>VXBT01010981.1:11109-23135 GCA_013400235.1 Oriolus oriolus
CACCGCCCGTCCTGTGTTCTGCATCACTGAGAGTCAGGCGTGACATTTCCACTGCCAGCTGGCACAGCCAGGCCAGTCTCGTGGCTGGATGTCATCAAGGAGCTCCAGTTCATGTCTGTGTCATTATGGCAGTGACATGCTAGTTCACACAGAGCTGGAAGTGAGCGGCACAGACTGAAACCAGGACAATGTCTGTGTCAGTAGGAGTGCATAGAAAGACGTGGTAAGGAGTAAGGATACTCTGTGCCAACGTACCTTTTGTGTCATTTGAAGCTCCAAGCCAGGAGTCACATGCTTCCAACAGCTAAAGGTGTATGGGGTGGCCGTGCACCAACTGCATTTTTTTTTTTTTTTTTTTTTAATTATAGGGCTTGTGGGCTCGACTTAAAACTGATGTTTTGCTCTTCTGGAGACTGTCAAAGCCTGGTCTCCTCATCAAAGAGTTTACAAATCCCTACTGTTGCTTTCACCAAGTTTTGCATCAATGCATTTAAATGGAACATATGGAATGAGAATTTATTTTCTGGACTACAGTTATTAACTTCAAAGTTCTCAAGGCTCTCTCCTCCATTCTGTATTCTGAGGGACCCTCTCCTTGAAACCTCTGACCCTGGCATGCTCCAGCAATCCTGGGAGCTGTTCTGGACTGCAGTAGGCACCCAGCTCACAGATGGTCCCAGAACTGCATGTGCCACCCTGCTCCCCCGAGTCTCCTGTCTCCAGCCTAATCTCCATTACTCCATGTTGATGAGAGTTTCTAAGGATGGTGATTTTTTAGAAAACAAATACTTTTTTTACAGGCAAGCATTCACTATTTACCTGAAGATAATCTTCCTCCAGATAAAATCCATGTGTGGGTAGAAGAGAAGCAGATTCACTGTTCTTGGTAGACTCTTGGAGGCAGAGTGGAAACTAGAATGGGATGGTACATGTTCTCATCATGCCAATGATGCTGAAAGGAGCTTTTCCTGCTCTGCACAGGCATCATACTTACTATGAGAGACAATCTGCTATTTCTTGTACTCAGAGTATTTTGTACTTCCAGCAATGTAAAGCCAATAGATTTTTGGCGTAACAAAGCCCAAGCTCCTGACTCAGTAGGAAGCAGAATAGGGAAATCCTGCTGCCTTTTATTCTCAGGCTTCATTCCAGGGAGCACGGGTATTTGTTCTGCTGAATGAGCAGTGTGAGGAGGTTTGCGATTTGAGGGGCAGCACTGTGCGCAATCCTCGCTTGAATGGCTGACCAAAAGAGCATCTGGAAACCAACCATCCTGAGTCACAAGGAGCGCATTGCTCCAGGCTTCCTGGGAACGTGCTAAAATACAAGGCTGTATTCCTGTTTTGAATATGAGGGATATTGTTCTGTCACACTCTTTTCAGGTACTAATGGGAGTCACAGGCCAAGCTACCTAGGCACGCAGACAGTGGTGTGGACCCCTTCATTTAAAGCCACTTAAATTACACTGGCCCTTTACTGACACTGAGAACTTGATTTTGACCCCAAACATTTACTCATCATTGCCTATACGACCTTTTTACGTTGTGGCAGTAACTGATTTCTGGAGTTCACACAAGTTATGCATGGAGCTGTGTGAATGACTTCACGGTCTTTTTCTTATTAGGTACTATCTCCCCAAAAAATGTAATCTTTCACTTACTGTAGTAGGTAAAAGCTTGGCTGAATCATACTAGGCACAAAGAATGGGTCACAGTTCAAAAGGAAAAAGAGAATAATAGGGTCCAGAAGAGTTTGGCTGAGAATATATTCTTTAATGCAACAAATTTAAAAGCTATCCTAGCAAAGTTCATGAAGGCGTAATAAATCATGGTACTCAAAAGCCTTACTTAGCACATTATACAGCTTTTAATTTAAAATTTAGAGACTGTACACAGTGCCAGTCCTCTCACAAATTTTTTTTTAATCATTTTGCATCAAGATTTTTCAGCTCTCTCACACAATAGGTAACTTCACTTAATCAGTGCTTACAGGACCACATAAACTCACCTTACATGAGTTGCAAGTACATTCACTACCATGCAACTGCATTCACCCTCGTCTGGGAACCCAGGGTGAGGAGTGGATTTCACTTGACTCATTCAGCTGCTCATAGTCCTCAAACGCACCTTGAAGAAGAAAAGTAGAGTCTTTAGAGCCACATAAAGGGAATCCTTCTTTTTTGTCATTGCAATTTTCAAACACATATATTTTTTACTATGTGTCAGAAAGTAAAATATATTGCTGGGATGATGGATCAGTGACTCAAAATGGCATCTGGAGGATATTGTCTGAAAAGGAGGCTTATTTCTGCTTATTTCTTTTCCAGGCTATGAATCTAGTCCAGTAGATGCCAGCCAAATGGAAAGAGGCACAGTGATACTAGTGTTTCCAGTGAGTCAAGCCTTACTCCATGTGAGTCAGGAGTCATTTCTTTGACCAAGAGATTGGGTCAAATCCCTGGCTTAAGAATTTCTTCCCAACCAGAACAAGTTCCACAGAAAACAATCCCAACAGGGCAGATTTGTGAAGCCTCGGTGTTGCATAGCTTAAGTAAGTGGCCACGAGTGTGTGCAATTCAGCAGTAAGGCTCCCAGAATATAGAGGCAAACAACCTTGCACCCTGACCTATTTCTTCTCATTCAACCTCAACATTTTGCAACTTTCATGAGCGTTTTTGCCGAGAAGGAAAAAAACCCAAATAATTTCAATATATCTGTGTAAGTGCTAAAGACCAAACTTCTGGTTGAGCAATTTAATAATGTGGGTTTTTAACTCCACCTCCCTGTAGGGGAAATGCTTCTGCAGTTCCCATTATACCTTCACAGGGCATGTGCACCTACCCCAAAGAAAGAAAAAGTCTTTGTGTTCAGACTTCATGTGCAGCTTATTATCTGGAAACTGAATTTTGCCCAGGGTCTTCTGTGGACAGGTTCCAGAACAATTTGAAGAGATCAGTCTCAGGTGGTATGTTAAAGACTTCCTCTTGCCTTTGATTGTTGCATCCACTTAATGATCATTCAAATGGTGCATGTTCCTCTTCATTAACTGTATTATAAAATCATTTTAAAAATCATGTTCTTAAAAATCACCATTATTCTTCTGATGTTAAGCTCAAATACTCAGTTACAGGTTCGTCTCCTAACTGCTATGGGGAAAAAAACTAATGCCAATTTTAATCACTCACTGTTAAGTTTCTGGTTGTTAATTTAATCCCAAAACTAGTGAGTACCTTCCTCTATTCTACTCTGTTGAATAGTAGTAGTGGGCAAAACCATACAGCATGGCCTGTTTCTAATTATACTCTCATGTTTCCTCCTAATCAACAAAAAATCTCCATTTGGTACATTGCCTGTTTACCTCTGTAGAGGCCAATGCCTCGTTCCTGTAATGCAGCACACCTTTTTCCCTTCCATTTAACACCGTTATTACTTTCTGGAAGGCAGGATGTTTCTTGTTCAGGCTGATGCACAATCAAGCTGGCCCTTTTCATTCAATGTATTACATACTTCTGTATTTGAAGGCTCAGGGAAGAGTAATTAAGTGTGACCAGGAGTGTAATAGCTGCCATAGAGGTTGCCTTGGCTACTCATCCTTTGCGTGCAAAATTGATGACTGATAAAACACATTTTCCATAAAAATATATACATGCTCTTGGCTTGAAGATCTTAAGCCATGGTAGAGCAAGGACTTGAATTCAAATATTGCTAGTCCTGAGCACCCTGATATCCATTACTACCATCAACAAAACTATAGGTATCAGCAACCCGTATTCTTCTGCCTACCAAACAGCTTATTTCTGTCATGGTCTAAAAACCGCAGTTCTGTGACAGGAAATTTCAACCAGTATACTCTGTTGCTAATTAAAAAGCTGCTAGTTACTGATTCTGTACTGAGAAATAAAACAAATAAACACATAGCGAAACATCTCAGCTTTGCACCTGACACCTCTCCTCCTCCCTTTTAACTCTCTTTGTTGCACTCAGCCATTCTGACATGTGACTGATGACACAGGGGGCTTGGTTGTTGTTCCTTTCGCTTTGCTTTTCTCATTTCTGGTTTCGCCGCCCCAGTACAGGGTCCTGCTCAGGCTGTATGCCCTCCTCAGCCTCCTCCCTGACCCTCCTGGGTGACTCCTTGTTCTGTGCTGCCTGACAGGCTCCTGAAGGCAAAAACTGAAAACAAAAATCTGATGGGGCCCCCGGTTTGTTTTATGGCACAGCTCAAAAGCCAGAGCTGGAGCAATTTTTTGTTTCATTCAGTGCTGAGGAGGTCACCCTCAGGGCAAGTATGTCTCCGAAGAGTTACTATGGAAATTACCATGCACTTTGAACACCTTTTTCCTACTGAAAGGAAGGAGAACTGGGCACCTAGAAACCTTGGCAAATCACAGCCCAAGCCAGCCAACTTCGGGCAGCTGGTCAAAAAAGTAGATGTGTCACCAAGAAAGGCGTGCTCGTATTTTAAAAATATGGGGTTAGACTTCCATCAGGTTTAAAGTGGCTTTAGTTGATGAGGTCAAGGACTCTGTCCCCCCACGTTTGCTGGCATTAAACAAATGGCTTTCTACTTGTTTTCCATTGTAGCCCTTACTCTGCCTGCCCTGTGAAAGAAACACAAAGGAACTACAAGGACAATTGCAAACAAAAGCTGCAAATACTATGTGTGGGATTGTAAACACAAGCGGTGATTCAGACCTAGATGGCAAAGGGAGTAGCAGGCAGCCAGGCCTTCAATTATTAACTAACAAGGCTGGACTGACCCCAAGGTTTTCCACCGTGCTTGTGAGGCAGAGCAGGGGCATTTCACCGAGTGCACAGCCTCAGCCTGATTGGGAAAGCCGTGCTGTGGCAGCCAGCCAGCAAAGAACTCCTAAGGGTGCAGCAGCTGGATTACACAGGCTTTGCTCCCGTGCAGCTGAGCAAAGCTTTCAGAGATCCTGATCATCCTAGCTTACTCTCTCTGAGTGGGGAACTGAATCCAGACCTACACATCTCTTTCCATCTGGGGTGCCCCAGTGTGTCCTCTCCCCCTATTCCAGAAAGACACAGAAGGGTTTCCTACACTTTGGTCTTTAGCACTTACACAGATATATTGAAATTATTGTGTGCCCAGCACCTACAGGATGGGTGTTAGATAACCCTAACACTGTCTGTGGAGCAAGTAACGAGATGGTGTGAATCCCATTCTTACAAGCTGGAGACCATTGCCTGTCTGTAGTGTCCCTGAAACAAAATGCTGAAGTTCAGGGGAAGCAAATCTCACAAAGCATCCCAGGAAAAACCTGGGACATTCTCCTTAGGGAAATGGAGTGCCTAGAAAAATGAGTTTCAGCTCTGTTATCTGGTATCCATGTTGCCTGCCTTCATGCTAAGGAGGGTTGACATGAAAATTTCCCCCACCACCTGACCTCTGCTTCTTTCTCAGTGTGGCCCTGCCCCAAAAAGCTGCATCAGAGATAACTAATCTCTACCAACACCAGCAGAGGTTTGGGGGAGCTAGGTGGAAAAGGAGGCAGAGGAGCCCCAGGGAGGAGAAGAAAGCAGAACTTGCCTCTAAGGGGCTTGTGAGCAGTCTGCATCCACACTTGTCTACTTCCATTTTTTTCCCTCTTGTTTGTTCTTAGTTGTTTTCTGGGGTTTCTAAAAATTTATTTTACTCTAATTTTAGCTTTCTTACTAAGTGCAGCCTCAAAAGGAGTGAAATGGAAGTCAAATAAGAAGTAAGAGACCTGGTGTCACTTCCGACACTAGGGATTGGAGCATTTCCAGCCTCTCAAAGACAAGTGTGTAGCAGAAGCTCAGCTCTGGTAGAAAGCCTTTGCTCACAGCTAACCTAATTCTAGATTTGTTTTTTTTTTTCTTTTTCCCTGTCCATTAGGTCTGTTCAGACATGAGGCTCAGAGATGAGCCACAAAAGACAGAAATATGTTTGCCACCTAACTACACCAGGTATTTTTGTGACAAAGGGTGTCTGCAGAGCCACAGGGAAGGTAGAGCCAGAGTTGGAGTTGAGTACTGGGGCAGACAGAAAGTTTACAGAGGAGGTGTGTAAGGCAGAAAAATTAATCTGCTTGTGGTGACATACACAAAAGTGGGTTCCTAGACTGTTCATTAATTAAGCTTGGAGACGGGAAAGATTATTGCAATAGGAATTATGTTTAATAAAGGAGGCATCTGCTCCAGAGGAACAGTGTATCTCCTAGTGCCTGACATTGTTCCTGTATTTGCACATATCAGGAAGGAATTTCTCTCTATGTAACTACAACTATGATTTTCTTTTGTCCTACATATTCATCCCAGGATAATCCTGTTGACTGTTATGGAGTGTCACCTGGCATGCATTTTCCTGTGCCTTGGAAGAATATATTGTGCATGGATCCTGCATACATTATTTAAATGGAAGAACTAAGAAAACAGCGTGAAATGTATTCATCAGCTTGACTGACAGAGGTGTTGCACACCTGCAGGTCAGTGGAAGCTGGGGACAGAGGCATCTCCTCTTCAGCATTCTGAGGAATTCTGAGGTTATTGAAGGATTTTAATGGTGCAATCAAATCATTATAAGCAAAAAGCTACAAAATCAAATTCAGAACAATGAATGCATCAGTTCATTAATGGAACAGTTCCAGCCATCTGGTATTCATATGTTCTACACTGGGGCTGCTATTGTGCAGACATAAATGACCCAATCTTACCTTCCAGCAACAGCTTTCATTAACTAAATATATCCAAATTCTTTATTGTTCAGCTAGTATTAGAGGCCCTGTCCTGTGTTTTGGAAAGGTTGGTGGGCAGGGGTGGGTTCAGTTTTGGTCAGTTAAGGCTTCAGTCCCACGGTACTTCTCCTTTGGGTTTGTGTGTGTGTTACCCATCCCATTGTGGATATGGCACGTCTTGGAAAACTTTTAGTGACTTCTGCTGCTGAAGCTCTAGAAGAGAGAGAAGGGGTCAATCATTATTTCAGTAAAAATAACAACACTTAGACACTAGCAAGAAATACGGCCTCTTGAAAGAAACATAACTCTAATGTAGGGCTGAATTTTTCACTTCCTGTTAGTTACATTTTTCAGATGATAGCTCCAGCAGCTCGTCAAAGCCCACAGAATCACAGTATGGGTAAGATTGGAAAGGACCACGGTAGGTCATCCGGACCAGCCTCAGGGTCATCCCGGAGCACATGGCACAGGATGGTGTCCAGACACTTCTTGAATATCTCCAGTGAGGGAGACTCTACAACCTGTCTGAGCAGCTTGTTCCAGTTCTAAATCACCTGCACAGTAAAGAAATTCTTCCTTATGTTCAGTTGGAAATTCCCAAGCATCAGTTTTTGTCCATTGCCTCTATTGCTTGGCACCACTGGCACCACCAAGAAGAGCCTGGCTCCCGCCTCTTGGCACCCTCCCTTCAGATATTTTTAGATGTTGAAGAGGTCCCCTCTCAGCTGTCAGTTCTTGAAACTGAACAGGCCCAGCTCCCTCATAATTTCCTTGTAAGAGAGATGTTCCAGCCCCCTTCTTGTCCTCTGCTGGACTCACTCCAGGAGCTCCATGTAAGACCTGGCATTTAAACAGACCAAACTGATGTGCAAAGTTATATACAGTACAGAGGCATCCATCTGACTTTTTCTGAGCAATTTATTTTTTTTAATCCTCTGAAGGGGTATGGCACTCAATTTATTGGTGTACAAATATCATCCAGTTCATGGTGAAAGGGCACAGACAGGATAAATTATGGATGCTGTCTGTTGACTAAGGATCTCTGTTGGAGCAAGATTTTATATTCATTGGACCTCGCAGCTACAGCCAGAGGGGCAGGTGCTGGAGCAATGCACCCAGCAGCTGCTGCTGCACTTGCTGGAGGCAAAGCTTTCCTTGTTTCCTTGTGTCCTCATGAGAAGGAGGATTTCAGTCATTTCATGGCAGACCAGGGCCCTCTGCTTGATGAAGAGACAAATCAGAACAACACTCACTATCCAGACATCTCTTAACACTCTAAAAACAAATGTTTTTTTGACAACCTGGAAGACAAAAGGCTGGATGAGCAGCAGTGTTCAGGCAACATAAACACACAACTTCCCTGCAACAGTGGTGGTGACCCAGCCCCAGGCTCCAACGCAGGCGCTCCTTGGAGCTGAAGGACACGTGAGAGTGTTCAGTGCTGCAGCGGTCCCATGGGAGAAACCTGCCCAGCCTCCCCCCACTGCCTTCCTTCCCTCCATGGATCCTGCAGCCATCCCTGACTCTGTACTTACCACAGAACCATAGCTCCTCCTCACTGTCTCGCCTTGCCTCACCACAGTGAAGCCACAACCATCAGCTTCCATCCGGGAGCCTCCTGGCAACCTTCTGCTCCTGTGCCTGTCCCAGACAAACCCCATATGCTTCACACAGCCATCAGCTCTTGTAGATGCATCTCACAGCACGTGATTCGTAAGACTCCTAACAGTAACACAGAGGTTTATGGTTCTGTATGAGTTGTTACTGGATTAGTCACTAATGCACTGAATTCCTTTGCATCTCTGACAGTAACTGCCTGAAGCATCTTGCAAACCCTAGTCCAGTCATCTCAGGGCAACATGGATGTTGCAAGTGCCAGGACAAACCCAAGCCTTCTTTCACAAAGAACACTGAGCCCTGGACACTTGGACAGACACTGCTCTCATGTCTGGCACAGCCTGATCTGACCTAGATCTTGCCACAGAGGCTACGAGGAACAACCATCTCCTCTGCTTTCGTGGATACATCCCTAACCCTCAATATGCTCAGGCACCTATGGGCACCCATTTTTCCGTCAATCCTGGCTTTGCAGCCCAGCTGTTTGGGGCTGGGCATGGGCAGAAAGCCATGAAGAGCCAAAGCTTGGCTTCCAGGAGTACTATGGTCACATCAGCTTTTCAGCAATGTGCTACGCTTCAGAAGGATTAGGCTATCCTCAGGTCCAGGCAACAAGAGGCTGAACCTGGGAGAAAGAGACTTCCCACGGAAAAAGGTGCACTTTTGCCTTGAGAACTCTAGAGGTTTTAGAGGAGTTTGTGGCTCACAGAAAGTCATGCGCTGCTCCTGCATCATAGCAGGAGCCCTGAGGAGACTGAACAGGGGCAGAAGCACTGCCAGCCACCACAGAACAAAGATGACATGGCTTTATGGATAGGGCTGCTTTCTCTCTGTGAGATTTCTGATGTGTCTGAAGTTTCTCTGGAAAATAGCACATTTTCTAACTGCAGGTAATGTTATTTGTTCAGATTCCTCTGCATCCTTTTCAGAACAGGATGCAGAGATCCCCAGCATGTGAGCACTGCGCTTCAGATAGTATGTATGTAACAAATGAGCAAAAAGTCAAACTCCAGGGAGTGCTTTATATTTTGTGAATTGCTGGAGACGTTCTTTGTAATGTAACACATGCTTTAGCAATCTACTACAAACGGTGGGACTTTAAGAAATAAAAGGTGATCAATAAAGAGTGAAATTATTGTTCAAGGTCTCTAATTATTCTTATCTCAGATAGTGCTGAAGCATGTCATTTTTTTCCACAGCAATTAGTAGTGATCTCATCTAATGTTTCGTTCAAAGCATCCATTGCACTGAAAATTTCAGCACATTTCCAAAATGAAATTATCTGTTGCTATCCGCATCAGAGTACGCTGCATAGAGAAGTGACAGAGTGAAGAGACATCTTAAGCGTAAATTCTCTGAATTTTTATTTTTAATTAAAAACACCAGAGGTACTTTCCAGGCCCAGACTGAAGAGGAATTAGATGTTTAGCTTTTCTGGGTTTGTATGACTAATCTTGCAGCCACTCAGTCGAAACTGTATGAATGCTGAGAATTAAATGTAAATATATCAATGTCTGCACATGCTAAGGATACTTATGATTTGAATCAATTCACTAAATTGAGCACATGGAACTTACATGGTGTATTCTGGAAACAGAAGTTTTTCCAGACTGCAGGATGTGAAAACTGCTTCCCTATCTAATGCAATTCACTACATCTGTGTGTGATTACATAAACACGTCTCAGACCACAGAGCACCACAGCCAAGTCTCATAGCAGTTACATTCATTAAATGTCAGACCATGTGATCTTCCCTGGACCTTCAATATTTGCCTGTTTGTAAGATTTACTGAATATTCTCTATATTTTCTACTTAGAGCAAGAGTGGTTGACTAAGAATTAGTTACATCATCCTTGAATAAATGACAAGTCAATGTTTCAGGGCTGGGCAAGCATGCCTGAAGTCACTGACAGAAAACAAAAGACCTGAAAAAACATTGCTGCTTTACCTACATCAGTTTGCTGAAAGTGGACTCAAAAATACTTTTCTTTTAAATGTTTGTGATCATTTTACCTTCGTATAATTCCATCTCGTGCACAGATCAGCCTTTCTCCATGAGCTCAGGACTGCTATTTTCTGCTATTTTCCTTCAGGGGTCAGTAGCTGGAGTTGCTGCAGAGAACATCCCAACCAGCAGTTTTTGAGTAACCATAGGGATGACAAGCAGTGGTGATTTCCAATCTGTAGGTGCAGTAGCAGCAAGCACTGCCCTGCTGAAGAAGGCTCCTGCATGCCTGAGGTTGTATGTCTCACCCACAGAGATGTAAATCTTGCCATTGTCAGATCACCCTTTCCTTGAAGCTTTGATTGTTTTTAAGTTAATCTTGGTTCTTATAGTGGTATCTGGGCAACTGGTTGAGGACAGGACAGACCTTGTAGACATGTACAGACAGTTCATGTCCCAAAAAGATGAGTGAAATCTGGTTTATAATGAAGCTACAGAAGAAATACTGCCACAGGACTGGAAGAGTCAATTTTGCATTCTGAAGACCTGCTCTCTAATCAGTGGCTCATATAAGTCATCCCTTTTCTACCACCAGGGGAGGACACGTGCAGTTTGAGCACACTGTTTCAAGCCTGCAGTTGTCCAGCCCGGATGTGGCATGAGCATAGGTGAGAAAATAACTAAGATCTGTCACCATAATTGGTGTATTGATGCTAAACCATGTATTAGAGCTCATAACAGAACATGCTTCTTGGTCACCCCTTGCAAACACTTGGTAGTTTGCTTTGAACAGGTAGAAAATGAAATCCAGCATTTTCCAAAGTTAATAGCCTGCTGAATACTTACCAAAATTTTTCATCATGTTGAAGTCTAGTCTTAAAGCAAAATTACAATGCTGAGTACAAAAACAAGGTCTGTGTGGTGACAACAACTTCCTAAAGAGAAAGCATCTCACCAGCCATGACAGCAAGAGACCTGCTCTCACTGGTGCCAAAAACCTTCCTAATAACCATACCCGTGGTGCAGCAGATACTGCCAGTAGACAGTGTCATCACTGTGTTCATGCCATACAAGCAAAGATCAGAGTTGAGAATTGTCTCTGCTGCTTTCTGGTTCCTTGGGAAATACGAGTGCTTTAAGTAGGCTTGGTGCTTCATTATAGGCTTTTGAATTGCTGGAGGCATTGATGCTTGTACAGCTGTGTGTAACCTCCCTAGAAATCTCGCTACAGGGGTTAGAAACGCTTAGCCATTTCAGCCACCGAACGCTAAGTGCTGTGCAAGGGACGTCTTTTCACTTGATGCATGTACGTGCAAAAGTGGCCTCTAGATGCTCCTGCAATCCAATGAAATCAGAGTATTTCACAGCAAAAACTCATGGGGGGCAGGGGGTGGGGAAGAAGAAGTAGTAATTTGAACCTGGTTTTTATCATAAAATAATTCCTCTAATCTGGAAAACTGTCTATTGTGCAACCCTGTCCCTTTCCAAGGATGAGCGCTCCGTGAACCTGCAAAATGACTGATTCCTATGATGGAGGTTCCCGAACGGCTCTTGCCGACATCGGCAAGAGATTCGAAAGTTTCACGGGACAAGCTCTGTGGCTGCTCCAGAAACACCTGCATACCACGCCACGCAGCCCGAACCCCACGGCCCTTCCCCGAGGCAGCCTCCGCGACCGGCCAAGGTCCGCTGTGGGGAGCGGGCGGCCGCAAGCGGGGCGGCTGCCGCAGCTCCCGGCGCCGGGGCAC
>VXBT01010982.1:25398-86830 GCA_013400235.1 Oriolus oriolus
GGCTCCCCAGTGCCCAGCACTGCCCTGGGACTGAGGTGGGGCTCCCCAGTGCCCAGCACTGCCCTGGGACTGAGGTGGGGCTCCCCAGTGCCCAGCACTGCCCTGGGACTGAGGTGAGGCTCCCCAGTGCCCAGCACTGCCCTGGGACTGAGGTGAGGCTCCCCAGTGCCCAGCACTGCCCTGGGACTGAGGTGGGGCTCCCCAGTGCCCAGCACTGCCCCGGGCACTGTTTATTTCTCTTTAATGGAAACAACAAACTCCCTTCACTCTAACACAGTCTGGCAAGTTCAAGGAGATGAAAGGAGCAAAGGAAGAACCGCCAAACCAACTGCTTTGATCACACTTGGAAAAATCCCAGAGAACCATAAAACCCCACTAAAAAAATTCCTCCTGTTCAGGAATCAGGAATTTGAGCTACAGCTTGTGAGAAAACAATTTCTGGTCAGTGAGGCAAGTGCCACTTAATTATCATTGCTCCAAAAACTCAGTCTTTGGTCGCAAGTTTAGTCTACCAGAGAGGATGGGCAACAACCAGCTCTGATCGCTGCACAAACACCTCCCAGTTCCAAACTTTTGTAGTAGAGAAAATAAGATTAATTTAAGCCTGCAGAAAAGCCTGGCAGGTTTTCCACAGCAATTGCCTCGATGCTTTTATCTCTTTGAAATAGATGAGCCTCCTGCAACAAAGGGATCTTCAGTCACACAAGAGTGAATGAACCTCACAAATACGAAAGGCTAATCAGGGTGGAGAAGTTTTCCTCCACTTCTTTCCCAAAAGCTTCTATTTTTCATCTGCTGCTTCAGAAGTGGTTTCTTTGAAGAACCAAAGCATATGGAAAACCACAACGAAGCCACCTCATCACAGTGTAGTGGTACAACTGATAATTCCTATAATTCTCTTCTAAAAGAATATTATTCCCTTATTACCCCGGTAATTTCTGAAGGGTGAACCCGTTGTGCAATCTCATGCCATAAAGGCAGCCTTTAATAGCTTCATAGAGGTGGCCAACATAAAAATACATCCAAAGCACCCAAAACGTTGTGTGAAGTGTTAGGTGCTCTCCTGTAAATAATTTTACTGCCCTCTGATAAGCAGGGCCCGGCATCCTCTGACTTGCCCATCGGGCCCGTGCCAGCACTGCCTCGGCAAGTCAGAGCATTTTTATGCCATTACCAGCCGTGCTCGTTCAGGAATGGGTGTGTTTGGGGCAGGGAAGTGCAGCAAGCTGGGAGAAACTCCCCACAACAGTGATTTTTTTAGACAGTGAGAGTCAGTGACTTCAGCAGAGCTGCAAGAACCCGTCCTTGCCGTTGTGTAACTCTAACAGCACTGCCAAGGACACAGAAACCAGGCAGTCCCTGCAATTCCACATTACAGGTACAGCCACTCGCTATCACAGCAGTCACCCAGATAAGCCCTGCAAGTGCCTTCTACAAACTGCAGTCTGAGCACCTCAGCCTTCCTCAGCTGAGACCTTAAGGTGTGAACTGAACAGGGAAACAAGGAAAAACCATCAGCCCCACCCCGAAAGTCCTCAGATCGGTGCGTGTCGGAATTGTGGAGCAGTCTGGGTTGGAAGGGACCTTCCAGAGTCTCACCCCTGCCGCGGGCAGGGACCCCTTCCACCGGACCAGGCTGCTCCAAGCCCGTCCAGCCCGGCCTCGGACACTTCCAGGGATGGACCATCCACAAGGGTTGTGGAATGTACCACTGAGAGAAAGGCAGCAGAGCTTCTGGGACGAGGGGAATGCCACTGCTGGGCGTGTTCCTGGGGAGCAGCCACACTTACAGGGATAAGGGACCTTGAACCAGGGGGCCACCAGCAGCACGCCCCGGCGCGCGTCCGTGCGCGCGTAGAAGCCGTACTTGGAGCTGTCCGGGGGAAACACGTCCGTCACCGTGAAGATGAAGCACAGCAGCCACGACACCAGGATAGCCAGGATGATCTGGGACAGAGGAGCAGAAAACACAGTAAATGAACTCTCAGCCCCAACTCGGGACCTGCTGCACAGCTGGGAGTCTGCAGGAGCAGCACATCCTGTGACAGAGCCGGGGCTGCTTCCCCCCACCCCACGGAAGGTGCTCTCCCAACAGCCTTGGAATCAGAGCAAGTCTCTCCTCTCCCTAAAAAATGGGCAGGTCTCCAAATGGGCACTGGAACAAACCAGGGAATTTGCTCAGAGCAGCCTCTCGCTGGGGGAATTGCTTTGGTAAGAGGAGACGGTAACGATGATCTCAGCAGCCCTGCTCGGAGGGCTCGGTTTGGGCCTTCCCTGGGCACAAATCTCCCTTCTTCCCTGCCCTGCCCTCCCCTCCTGGCTCTCCGTCACTCCAACAGCTCCTCAGCAGAGACACACACCAGAGTGGCCACAAAATGAGAATATTTCCTGCGGCCAATGAGCCGTTAAGTTTCCAATAAATCCATTTAAGCTTTTAGCTCACCTTTGTGAGCTGTTTTATTATTAAGGAAAATCAAAACCAAGAAAAAAACCTCCTGAAACAGAAATAATTTTTTTTTTTTTTGCCAAAGGAAGAACAAGTTCAATGACTTACAGGGAACATCTTGAAAAGCTGCAGCCTGTATGCTGTCCATCCTTTCTTGGATTTGTAAATGGGCAAGGGAAATTTGACATTTCTGGCATACTGAGAAAACAACAATACTAGGAAAATAGTCCTGAGAAAAAAAGGAGGAGGAGAGTGGGACAAGAGAGATATGCCATTAGCACCAATGTATTATAAATTCTCAGCACAAACCTCCTCAGACCCTTCAGATGCAGAACATAAATGCAGATTTTCAATTTAGCAAAAGACAAGGCAGCAAAATTATTAAAATTCTTATTCCTCAAATGCCAAACCAGAATTTGAATTCTAAAGTGCTGCAAAACGAAGCAGCTGCAAGCAGATAAATGAATCAGGACCAGGACCAGACTGAAGGGAGATTTTCAGTTAGGAAGGAGCTGCCCCTTCTTTCCTCCCAACCTCTACCTGTGATCCAGGAGTGCTCTGTAAAGCACAAAACTTGCTGCCAGCAACTGGGAAGAAACAGGAAAACTGGAGGCCTGTATACAGTAATTTTTACATTTCAAAATTTGCATAAAACTCCAAAGCACTTGAAAAAGTTTTGTCGCAGAAATTTCTCCATTCTTCAGAATCCATTTTTTTATATGAATCTTTCACTAAACAGCTGCAAATGAAGCAGAATGGAGCCAAACTCCCGAAATTTGCTGCCAGTGCAGCTCATCTGCATTAGATGTCTCAATTATTATGATTTCCCCACCCCCAGTGAAACTGCCAAGCTGCTCTATACATTAAAAATTCAATTTTACAGCTAAAATAAGCCCCCGCTGCACTGAAAAATAAGAAGCCCGGGCACGCTGCTCAATTCTGAACGAGCCAAGCCAGCTCTGCTCTGAAAGGGCCTCCCAAAGACTGGAGCTGCCTGAAGAAGCAAAGCTTTGCTGAAATCTGAGATGATGTTTTTATCAGCTGACTCGAAAAATAAAAAGAGGATTTTCAGCCTCTCTCCCTCTTCTGCCCCAGATCGGTGCCAGACACAAACCAGTTCTCTTCTCCCTCGGTCTCCAGGAACAGAGCTTGGAACAAGGAGGGGCATTTACAGCCCCCAGCGCTCCAAGAGAAAAGGAAAAGGCTCCTTTTCCTTGCAGGAAACCCCGGCATCTCTCTCCAAATCCATGATGGGAAGATGGGCTCCACTCCCTCAGGACAGGGAGTCTGGATTTTGATTTATTTAGTACAGAGTTGTTAAAAACCGTAATATTCTATTACTGCAATGGATATTCCATTGGCTACACGGCAGAGGGGCTGTGAAACAGCACCAAATCCTTGAAAATTTGTTCAGGGGATAAACAGGCAAAGCCCAACTCAAGAATAATTCCCCTTTTTACAAATCACAACACAAAGTGTCTCATGGATCAAAGCAGCCATGGAACAAGTCAGCTCAGAAACCCATTTGGGAAACTGGGAACCTTGTCCAACAGGGACGAGCACCGGCAGCTCCCCGAGGCCCCCAGCTCTGCCAGGGGGGATTCTGCAGGGCCAGGGAGAAACCCAGGACTTCGATCTCATCAGAACAGCCAAGACAGCTCCAGGAGCCACATCTCACAGAGCTCCAGTCACTTCTGAGTGGCTCCCCATGGCTGTGGAGTTGTTTTCAACAATCCAGTGCGCATTTTCTGCATGGCAGAAGCCAGAAATACTTTATTGACTGGGTAGTATTTAAATCCTGCTCATGAATTGATTTATTTTTTTTTTCCATCTGAAAAATGTCAACTTTAATTACACGATTCCATGTCCAGTTCAAAGATCTGCTTGATTCATTTAACAATAGTCTCAACTTGCACAGAATTTGCTTTACAGGCAAATAAAACGTTCCTTTGGATCAGCTGCTTAATACAATAGAATCACAAAAATATTCATGATGCCAACATCCAAGATAAAAGAGAATTAAAGAGCCCTTTTAATCATAAGCTGCACTTACAGAATACTTTACATGTTCAAAGTCCTGTGCAAACAGATTAGTGAGATCACAGTCTGATCTCATCAAGGCATTCCTCCTGCTTCCAGAGCCAGCACAGTCGGGTGCTGCACATGGAACACAGCAACGGCTTCAGCCTCTCGCCTTCTCCCTGAAACGGGGTTTCCAGCCTTATTTGGCTGCTTACCCACAGCATCTCATGGGGAGCTTTTGTCTTCTCCTCATTTTCCCCACTTACTCCTTTTCACGCCACCCAGCTCATTCTCTCATTTCCCCAGCCCCTACAGCTGATGGCACACACACACCAGGCCCTGAAATCCCCTCTAAAAGCCTTTTTGTCCTCTCAGCAGGAATCTCTCTGCTCATGGCTCAGCCACTGATGGTGTTTATGGCCATACCTGTGCCCTCTGTCAGCACACAAATTTCTCTTGGGCACAGGTAAGCAAACCAGTACCAGTGACACGGGGACCAGTACCACCAGAGGTATTTACAGAGTAAAGAGGCAATCCCAGCCTAGAAATACAAATTGTTCACTGTATTTCGTCTCTCTGGTGCTTTGCTCAATCATCTTTTCTAAGGCACTGAACTCCCCCCAGCCAATGGCTCCCAGATCAGCTCCTGCTTTATGAAATTCTGCTCTCCACCCCTCATTTCTGGCTGCTGTCCTTTCCTCCCCTGAGTTCACATTATCATGGAATAGTTTGGGTTGGAAGGCACTTTAAAGCTCATCCACTGCCATGGATGAGCCATGGGCAGGGACACCTCCCACTGTCCCAGGCTGCTCCAAGCCCCATCCAACCTGGCCTGGGACACTTCCAGGGATCCAGGGGCAGCCACAGCTTCTCTGGGCACCCTGTGCCAGGGCCTCCCCACCCTCACAGGGAAGGATTTCTTCCCAGGGAAGAGCTTTTTCAGGGAACTCTCCCGAGCTGCTGCTGTCCTTATTCCCACACTGCCAGCTGACCTCATCCAGACTTATCCACATTCCTGCTCGTGGTGTTTCTCCACGTTGGGAGCACTGACACGGCCGAGCTGCCTCCGGCTTTTCCCTGGCACCCCAGATTTTGACTCCCCAGCAGGAAGTCCCAGGAGTACTCACAGCATGGCGATGCCCCAGTGCTTCCCAGCTCGCTCCCCAGCAGCCTGGAAGCCGGAGAGGCCGATGAGGGCCACGGTGGGGGTGATGGTCAGGGGGCCGATGTAGCGCAGCAGAGCCCCGGGCAGCCCCAGCAGGCCGATGACCACCTCGATCAGCGAGGACATGATAATGGCACCTTGGATCTGAACACACAACAGGGCAGAGAGGCAGCTCAGTGCCATCTGACAAGCAAAGCCAAACCGTTTGTTTTTCTGCTCTGGATTACAAACTGCAGTTAAAAGAATTCAGTGACACAGAAGAACTCAGCAAATTTTTCGTCATAAAACAGCTCATTATGTTTAAGTGACTTATTGCTTTAAGCATAACACTTATGGTTTTCTCCACAAAACTATTACACAACAGACCAGTGGGCCAGTCTGGAAGCTGTGTGGAAAGCACATCACACTGTCAGACAGGAGACCTGGGGTCCAGGCTAACCTTTAAGCTCTCAGATCGAACGGCAAGGGTTGGTGCGCCACGAGGTGATGCTCCTAGCTCCTAGGGGCAGAGTGTGTGCTGCATTGGTCACAAGTGCTCCTTAGAAGCTGGATTAGAGCAGCGTTGTGGTCTCAGGAGACTGTCAGCCCTCTTGGCTGCAGGGCTCTTGGCAGGATGTAGCTATGGTTTGAACATGGGGAAGAGAGAGGGGTTGTTTTTAATTAAGAAAAAGTCGGCAGCCCAAAGCAACGGGATGGGAGATAAATTCCATGACACACGCCTTCATTTGGACTACGCTACCTGCCACCCTAGCGTGGCACAGCCCTCAGCCTGCCCTGCAGGGCACCACGACTTCACACTGCAGTGCTGCGAGTGGAGAAGGAGTTCCAGGCATCTCACAAGTCTCTTGGGAGAATCAACGTCTTATCACAAGAGTCTCCAACTTAAAGACACTTGGGGACGAACCAGATTTCCTAACTGCGGATTCACCTTCCAGGGGCCAGCCCCACTGCACAGGGACAGCAGGCAAGAGGTCTGGCAGCAGCTGAACTGCTGCCAGCGAGCACAAATCACAGTTACAAGAAGAGTTTTCATCTCACTTGAGCATTTCACTGCATGTCTTTTGGAATGTGGTAACTAACTCCTTGTATTTGCTGTCCAGCAATGAACAGGTGGAAAAGATGAAGACTTCCATGAAATGAGTAAAGGGATATATTCGAATGGAGATCGCAGTGAAAGAAGAAATTACCAACTTAAAGACAAGAACACACAGATGATTAAGTGAGAAACTTAACTGGAATTGGAGAGAGTGACAGCTAAAGGCAACTCCCACATTACCTCTCGTATCCGGGGGTACCAGATGTGCTCCGTGTGAAGCAGCTCTGCTGTTCCGTTTGTAACTGTTATATCTTGCAAAGAGGAGAAAAAACACAGGGGTTTATTCCCCAGCCCCTCTGCCACCGTTCCACACAAACCAGATCCCTCCTCACAGCACCTGGCGAACGAGCCCCAGTTTACACAGAGAAGCCACACCGGGCTCACACTGCCCAAGAGCCGGCCCCTCACTTCACCCTCTGCACCAAAGTGCAAAAACTCCCTGACTTCCAGACAGAGAGGTCGGTCAGGGATGCTCTTCCCACTCCCAGAAATGGATAAATGGAGAATCACTCAGCTGCACACAGGAATCACATACTCCAGTGCTTGCTGCTCCCCAGTTTAGGTCACTCTCTGAATGAGCTGACCCGTGGTAACAAACAACCCCAGCTGGCACCTCTGCAAGGTGAAAGGGTTCAGGTGGAAGATGCAGCAAAGCTCTATTTGAAAACTCGGAGTGGTAGGGAAAATGGCTTTGCCACCCAAGGTGATCAGACAGCATCTTCTTTCAACAAGATGTGTATTAATCACAGAGATGCATAAACAGAGATATGTGTGTCAACAGAGATGTATAAACACACAGATAACAGGAATTAAATTATTAGAGAATCCAAAGGAGCCCTGGGAAGAACTTCAGTCAGCAGCGAGCAGCCTGATTCCCTGTGCTGCTGCTTCCCACTGCCCACAGCCGAGGTACTCAATAACCACCCCCACTGAAGAGAAAACTGCCAGGGTCATTCCCACTTTCCAACCCAATTTAAAGCAAATGCTCCCATCCCAACCAGCACATTTTCCCTCTGAAGTTCAAACCTTCCAGGCTGACGACATCAGCACAGAAAGAGTGAAAAAGAACATCCAAATCTTGTCAAAACCTGTCAGGTATGACTTAAACAGGGGAAAATCCTGGTCTGGAGGTGATGCTGTACATTGCTCAAACTCCCTCCTACTCACAACTTCAAAGGATTCAGCTGGACTCGTTATTTCCAAATATTGGGAAGGAACATTTACGGAACGTAAACGGAACGCAAGAATTACTTTGTGTTACGTTTAGATTTCTTTCGTCAACATTTTTTATATTAAAAAAAATCCCCAGAACCAGAACTCCACAAGGACATTTTCAGCAATCTTCCTCCTGTGGCACAGTATTTTAACACTGCAAAAAGAGAGGCTTTCCACATTCCCTGCTCTTTACTCCCAGTTTCCATATCAGAAGCTCTGGCAGCTGCGCTCCACGTGGCCTGGGCCATCTGTCACTCAAACCTGAACAAGGATAAAGAACAATTACCTGTGTTATTGCACTTCCACTTCTCCAGAGAGAGAATTGCTCTGGCAGGTGCTAAGAACGCAAAAGCACTGGCTTGGAACAGGGGTAACCTGGTGGAAAGGGAAAGGAGAGATGGTGACATTCTGTGGGGTCACTGCAGCTGGGTGGGTACTCAAAGTACCCTTCACTGAGTTATAAAACTGTGAAATAGGAGGGTTTCTCACAAAAAAAAAAAAAAAACCCCAGTCAGAGAAACACTCAGACTTCACAAGCCAAAGAGCCGACCTGCAGTTATTAACCAGGTAACTGCAGGAGCCAGGCACTGATGCCAGGCTGTGACTCAGCAGCACAGGGACACAGATGGACACGGTGGTGGGAGAACCAGACTGCTGAACACGCAGTTTGTACCATCCCAGTGCAGGGCAAAAGCTCTCTGAAGGTGCAGCCCGCAGGCTCCATCCCTTCCCTGGGCATGACTCCGAGTGCACTCACCTGTACACTCATTTTTAAGTGCATGTGTCAGTAACCGTTGGGGTGATGAGAGCAGATTAGATGTTCCAAGTGCTTACCACCAATAAATACAAACACCACAAGAATTTCAAGATGACATTCTTAGCGCTGATGTTTATACTTCCCAAAAGATTTAAGATCTAAAGAGCATCTACCTGCACCAATTAGGAATTTACTGAACTCACTGTGCCCTGTGTAACAAATACCCCGATGTTACCCAACTACACACAAGATGCACTTTGAACTGTTCTGTAAATATTGACATTATTGGATCGCCACGAGATTCCCTTTAACAGGAGAACCCACGCCGTGACACAGGGAGCTGCTCACGGGCTGTTTCACAGCACCTCCATGGCAGGAGAAAGAACTCCTCAGATTCAGGTAAAGATCAGAAAATGCTCAAAGGAGGAGAAGTGTGGGGGAGAAAAAGGCGTACACACCGAGCATGGAAAAGATCAAACCAGAAGCATGTCAGGAACAACAGCTGTGAGGTTCACAGGCAGAAGCTGGAGCAGCTGGGGCCATGGGCAGTTTTCAAAGGTACAAACTGCATTAGAAACTCAAACTCCATAAACTCCATGAGCCATCCAAGTGGGCAGAATTCCCACTGGGAGTTCCTTGAGGCACAAACCCCAGCTTTATCTCCGGGAAGTCACGGCTGGCGGCTCCGGGAATGATTGAGCTCATTGTGCCAGGTTCACTGAGCAAAGGGAGCAGGCTGGTGCCCACGGCAGGTCTGCAACACCTGGAACAAGCTGCTGCTGCTCCATCCCACCCACACAGCCCCACATCCTCCCAGAGGTTTTGTAAACACACACTGCAAGCGTTCTCCAGTGCTGAGGTCACGGCTACGAGCTTGGGTTGTCGTGTATCACACTCAACACCCCGCACACAGATGGGAAATCGCATCTCAGCACATCCTGCTCAGGCTTTACCTGACACAGGTAACTGGGGCAGCTCTCACAAGGCTCAAAATAGTGGTTTTTTCCCTAAGCAGGGCAAAAAAAGAGAGTAATTTAATTTTTTTTTTTTTAATTTTGTAAACTAATTGCTCAAAATCAGTCAACCAAGATCTGTCTCCTTCTCAAGAGACAGCTGCAGTTTGGAACGTGACTTATGGATTTTAAGCCAGCCACTCATTGCTAGCCAGCTAAAGCACCAAAAGCTTAAAGTACTAAAAGCTCGTGAGTGGGATATCATTTAAATTTCATGTCTACATCATCAAGTTGCTCTGTTTTGGCACCAGCCCTTGTGAAGACAAGAGTTTTTATGCAGTCAAAGTCATCTGGAAATGTCTCATTATGTTCACATGTCCCACAGATGTGAGAGAGCTGAGGCAGCGCAGTGATGGGCGCAGCACCAGTGCTGCCATCCCGGGGTAGATTAATGCTGAATTTGATAGTCTCAGTCCCACTAATTACCCTGAACCCCTGCCAAAGCTCTGGGCTGGCTACATAACCTAATGAATAGCTGGAATTCCTAAAACTGGTCTGGGTACCAAACTGACCACAACTCCGCCTCGTAATTGAGCTAAATCCATCTTTAAGGACCCTTAAACCATGGAATTTGACCTTTTGAAACCTTTATTTGCTGAAATACTTCGCAGTTGACAGACTTGCCAATGAATACTTGCAAATCTCATTGAGAGGCCTGTGCTGCTGTATCCCATTCCCAGCCTTACATAAAGCCCCCATCACATGGGAAATAGTTATAAAACATCCAAGCATGGAAATTTTCTCCTTAAATACAAGTTATTTTAAGACCCAAACACAATTTGGCCTTCAGGGACATAAAAATTGAAGTCCAGTGCAAGTGGAAGCCACTGAAAAGGGAAAAATCCCAACAGGGTGGAGGGCAGGGGTGGGATTATACAGAAAGAACAGAGAATTTCAAAATTATGGCACCATCATTTTGGTCCCCTTCTTTCTGAATGAGCCCCAAATCCCTCTCTAGCAAGCAATAAAGAGCCAAGATTAGGGAAAAAAAACCCCAAAATACAATAAACTTCCAGACAAGGTAGATGAGGATTTATGGTCACAGCACGAAGAGCCAACCAGGCTGGAAATAAGATTATTAACTCTGGGGAGTCTTTACTAAAAGAAAATACATTGGGGAAAGAAAATTTCCTCTTTCAATAGTTTTCACTCTGTTGTTTTGTCATCAGAGCCAACTTTTCATACAAGGCAGAGGCGTGAGCTCCTAAGTTTCCTGCGTTTCCCTCCTCCTTCTCCCCTCTGCCTGCTGTATTTTCTTACCCTTGGGATGCCTTGTCTTATTTCTGATCCACCTTTTTTTGGGAGCAGCTTTCCAAAAGCTTTCCTTAACTGCCCTGTACCTGAGCTGCCGCTAGTGTTTCGTGTTTCTCCTCTGGAAATACCCCACACTCCTGGATCCCGGGAAATCCCTTTGTGTTTCTCCTCTGGAAATACCCCACACTCCTGGATCCTGGGAAATCCCTTTGTGTTTCTCCTCTGGAGACACCCCACACTCCTGGATCCTGGGAAATCCCTTTGTGTTTCTCCTCTGGAGACACCCCACACTCCTGGATCCTGGGAAATCCCTTTGTGTTTCTCCTCTGGAAATACCCCACACTCCCGGATCCTGGGAAATCCCTTTGTGTTTCTCCTCTGGAGACACCCCACACTCCCGGATCCTGGGAAATCCCTTTGTGTTTCTCCTCTGGAAATACCCCACACTCCTGGATCCTGGGAAATCTGAAGGACGCCCGTACCAGCGCCCAGCCCCGAGCCCCAGAGCTCACCTGCAGCCGAAGGTGGTCTGCAGCAGGGTGGTGATGCCCACGCAGAAGAAGATGGTCCCGATGAGCTGGCTGGTGGCCCACTGGTCGAAGCCCACGCACATGGCGTCGGCCAGCAGGAAGGGCACGGCGATCGTCCCGCTGAAACACGTCAGGTAGTGCTGGGGGCACAGGGCTGGGTTAGTGCTGCAGCCACGCCTGAGCAGCAAATGCATTCATCACCAGCTTTTCTTTCTGCTTCTGAATGCCCACCAAAGCTCTCACTGCCCTGCTCTGAGCTTTCCTTCCAGTATTTTGCTCGAGCTCCCGCCGGCGCGTTGCTCGTGATCCCAGTTTCTGTGGGATACGCAGGGCACTGGAACAGCTCCACAGCTGCTCTCCTGAGGAGGCATCCAGTCAACTGTGCTGAGAGCGGCCTCCAAGCCAGAGCAGCAGAGAAAGAACTTCATTCCCACTGACTCACAAATGAGCCTGGAGCACTCACAAACGAGCTCCCAAGGACCAGCAGCTTGGCACTCGTTAATTCTTCCTCAATCCAAGCACATTAAAAGCAAAACAAACAAACGAATTTTCACCATATTCCACACACAAGTGGAAACAGAATTCCTGTGGAAATGCCTGTCCTTGAGGAAAAGGCAGAAATAAAAAGGATGCTTTGGAATGTATTTGTTTGGAGATCTCAAGGTCCTTTGCAGATATTACCAAATTCTCAGCATTCCTGTGGGACAGATATTATTTCCACTGGAGAAGGGAAGGAGATGGAACTGGAGCTGCTCTGCTCCCCACAAGCAGCGGCTGAGCGGGCAGCAGGGTCCAGCTGCCCACTGCAGCTCCACTCCCTGCAGGAAGCACACGCTCGTACTCCAAGGAGCACAGAAGTGGCAAGCCAGGCGCAGGGTGATGCTCCCAGAACTGAAATAACTACAGCAGCAGCTTTTAATATTCAACATTTCGGGTCTAAGCCATTATCTCTCTCCATCTTTAACTCCAGAGGTGCCCAGCGTCACTTGTGAAGGCCACCACTGAGCCTTTGCTCACTCATTTACTAACAGCAGCTTGTAGGGCTAAATATTTGAGTGAATCTCACAAATGCACGAGCTGAAAACTCAGAGCACTACCAAAACAATGATCTCAGACCGTGATCAGAAGAAACCTCTTAACACCTTCTTCAAACACGTCAGAGTGGAGAGGGATAGAACTCACACACACACACACAAATGAACTGGACAGAAAATCCTCAACAAGCTTTAGAAGTTACAGAAGAAAAAACTGTCTCTGTTTTGGGACGTACCTGTAAGCCCAGAAATATGCAGAGGTACCAGGGAGGAACATCTTCAATGGTGTAAATCATGTCAGTCCTCTGGGCATCCAAGCTGCCACTGCTGTCCAGAGTCTCTGCCAGGGAGCTCTGGGGGAGGAACAAGGGACAGCAGCAGGTTATTGCTGCACAGGATAAAATGAATTTCGACTGTCAGGCAACTCCCAGATACTCCAAGGCTGGTTCAACACTCCCAAGCGATGCTGATTTGTGACATTTTCAAAGCCTTTTACATCCAGCTCCTGAATTTGTACCCAGCACGTTCCCTTCTGACAGCCACTCCCTGCTTATTTATTTATAATTCCCGATTTATGAGACAACTGATCTGGCAGCCAAAAGGTGCCCAAAAATGGATTCATTGTGACAGGACTGTTAAAAAACCCAAAACCACAAAAACAAACAAAAAAAGAAAACAGGGAGGAATTGGAACTAAGAAGAGCCAACCCTGGCTGTTTCCAAAGCAGAAGGGCTCTGTCCTTGCATCAGAGACCAAAACCACTGACAAAAAAAAAAATCCTCATTATAATTGCTTCCCGGTTTTATTTTTACCCAATTTCATCTTGGTTAACCACTTTTAGCCAAAGGATTTATCATTTTTTTTTGCTTCCACTCCCCCATTTCTGCAGTCATGAAAAACGCTAATTATTACAACCAAATTAATCCCCAACCAATTTACATCAGTCAAGCGGAATTCTTCCAGGAATTTAAATTCCCCCAGGAATTTAGGCAAAACCTCACTGTGCCCTACCACGTGCCCCAGTTCCAGAGAGCCAATGGACAGCTGACCACACACGTTTCCACATCAGCATCCCTGCAGATTCTCCATTAAAACAAGAGGCAGCTCTGCCATTTCTCTTTCACAACTAAGTGGAAACCTTTCCCTCCAACTCTCTGGTTTGGAAGTTCCTGAGAACAAACTCACAATGCTCCAAAGCCCCAGCACAACAACAAAAGCAGGGGGAAGTATCAGATTTTGTAATTTCAGATCAAGGAACTAAAAAATTACCTTATACAACAACTGCTCTGCCCTAATCCACCCCAGGACACAGCGAGCCCACGTGAAGCTGCCTCACACAGAGCCTGGGAACTCTGCCAGACTCGTGACTGCCTCAAATGGTCTCTACTTCTCCAAAGATCCCAACACATCCACGGATTACGCTGAGGTAATCTCTGTTTGGTGTCACCTCCGAGGTCAGTGAGCCCAACTGACCCCTGGCATTCCGCTCTCACCTTCTGCCAGGAACACAAATCCACTGGGATAACTCACATCCAGGGAGGGTAAGTGAGCACAGAGCTGTGGGAAGGTCGAGGGTGTTGCAGTGGAAAAGCAAAATGTAGAAACACTCATTTCAGAGAACTCCTTAAAGCACTCTGAGCACGGAGCGATCCTCTCACCAGGACACAGGGCCTGCACAGAGCCAGGAGGGAAACTGGCCCTGCCTAACCCCTCCTCCACTCTGCAGCACCACTGACAGCTTTTCATTGACTGAAAAAGGAACAAATTCTCTCCTGACCCAATTCTCTAAAAAAACAGCACGTGAAAAAAATCAGGAATTTGAATCATGGAACCGTTCAGGTTGGAAAAGCCCTTTCAGTCAAGTCTGACCATCAGCACAGCACCACCACCACGGTCATCATCGATCCACATCTCCAAGTGCCACACCCACTTGTTTTCTGAACACCTCCGGGGATGGGGACACCACCACTGCCCTGGGCAGCCCCTTCCAATCCCTGACAACCCCTTCCATAGAAAAATTCCTCCTCATGTCCCCCCTGCCCCTCCCCTGGCCCAGCCTGAGGCCGTTCCCTCTCCTCCTGTCCCTGTTCCCTGGGAGCAGAGCCCGACGCCCCCCGGCTGCCCCCTCCTGTCAGGGAGCTGTGCAGAGCCACAAGAGCCACAAGAGCCCCCTTTTCTCCAGGCTGAGCCCCTTTCCCAGCTCCCTCAGCCACTCCTGGGGCTCTGCCCTGGACATGTTCCAACCCCTCAATGTCTCTCTTGGAGTGGAAGCTCAGTTCCACCCACAAAGACAATCCTGGGGTGTCCAGCTGCCTCATCCCTTCCCTCTTCCCCCGGAACAGAGGCTCCACACGAGAACAGGTTCACCCAAAACCCCGTGTTTGTTCAACACTCTGCCTGAGAGGTCACCACACTTCCAGAGGGGCAGAGTGGGGATGTCTCTGCTCCCGAGGCAGGAACAGAGGAGCTGCAGCAGAGATGAACTGTCTGCCTCAAGAATCACATCAGCACTGGCTTGGTGGAGCCAGCCCAAGAGCAGCAGGGTCCCAGGTTCTCCAAACACCCAGCCGGTGACTGGTGCAGACTGATGACTCTGTTATGGCCCTGCCTTTTGAAAACCCATCTTTGGGCCTCTTTTTCCCCTTCTCTAGCTTTGCCAGGCCAGTATCCAGCAGCTCTCCCACTGTTCCACTTGGTGCCAAAAGCTGATTTTTCTTCATAGGACTGACGAGGTTGCATGAAGTGCATTCCTTAACTTTTCCACCTGCTATCCTATTCATCTTATCCTATCCTATCCTGCCCTGTCCCATCCCATCCCTCCTCTTCTTTGGGCAGCAGAAAGCAGAAGTGCTGGCCTGTTCCTGCCAGGAGGACCATGGCATATGGAGCAAGTTTCTGAGTCCTTTCAGAGCTTTCCACTTGTGATTACACCTCTCAATTATTGTGCAAAGAGCAGAACCCAGCAGCAGGCACCGGGCTTGGGAAGAAGTGAGCTGGTGCATGGCATGGAGAAAGATCTCTGGGTACAGATCAACAACTGCCAACCACTTCAAGCCCTCCTTCAGAAAGTGAAGGTTACGGATCTTCTAATGAAACAATTTCTAACATCAAGGCATCACTGGCAAGGTCCATCCAGTGCCAACCCCTGCCATGGGCAGGGACACCTCCCACTGTGCCAGGCTGCTCCAAGCCCTGTCCAAGCTGGCCCCAGGCACTTCCAGGGACCCAGGGGCAGCCACAGCTGCTCTGGGCACCCTGTGCCAGGGCCTGCCCATCCTGTTCAGTCACCATAAGCCACAGCAAGGCTTTAACTCAAGGAGATCTGGTTACCCAAAAGCTCACTGTGTCTATAAGGTGAATTATTCTCCATCATCCACAGTTCTGATCCCATGGATCAACGGGAAGGGAGAAAAGCACACATTTGGTAAAACCAGGAACACTTTCATGTCTAGAGATCGCTTATCTCATTGCACAATTTCACCCAAACACCTTTTGCTGGAGGCTTTTATCAGATTGTGCCTCTCCACTCCAGCCCCAGCACGCTCCAAAATTCAGCCATCAAAGACTTTTGCAGGTCAAGAAGAATCTGTCCATTAAATCAGAGTGTGATGACGATGGCTGTGGGGATGTGAGTGAGACACCCGGGCAGACGGAGCGTGGGAGCTGGGAGTGCACCAGGCACAGCAGGGCACTCACAGCCTCCTCTGAAACCCAACACTGACAGGCCTCTGGCACAATCAGCTGCTCAGAGGGTATTCTAAATCTAAAAATCAGGAGTGAATTTTGGTGTCTGAGTTAGAAAACGTCAACTGCATCCCTTGGTGCCATTCTTGCCCCAACAGAAACTACGGCCTCAAAGGAAGGAGCATAACAATGCTCTTGTTTGGAACCAGGGGTTTTGTTCTTGTTTTGACCAGGACATTTGAAAAACTTTGGCCAAGCTGAGGATTCTCAGAGACACAGCTTTACCACAACGCCAGTTTGACTGAACATTTCAGAAGTTCAGATTTACCATCATCCTCGCCCTTATTTTAAACAAAAGCTCCGATTCACACCATCTCAGCTTGCAGGATTATTACTGAACAGGCCTGGGGAATGATGGAACGGAGAACAAAGCTGGAAAAAACACAACCAAAGGCATTAACTGCTTTCACCATTTCCTGAGTCATGCCCCAAGTGCTGCAACCAAAGTGTGTGACCAGGAGTCATGAGGGGAGAACTCCGCGGGCTGATGTGGATCTGCAAGTCAGCAGGGCTGCTGAGACAGGAACTCTCACAGCCAGGGGAGACTGCTGTGGGCAAATCATGAGCTGAAAGAGCAGGAATGACTTCTCCCCTAGCAGGGAACCCCCACGGACCTTTTCTGCTATGCCATTTTCTGTCGTGTAGATGGCCATCAGCTCCGTGTCCTCTGTGTCCTGGTCACCGCTGGACGTTGCTCCACCGTTTATCACAACCTTAAAAATATAACAAAAACAGAAACACAAGGTCTTTTAAAATAAGCATTTCCTCTGCGATCACACCTCGTGTCACTCAGTTTCTCCCTTGGTACCTGACATCTGCCTCTGACATTTTGTCAGAAAACACGAGGAGCATGGCAAGTCATCATTTCTGTGACAGCAGGTCTAGGGACAGAGAGAGACTTGATAGACATCACAGAGAGCTCCTTAAAAACATCAGAGAGCTTCTGAAAACCTGGGCAGTGTCAGCTTGGGGCAGGGGGAACCAGCAGCAGACAGGTTGGAAGAGATCTCGAGAGGCCACGTGTACAACAGAATAATCCAACTGAAAATGTGAATAAGTAGAAGACAAGCAAATGTCTCCCTGCTGTTGTCTCTTACTCTCAGTTGAGCAACTCAGGCAGTCAGCAGGGCTGAACATGAGCCCAGGTGGGCCAGGAGGCTCTGCTGAGGCCCCCCGAGTGCTGTGTCCACATCAGGTCCCTCACAAGAGAGACACTGAGGGGCTGGAGCATGTCCAGAGATGGGAACAGAGCTGGGGAAGGGGCTGGAGCCCCAGGAGCAGCTGAGGGAGCTGGAAAGGGGCTCAGCCTGGAGAAAAGGGGGGTCAGGGGGGACCTTGTGGCTCTGCACAACTCCCTGACAGGAGGGGGCAGCCGGGGGGGGGGTCGGGCTCTGCTCCCAGGGAACAGGGACAGGAGGAGAGGGAACGGCCTCAGGCTGGGCCAGGGGAGGCTCAGGGTGGATATGGGGAAAATGCCTTCACTGAAAGAGTGGCCCAGCACTGGCAGGGCTGCCCAGGGCTGTGGTGGTGCCCCCGTGCCCGGAGCTGTTCAAAACCAGAGCAGATGTGGCACTTCATGATTTAGTGGACGTGGTGGTGATGGGTCACAGGTTGGACTTGATGATCCTGGAGGTCTTTTCCAACCTCAGTGGCTGCTGCAGGAGGACAGTTCATTGCTCTGATCACGCCAGGGGTGCTGCATGTCCCGGGAACACGGAATAACCACACATCTTGCGACCGGCCGTGTTTAAACACAACTATTCGGGGAGCAGAGCTTTGTCACTGACTGCTCGTGGACTTGATGGGTTTGTACAACACGACTGGAGCGTTATTCCCTCATTCACACCGAGCCTGACCGTGCACTGCTGCAATGTGCTACTCACAGGCAGCGTGAAGAAGGTGGGATGCTTGGATTCATCCTCGTATTTGCCCTCTGCCGAGCCTCCCGCCTCCACCGATTTGGAAGTGGTGTTCTTGCCAATCCCCATCGTTTCCAGAACGTCCAGGACCTGCATGCAGCACCCAGGAGGTGCTTCTGGGATGACAGGCCAAGAACTAAGGACAGCTCCTTATTCAAGCAGCAGCAGCTCTGGGAATCACCCAAGTGCTCAGCGATCCAGCTGGGACATCAGGGCGTCGTTCGCATCAACGGCTCCTAGGAGGGAAGGGAGAAATTCATCTTTTTTATTCCCTAAAAGAGATGTGCAAAAGCACAAGCCCCACAGCCTGGGCCCCCTCTCATGCTCGTGACTCACCAACCCTCGTCATTCCTCCCTGATAATTATCATTCAAGGTGTTTGAAATTCTTTCACACTGGGAATACTCTGATTATTCTCTCACTCTTCTCTTGTGTTTTTCAATCATTAGCAGTGTATTGAAACCTTAGGTTTTTTCCAATCTCGCAGCCATTTCCACAGAACTTTTTGGGAACAAACTCCAGGTCCAGAGCAGTGCAGAACAGCTGAACATCCACCACAAACAAAACTTGGGCTTCTCCAAGGAGTTTTAATCTGCAGAGCTGCTCGCAGGTTTACCTCAGTATTACTGAATCCTTTCTTTGAAACAAACTCACTTTGAAATAAAAAGCATCTGGGAAGCTCAGACTGGATGGACAGTGAGGCACACCTGCCTTTCAGTGAGCCTATTTCAGACAGAAACAGCCCTTTCTGCTGAACATCCTAACCCCAAATTATCCCACAACTCTCAGCTGTAGGAAGAACATTCCATGAAATCTGCCTGAGGATGCTGAAGGAACTGCTTCAAGACAAACTGGTCTCTTAAGCAGTTTCACTTCTCTTTTGGCACAGGAACACGAAAGATCAGACACCTTAGTGGGTCTCTTGTTTTGCCCGATGGGTCACTACAGTACAGTTTTCCCACATCTGCTCCTTAAATTAGACCAGCCAGTCCCATTATCATCCCCACATTTCCCATTTCCAGGACTACAGAACAGGAATTAACATATTTGAACCCAAACTTCCCACAGGACAGCACAGAAAATCCTGCAGCAAACCAAGTTTAGCAACCTGTGGTTACTGAGCCTCAAACAGAAAATGCAGCTGCCAACACCTGCAGGTGAAACCGGGTCAGCTACAGGTGAAAGTACAGGACAGAACCTGAAAAATGGTCTCTTGAAAGTCACCAAAAGTGGAATTTTCTGCATCCATTCAAGCAGCAGAACCCACTGGCACTGGCATTACTTCAAAAGCAAGTTAATGACAGGTTCAGCTGAAGCCCAAGGTGGAAATGCAGCTCCTGGACTCACACACACAGGTTGGCATTGGGAAAACAGAAGGAGGACTCGGGTTTTTCCTTAAGTCTCCCTTCCAGATGCTCAGGAAGCTCCTGCCTACTGTAATTGCAATAATAACTGAACTTGAGAAAGGCTCTTCTGCTGAGGGCAATTCAGGACCGTACTAATATATGAATACTAATATTTTAGAACCTCTTAATAGCTGTTAATTGCCCTTTTGCTGGAAAATTCTGGTTCCTTGAGGTGAAAGAAACATTCAATCTTTGAAAGCAATGTAGGTATCTCTTGAAAAGTTACACAAAAAAAACTGTTTGGGCACCGAGATCCCTCGAAGCACCGATTAAATCAAGATGGGATGGAAGGCAGTGCCTGCAAATCAGGGTTAAGACTTGTTTATGAAAGTAAATATTAAGGTAGCATAATTAATTACTTCTCACTTGAAGACTGAAGGACAAGATTGGTTCGAATACTCACTGTCTTGCTCTGTAAAAAAACCAGTCATTCCCATTTTTACAATAACCACAGACCTCTTCCAAGTGCAGCTCAGGGTGGAGAGGAGACAGGCACTGGTTAAAGGTCTGGGGGCACTGGGGGGTCTGGGCTGGGATTTTTGGAGGGGTTTTTTGTTTGCTTTCACTGCAGAGCAACGAGGGATTTTTCTTTTCCAAGCACACAAGAACAAAGAGAAAAGAATCTGTCTTTTTCTGTCATTGTAGACATATTTTATTCTCCAAGAAAATCAGTGATGGAGACAGGCGAGGTTCTGTCTGGCAGCTTTATCCTCTCGGATTGGGAAGGGAAAGGGAAAGGGCAGCAGGACACCTCCCCAAACCAGGGCCCATAAAACCTGGAGCCAGGAAAGCTGCCAGTCACAGGATCTGCTGTAAGGTGCTCTGGCAGCATAAGCTGCTTAGCTGGCATTAACCAGCATCTCCAGATAGAAAAGACTCTATAATCCTGCTTTACTGGGCACTGCACAACAGCAGCGCTGCTATCTTCTCCAGGAGCTGATCACTCGCTGGGAATTGTTCTTGGGAATTGTGCAGGACAGCAGCAAAGCTTGCCTTGTATCCATTGCTGAGAGCTGACACACTACAGCTAAAATAACTCTGCATGAGGCTTCCCAAACTATTTGGCAACTCCCAAATAACAGGCAAGAAGAGCCTCACTGCTACTGTTCCTAAAGAGAGGGAGTGTTTGTGTCCAGGAGGGGCTGGTCCAAGAAAATAACAGGAGAACAAACTTCCCAGCTCTTCTTGCTTCTACCCAGCAATTAAAATTGCACTTAATGGCTCAGATGATCTCCAGGGATTCTTGGAATACTTTGATTCTGCAATCAGGAGCGTCAAAGTGAAGCAGATAACCTCTTCTGCTGCCTACAGCTATCTGGGAGCTATCATTCCTTATCAGCCCCCATGTCCCACCAACTGAGCCCAGCTGCAGCACATGACTCAGGCACTTTTACAGCCCTCCACAGCAAACCCAGCTCCTCAGCAGCTGAAAAGTCATGGAGAAAGAGATAAAACTCATTCAGCATCAGGCAGGTACACTCAGTACAATCCATCATCCGCAGGCTCGGATCACACGGAAAGGGCGGAAGTGAAATTTCTGTCAGGACTGAATAAAGTTCACCTTTCCACAGCAAATTACCTCCAGTGCACACCCGTGCTTAACACAGAGGCCCAAGAGCTGCCAGGGGTTTTACAGTGCTGGAGATAAGATTAGGCTTTAGGCACAGGGCAGGAGACAGCCCAGGTGCAAGTTCAGGAGGAAAAGCCTCCTGGCCAGGGAAAGGCCACTCTGCACCTTCGACAGCTGCCTTTTCTCCAGCAAAAACCTCCCTCCAGCTTTGGAGCCATCAGGAGAGGACACAAAGAGGTGGCGGTGTCTGGTCTGCCACAACATCACCTTCTCACGCTTCCATGACCACCCACCACCACATCTTCCCTTTTGCCAAGGTCGCTCCTATTTCGTTTAAAGGAGTTAGGATCCACTTCAAAGCTCCTGGAAAGAAAGATAAAACCCATCACAGATACGGAGATCCACGATGCAAGACTGTGTTTAAATGCTCTTTTTCTGCCTGCAAGTCTCTGCTCTGGAACCTCCACCACAAATAAAAACATCCACTGCAGCACAAAGGGATTTCCTCCAGGAAAATCTGCCCCTGTGCCACCACAAGCTGCACAAAAGGCTGCTACTTCATGAGGTACCAAACTGCCTGGGAGTCAGTAAAAACCCTTTGAAAGCTCATCTCTTAAGTAGATCCAAGGGTTAACCTGGGCAGGACAGAAGGTACAGATGGACATACAGAGCTTATTACCATGGAAAGGAAAACTGGCCATGAACCCACAGAGGAATAGGCAACGGAACACAGACGCCTCCCTTGCATGCACTGTTTCCTTTAAAAGCACTGGATATAGCTTTTGGCTGAACCACACTAAAAATATTCCCTAAATCAGATTTGCTGCGATGGCAATTCGTCCCTACAGTGCTGAAGGCCCAGCGGGAGGGCCTTTAACACGAACATTTGAATCCAGAGCTGGCCAAAGCACAGACTGGCCTGAATTTGGTGGCCCTTCCCTGCTGCACAAGGGAAATATCTGTGAAGGAAGCAAAAGTGCGGTGATGAAAGCAGCTGGTGATGAAACAGCCCAGGCTTGGGAAACAACTCCAGGCCTCTGGAGCGCAGGGATGGCAAAGCTCCCGGGAGCAGCACGGTGGGACCGTCCCACGTCACAGCTCCCCGAGGAAGGAGCGATGGCACAGCCAGCCAGGACCCTTCTGGCTGTTACAGACGGCTCAAGAGCCAAGAGAGCTCTGGCTGTTGCACACACTAAGGAGATTAGAATCAAATTAAGGTCACTGCTTAATTACAATCATCAATTTATTATTTTAATTAGCTGTCAGGCTCATGTGAACAGACCAACTTTCTCCTGCAAGCAGAAATGATGCTCAGCCAGAAGTTGTCACACTTGAGGTGCCTCTGGAATTTCACCACCTCCCATGGCACTTCCAAGTGTTTGGCACATCTGAAACTCGGGCACATGATGTGTTCAAACACAAATCAAGGCATCCTCTAGGTCTGAGATTGTATTTTTGGCAGCAGACACACACCAGAGACATGGAAAGGGACCCGGACTCCCTGCACGCTGTTTTCTTGTTAAATGTCCTCAGTCTGAGCAGAAGATAAAACCAGCTTTAGCCCCATTCACTCGCTCAGGCCCAAGGCAGTGAGCACCGCGGAGCTCGCTGTGGGAAGGACACAGCACAGACTGAGGCTGAAGCAAACTTTCTGTTCCTGCAGTGTCACAGCCGTGAAGAACTGAACCCAGTAACAAACGCAGCGGATTGACTTTGTCTGGGGTAAAAAAAAGCGCCTTTAGGCCAAGCAGCTCATCCTGCTCTCCAGGACAGAGGAACCCAACCACCCCTGTGGGACAGAGCTGCTGTGGGACAGCCAGGATTCCAAAGGGGAGACACAGAGAAGGGACAGGATGGAGGCCAAGAGAGCAGGGAAGCTGTGAAAGGAATTCCCTGCCCAGAGCACTGCACCAAGCTGATCGGGGACACAGCAGTGCTCCAGCAGGGCAGACAATTAAGGGATGCTGGAGAGGCCCCAATTAGACGAAGTTTGCTTACAGAACACAGCTATGCCTGGCCAGACACAATTCCACACAAAAGCAAGGCAATTCCCAGTTAATTACGGAATAGCAGCTTTCCCCAGATTGCCACCGGCTCTAGCTACACCCTCACACAAAACTTCTGTCCTGATTTTGTGCCATTAAGGTATTAAAACTCCAAACCTCATCTTTTTGTTATTATCCAGACCTTGTCTGCTGTGCATCAGCTCCAAGCACCGGATTTATCTGTGTTCTCACTTTTCTGCTGTTTTAATACCACAAGAGCTTTAGAACACGGTTCCCCTTTTCCCTCTCCAGCCTGCACAGCTGTTCACACCTATTCCACAGCTTAAATCAATACACATCAGAGTTTCTGAGAAACTGTTAGAAATGAAACAGCACATTACCAAGGGGTTTCAAATATTAAGGACCAAACTACAAGCCACAAGAAGAGTACCAACTTTGCTACTCCGAGGTGTCCAAGGGGTGCTGGATGTTTTCCTAGGAAAAAGGTTCTCCCTAGTTGAAAAAATTCCACAAGTATCTCATCACAGAGGTTAAAAAAGCCCAGTAAGTACTGAAATGATGCAATCAAAGTCCTGTCTGCAGAACCACAACCACAAGTCCAATTGCTTCACGGTTCCATCCCAGATCCGTACCTGGATATGGCACCTGTGAGGTCCCACCCACTGCCCACATACGGAGGAGTGCCCCAAAGGCATTTTTTCTGCCTTCCACGGCATTTTCGCCTTCTCACAGATGTGAAAAAGGTGCCCAGAACCCACACTTAATTTTTTTCTTGCTGCATGGTAAAAACCATCCTCCTGCTTCAGTCTTAGACCGAGTTTTTCCTCGGGCTGTTTGGAGCAGCCTCTCTGGTCCCAGGAAACTCGTGATTCGTCTTTAGCAGGGGCCTCTCGGACCCCGAGTTCCTTCCCATGAACTGCAGCTGCCTGCAATGCCACCACATCCTTAAATGCTGAACCACATCCACGACTGAAGAAAAGCAGGCTTCAAATTTAACCTAACACCACATAAAAAGGAATCGCTTCTCTTTACCTGCAGCAGAGACAAATAAATTGCTGCTAAATGCCCAAACTTCCTAACATTTGAGTTTCAAAAAACTAAATTTAGGTTTTAAAAAGAGTTGATGGGCACATTAAGAAGTTTCTCTCTTCATCTCAAAGCAGCTCTTCAAAGCACAAACATATTCTTTCTTTGTAGGCACTAATGAATTTTTAAGTAGTTGGTATTTTGACTGCCATCCAGAACGGCGCCTTAATAACTGACCAACATTATTAGGGCAAGTCTACACAAAGATAAGCAGGAAAGTTATGCCGAGCTCAAACCTTCCATGTATTTAAAGCACATTAGCTAAATCCCATTAACTTCCTGTGTGAATGAGCTCGCTGAGAAGGGGACTTAAATCCAGCTGAATGAGACATTTAACGAAGGATCTCCCAGCTTTCAAAAACTACTGGTTTGGTTAGTCAAGTTATTAACTAAGAGCTTAGTTAGGCTGTGATTCTAAGCTAAAATAGCTGAAACATGAGTGTTTCCAGCATAAATCAACCTGAAGGGTGTTTGGTCAAAACACCGCTGGCCAAGCAGCTCCTACTCATCTTTCAGCCCATTACCTCCATTTTCTTGTTCCAAAAGGCAGCAGTTTTGCCCAAATTTTGTGCAGTACATTTGTCACCCTTCCGGAGGGACCCCACCAGTGGGCAGAGATGAGAAAAGGGCACGGGAGAAGCCGTAAGATTAAATTCCAAAGAAGCACAGGCAGAAGGTGGGAGGTGACAATTTTCCAGCTCATTACCTGTACACAGAGACTGCTGGGAACTGACACCTGCAGAGTTCTCCAGACTCGGGGTAAATAAAAATTCAATCCCGGCTCACTGCTCCCTACAAAGCTGCTCCACAGTCTGCCTCGGAGCTCAGCACACCTCGCCCAGTGTATGGCACACATTCATCTGATTTATAATGGTATGGAGTCCTTACAGTCTCCCTGGGGAGAATTAATAATTTGGGCATTCCGATAGCTGCCCGTTATTATGGATATTAATACACAGTTCGTTAAGCTCCTTCATGGCCCTCAAAGCAACCTGAGCACACACTGGGTCCTTTCTCAGCCTGCTTTGTACTTGGACTTGGCACTTTGATGAAAGCTGCCTTCTTTCCAAGACTTTAATCACATTAAAACAAAGGTGGAGTTAGAGACTCATCCAGGAAAAATTCCATTTATTAAGTCAATAGAGGTAATGTGCCAGTTTTTCAGCTCTCGATACAAAGCTCCTTCCCAAAGGCTGAGGCATCCCTGTGGCTACTTTGGAACCGGGCACTCCCTCCTTAGGAAAGGGAACAGCTTGAGCCCAGTGATCAATACAAACCCAGCAACTGATCCCACACTTGAGAAGTTTTACACTGAGTTATCTGTTTGGCTTGTCTTGAAACGAACACTTCACTTCCATTTAGCATAACTTAGTAAGATTTGGAATTAATAAACTTTCAAGAACTGACCAAGATGCTGTATTTCTGTGCTCAAGCTTTCTTAAAATCTCTTTTACTACATAAATCTCATACAGATTTTTCCCATTTTAAAGATTAAAAGCAAAGCAAAGTTTACAGATAAACAGAAAAGAGTAAATACTTTTGAAATAGTAAATATCTCTTTTTACAGTGATAACAATTTTTAAATGAAAAACTAAGTCCTCATATATTTAAGATACGGAAAGTTAGTTACTAACACCAGCAAATACAAGTTTTTAAGTTTCTTATTTAACAATGCTGACATCAAAGCAGTTGAATTTTTGCAATCACCCCCACCGGGATGTGAATCCCAAGGCAAACCTGCACCAACCTCTCGGAGGCAGCTCCTGCAGTGCCTCTGGCAGCCAGAGCTGGAGCCGGAGCCTGGGAGGAGGATGCAGACATTCCCCGGGAGCTCTTTTATACCCTGCTGCGCCCATTGTGTAACTGCTCCGTGCCCAATCCCAGCCCGTGCTTACACAAGGGCCGGGCAGGAGGCAGCCCTGGACGCCCCCGTTACTCCCTGGTTACTCCCTGGTTACTCCACACCTCCCCCAGGCTTACGCAAAGCGAACGGGCACTTGGAGCAGCCCCGGCCCCGGGAGCTTCCAGCTCGGACACAAACTGCAGCTCCCGGGGGAGAGCACCCAGCCAGAGCCCTCCAAAGCGGCACAAATATTTACATGCCTGGCTGCAGCAGCTGGAATCAGGATGGGTTTTTCTCCCAGTGTTTTTCCATGAGCCTCCCTTGTGCAACTTGCACGGAAATGTCTGTATCAGCAACTGGACAAATTTTCAGGAGGTCCCAGATCTCAAAGCTCTTCCCTAAGACAAGGGTCAGTGATCCACAACCTCACTGGGAACTGAAACACACCAGGACTCGTGCTGGGCTCCTTCACTTCCCCAATGGAAAACGCTGAGTAACGATGCTGGGCACAGGGCAAAGCGAGACGGAAAGGGACGCAGGAGAAGTGAAAGACTTCAAACAACAACAAAACAAACAAGAAATAAATAAAGGGTTGCCAAGCACTGGAACAGGCTTCGCAGGAAAGTGGGTGAGTCCCCACCCCTGCAGGTGTTTAAAAGCCACGCAGATGTGGCATTCAGGGCATGGTTCAGTGGTGGATGTGGCAGTGCTGGCTTAATGGTTGCGCTTGATCTTAAAGGTCTTTTCCAACCTAAACAATTCTAGGATTCTATGGAATCCGTGGATCTTCTTCTTGCCCCACTCCCTTTCAGGGGGAGCACAGCCCTTCCTGAGGCTGCCCTTACACTTCTGAACATCACTATAATTCATCACATCACAGCCCCTGCCTCGAGCTGCCACTGAGTTACACCATCCCTATCCCTCCCCTTTCCGAAGCATCAACGAGACACCATCACCCTACAACTGACACTGAAGCCATAACCAGAACAGGCCACCACAAAGCAGCACCCTGTGAGCAGCTTCTGCCCGAATTTACCGGCAGTGACTCCACCCCTTGGAGAGCGGGCCAAGAGTGTGGAGCTCAAGGGCACAAAGATGAGCTCACCGTACCCGAAACGCCCTTTTTGCACCCCAATGTGCGGCGGCAGCGAGAGGCCACCGGCTCCATCCAGCCCCCCGGCTCCATCCAGCCCCGGCAGCCTCACACAAGTCGGAATTCGCCGCCTGCCGCCGGCTCCTGCGCCCGCAGCCCCGCACTCGCTGTGTGCTCGGTCCTGCATCAAAGAGCCGACGCCTGAGCAGGGCACGTTTAATTGACAGGACAAAACTGTCCCGTGCAACGCTCCTTATTCATCCCTCGCTCAGATCCATGGAAGCAATCCGAGCATCTCCACCGACTGCTTTGTGCAATGTGTGCGCGCGCAAACCCACAGGACGTTCCAGCGTTTAATCCCTGCTGCAAAGAGACGTTGAAAAGTTTTCCCCTCCGTTTGCTCCTTTTCCAATTATTAACATTCTTTCCTTTCCTCTTTCCTTCTGAATTCCAAATGTTTTCACAAACACAAATATCTTAATTTCAACATAAAGAAATCTCAGAGCCATTTAACACAAACATCACCAAACCTTAAGACCACAAAATACCAACTGCTGTACCCAGACTGGCTGAAGATCGCTGATCTATGATACTTTTAAGGAACATGTTGGAAATTGTTTTAGATTCAAGGTATTTGACGTGCTCACAGTGAGCTACAGGACTAAACGATCAACGGCAAGAGAAAAACTTTAGGTTTTGAAAGAAATAAGCCATTTGCTTCTTTACTCCAATGTCCAACTGTTGTTTAATCCAACGATTGTTTTTAATAGTTGGATTAAATAATGCCAGGGACTCAAATACTTCTTGCCCTGAATTATTGCAGTTCAAAGTATAACTGAGTTCAATGCAATTAAAATTCTTAAGTATCCAATTAAAGACTTGTCTATTTACCTTGCAATTAAAACTAATCGCTCCAAAATTCATCACCGGTGAGTGGAGAATTTCAACATTCAAACAATTTATTTCTGATTACTTTGCATTTACACTCAATCCAAATAAACCATCTACTAATCTGGGTACCTCTACTTCAATCCCAGCTCCCAGGATTGATGTCGGGACAGATCCAAGCGCGGGTTGTTGGGTTACAATTCCCTGCAGTGAACAGGTACTGGAATCACTGTCACACTCCAGGGGAACTCTAATTCCAAATGTAACTGCTGTCTCCAGCACTGGAATATTTCACAGCGCAGCTTCAAGTTCCAAAGTGGTGTGGAAGCCAGGTGGGAATAAACAGCTGAGAGCTCTGTGTATGGCTGCACTTCACTGGTGGGAGGGGAACCACAGCAGAGGATTTATCTCGCTCTGCCTCAGCGCAGGGAGCTTTGTCGTGATGATCCAACACAGCCACTCATCATTTTTATTATCTGCTTAGTATCTGAAATGCAAACTGGTTGGAAGCATTTCTACTGCTTGGGAATGTTACTCCTAGGAGGAGTTCACTTTGATTACTGTGAGAAAATCCAATTTTCTGCCTTCTTCTCAAACACTGTGTTCAGTCTAAGGATGAACCAACACTTCCAAGTGCTCCAGCCAAATTCTGTTTGCTCTTGGACACACACTGGTAAACTACTGACAATGTTCTGAGTTGGAGTATTTATTCTGAGGCTATTCTCTACAGTTTTGCAGCACTCAGACAGGACAAAATCCTTCTGTGAAGTCCCCTATTCCCACTGCACAGGGGTGGTGTACAATGGTTATGTGCCATCACCAAAATGACAATAATGTGACCCAGGGGCTGCAAACACCTGGTAACCAAATCCCTCCTTTGAACCTTCAGTAAGAACAAGAAAAACACCCAAAAGGCAAGAGTGATGCAGTCACTCAGTGCCAGCAGTGCTGTCAGGGAGAGGCACAGCTTCCCTGCAAGAACATCCTGTTTCATCCCGAGGGTGAGGTGGAGGAGGCCTCGTTCCTGACAGCTCAATGAGCCTCCTCACTACATTTTTGTAGCGATCTCCTAATTTAAGTATTCTTCCTCCCAAAGCCACAATAAATATGTAATCTTTTACATCAGCTTGTTTAATCAGCAGCCTCCCATGAACATCCTCCAGAACACACTTCACATAATACAGCAAACACAGAAAATAGCATCACACACGAGTACAATAAATAGATCCACTTCCACCCACAACTGGGAACAGCAGAAAGACTCAGTTATTTAAGTTTGATCTTTTAGTGACGTTTATAAATTCACTGAATTATGAATTCCTTGAAAAAGCACTAACCAGAAGATCTGCTGTAATATGAAAACATCTACTGCTCTGCCCTAATGCTGACTCAAATTGACAGCAAGAATTACTGTAATTGCTCTGAAAGCTTCCCAGTTAATTCAGGGAGCGATGCCCAGTCCTGGCTCCTACTGACAGTGTCCCCCTCGTACCTGACTGAACCCAGCGCCCTTCCTACAGAAAGGACACCTCGGGGCAATCCATGGCGGGTGAATTTCACATTTCCAGTTGGAGAATGCAATGCTTTGTGGCCAACTTCTGTTCTTAAACCCCTAATTCAGCTACAGCCCATATTACTATGATGTTTTTTGGAACTTTTCCTGCAACTGCATCTTTTTAAATACTTGTAAGAAAAACCCAGGGTCTGAGATGTACATCACGGCAGACACAGAGTTCTACGTAAAAAAGTAATTACAAAATGGAAGTGCCTTTAAAAATACCTGTGGCTGAATTCTGGGCAAGAAATAAGGAATCATTTTCAAGAAAGAACAACCAAACAATAGTGAAGCCAGAGCCCTACACTCCACAGGCACAGATCAAAGCACTTCCAAAATTAATGGAGAAGGAACGTGCTTTTTGGGACCCGTTATTGTATTCACCGCGTTCATAAGCTAAGTCAGACTCCTACGTCCTTCCTGGAGCTCCAGGTAATCCTGTAATTAAAGGCAAAAGCTCAAATCCTTTGTCTTCTAAGAAAAGACAGAAGTAAAGGCTGTGTACTGAGCAACAGAGCAGGGTGAGAGGTGGTTACCCTTAACGCATCATTACCTTCATGTATTCCCAGATCCCCGCCCCTGAGAGGTGCTTACCCTTAACGCATCATTACCCTTATGTATTCCCGGAATCTCCACTCCTGGAAGTGCCCAAGGCCAGGTTGGACGGGGCTTGGAGCACCCTGGGATAGTGGGAGATGTCCCTGCCCATGTCAGGGAGTGGCACTGGATGGGCTTTGAGGTCCCTCCCAACCCAAACCATTCCATGCCCAGGGAAACTGTGGACACACGCCTGGAAAACAACAGCGCACAGCCCCAGCTCGGGAACGCTCAGGGAACTCAGCTCAGGAACACCCAACCCACCTAAGAAACCAGGATATCCAACAGCCCCACACCCAGCCAGCCACAAACTGAATTTTACAGTCAGACTTCACATCCAGGACCTTTCATCTCTTCGCCCCCCAAACATCAGCCCACAGGAGCACATCTGGGTGCACTCACGGTTCCAGGCACGAGCAAAACCCACGCCCAGCCCAGCAGCTCTGCCCTGTCCCATGCTGTGGCTCACAAACCCCAGCAGATATGCAAACTTATAAACCAAGTCCAGACTTAAACCATCTGCTAAAGTTGCGATTTTGTGATTTTTTTTTTTGTATTACTTGGCATTATTTTATAGAATCATGGAATGATTTGGGTTGGAAGGGACCTCAAAAGATCATCAGGGCTGGGAACCTTCCACTGCTGTTACCAGTTAGTTTGCACACTCATATTTTAGCTTTCTCTCCCTATTTTTGTGACTGCTAATAGTTTCAAAAGTGTGGGCTAAACTCCTGTACAGAAAGCTCCAGCAGGCTGTATGAAGAGCATGGCAAGTTCCATCCTTTAGCTGAATCTGCTGTTATTTTCGTTTTCTAAAGGCAAAACATTTCTATCCAAAATCATTTATTTAGTTTTTCATTCAATATGTCATTTGCTTGGATGCCTAAAAATCTCTCTGCATTACAGTGAGCACCAGGCTGAAAACTCCAGCTCCAAGAATAAATGTTTCAAAAAGTGGGGGGAAAAGAGCAGATGTCCAGTTTTGGTCAGTGGTCCTGGGATCTCGTTCACAGCTCAGTAATTTGCAGCCCAACTGCTCCAGCAGCCACAACTCCTCCTCCCACCAATCCCAACCTCCTGCATCCGAAATGAAAAAAGCCCTTTTAATCTTCAAAGCATGGCCACAAGTCAATCTCAACTTAGCACACTTTTTAATTTTCTTTTTAATTATCCAGTTGGGAGAGTTATCCCCTTCTCGCTCAGTGACCTTTCGCTCCTTCGAGATTACTTCCAAATCTTTCCTGGGAATAATCAGCGAATTTATAGCACTTACAGAGGAAACGTTCCAAGGCTTCTGAGGCTGAGGGGGAGAGCCAGCGTGACTCTCCATGTGCCGGAATCTTTGCTTTGCTCCCGGGACCCTCAGTGCTGCAGGACAGGTGTCCTCTGGCTCCAGGACTGCTGTGAGTGCAATGCTGGCACGGCTGCTCTGACCCGTTCCCAGGGCGCGCTGGCACCACGCCGCGGTTTGGAGCCCCCAGGTCCTGACCTGGAGCCAAACCCAACCCAGCAGGAGAAGGTTCCTGCTGGAGCTGGCAAAAGGCAGGGCACAGGCAGATCATCTCTCGGTGTCACAGAGCAAGAACAGCTGCTATTATTCATTATGTTAGCAATAATAGATGCTGATACTCCTACCAGTAACTGGTGCCCAACTGTTTGGCCCAGGAGCTTTGGTCACCAAGCACAGCTTGGTTCCCCACAGCCACTGGGGAAAAATTAAATCATTATTGCCATTAATGATTTTTAAGCCAAACCAGCATTGCTTACTCCCTGCCCACATATCAAACAACTGTAAGCAGCCCAGGGTTTGATTCCCACACATCAAGCCAACCAATTACTAATTTATTAATTTCACAACAAGCCTGGAAGTGTTTCTGGAGCAGGCCTGTGTTCAGCCAGACTCGCTGGGTGCCTGCCATGCTCCTGTTTCACGCAGGCTCAGGTGAAAGCAGCTCCTGCCCAGCCACCAGCATCGAGCTCCTCATAAATGTGCATTTGTCCATCCATCCTCTGAATCCACAGGGACGGTCAGGGGAGCAGGAGGGGACCAGGACCTGTTGGAGCCCAGCTGCCACCTCACCCCGACGCCACACACCACGTCATCATGGAGAGATGGGGGATGTCATTTACTGCAACGGCTTTGAAGATTTTCCTCCCTGTGTAGTTGGGTAATTAAGAATGCATTAAATAGATATTAATGCATTAAATATCCCTGCAAGCAACAGAACTGTTAAAGAAGGTTAAGTAGCTTCTCCAACTGAAGGGACAGAAATGGAACAGCCAATTTAACACTCAACTGGCTGCTCAGGAAAAGCATAAAGAATTATAATATTTTCAGAGTTCACATTACTTACAATAATATTTATACCAACTACAGGTTATTGAAGGAAAACTTTTTGGTTTTGGCAAAACTTAGTAAAATACTTTTTTGTGATTTCTGCCAGTAAACCAATCCTTATTTAACCAATATACTGTGGGTTTAATTTTGTACCTTACTGACTGCTTCATCTTCAGGGCTCTTTGGCAGATGTGTTTTAGCACTGCTTTTAACAAAATAATCTCAATTATTCTTACTTAATTGGCATCAGATAAATGCAAGACTTCTTAGCTGCTGCTATTTGAAGGAACAGCACTTCAGCACACATTTTGCCCTTTGAATAATTAGGAGAAAAGACCCATGCAGACGGAGCGTACCCAAGTGAGCTCCAAAACTGGGCTAATACTGATCACAAAATCTTTACCAAACCCCAACAGCCACGGAGGGGAGCACAGACAGTGCTGGGGGTTCAGGCTCATTTATACAGAGAAATTTAATAGAAGGTTTAATTGACAGCTTTGCTTGGTTCTATTGTGCCTGATTAGGCACCTTCATGAAAAGCATTAGATGTGTTTGATCCCCTCCAAAGCAGAGCGGCTCATTAGCAGGGGATGTTTACAGGGACCAGCAGCTCTTCCCCTGCTGCAGGAGGGGATTTTCAGATCACGTTTTTCTGAGGAGGATCACGACGCCAAAAGAGCTCAGCCTTCCATCCTCCGCCTTTCCTGGTATTTGCCAACAGGACAGATGGACAAGGAAAACATCTGACAGGACTACAACAAACCCCCAACACTTGGCTGTTAAAAAACCCCAAAACCCTCTCCCTCGTCCACTCTTATTTTTTTGTTTGAGCTTTAAAAGCATCTATCTGTGAGCTGAAATAGATGAAAAAACAAGTGTCCAACAGGCTGAACAAACCAGACCAGAGCCCTGTGAAATTATACCGGTGATAATGATTTTGCTCAGCACAACCTCCCAAAATTCCACACACAAAATTAAATGGCACCCATGCAAATACATCCAATATCAGCAAATTACTGGTAACTGTTATTGTTCCCATAGATGAAAGGACACAGAACAGTGTGAGAATACAGCAATTATTTCTTGCACTCTGAGCCTACGAACAGGGACCTACAGCTCCAATTTCTTTCCTGTCAGTCTGAATCCAAATTACTCCTTAGGTTTGGTCTAACAAAATGCTCATCAGGAAACTGTAATCTGTCAGCTTTTATCAAAAAACCCAATCTGTTAAAATATGACCAAGCAAATGTTTCTTGCATTAGGAAGATTTAGTTAACTTTCAGAAACAATTAATTCGGTACAAAAAATGAAAAAGGGAGGGGACAAAAAAGCTGCTGTAACCTTTGAAGAGCTGGTGCTTTAGAGCCTGCCAAAACAAGGATGTGTTTCCTTTGCTTAGGTATGGTGAGGGTCTGAGTACAGGATCCTCCACACAAAGGACAAGTAATAAACAGAGCAAAATTAGTTTTTTCCTGTCACAGGATTCAAAGACTCTGTGAAAATTCAAACCTTCCCACAGCAGTCTACTAAGCGCTATTAGCACTGAGACAGCTTCATTTCAATCAGCACACAAAATAAAAGGCTGCTAACTTTGCAGAGCAGCATTTTATTTCCCTTCCAAGCTCCTAAATAAAAAGTGAAAGTCATGACATGGAGTCACGTGCCTGTTTTATGAGATCCTCTCCGTGACCTTGAATGCTGCTAAGAACATTTACACACAATCCCTTTAAAAAAGCACAACACAGCAGCACCACTGAGCTTCGGGCTGAAATTCAAGACAATCCAGGTAAGTGATAAAAGGAGTGAGGTCAGAAAAATAGAAAACCCTTCAGATGGTGGCTTCTGGGCTAGCAAAGAGGGTGCTCAGCAAAGCTGGGCTTGGTGGTCAAAGATTTCCAGTGTTTCCTTCTCGTTGCTAGCAGCAGATCAACTGGACTTCCAGAGGGCTGGGAGACTGGGATGAATTCACTGAAGGCACATTAACCACCTCAGCACATAAACACAGCCAAGTGCATTAGTGTTTAAGGCGCCTTCCCATTAAAGCTGCACTTTGTTCTGTTAACTTTTACAATCTCACAAGTGTGTAACAGCCAGCAAACCACTAAAATCGACATTATTGCCCTGGGCTGCCATTTCAGGGCCATGCAAAACAGGAGTAAAGCCAATTAAAATGTGTCGCTCCATTGAGAGCCCAAACTACTCAAAGCTCACACCCGAGGTTAATGCCCAGGAATGTAAGTGCAGAAGCCCCCCTGAAACTGCTTTTCACTTGCTTTCCCACTACCATGCATTCCCAAAATGCTTTAGCCAACTGCTGGAATGGCACGAGCCCTGCAACAGTTTGATGTAAAAATAAATCCAGACAACAAACTGGGGGACATGAAGCCATTCAAAATCAAATTCAAAATCAGTTTGGTGAGTCATGACATTTCCAAACAGTCAAAACCAAATAATGGTGAGTCAATCCCTCCTTCACCATTGTACTCATCTGAGGCCCATTCTTCAAGCAGTTTTACTCTTAAGTGAGCATGAAGTGGGTGACAAATCCAAACAGTCCCTTTTATCAGAAAGGGCACGTGCTGGTTTAACCCAAACACGCATAAACCAGGTCGGCTGTTGTTTTCAGAGCACACAGAGCTGGGAAGTTCAGATACTCCCAGGTACCGTGGGAGGGACTCAACTCCCCCACCACAACAACTGGACTCCTCTGCTCCTAAAAATACAACTATCAGACAAAGCTTGTTTTCTCAGGCATTTTGCTGATACAAGTCCAAGATCAAAACATTCCTGGTTCAGAGGACAGAGATGTATCAGTCTCCAAAATACCTAGCTAAAATCCAGCCAGGCCATCCCCCCCAAGGTGCCTGGGACACTCTTACCAACACACATAAATTAATTACTGGTTAGTGACGTAGGCTTTGGGGGAAAAATAAAATATTCTGGTTGCCTGAATGTATTGAGAAGGAACTCTGGAAATTCCCTTTCACGGAAATAGGATAAAGTTTATTCTCTCTTGAAGCTGCTATTTTAAAGTAATACTAAAATAAAATAAGCAAGGGCAGACACTTGGATGTTAAGTGCACTCCCCGCCCCCATCCCCTCCTTACCCAGCACTTGCATCTTCTGGCCTGAGAACTGAGACACAGGGAGATTCAGATCACTGAATTTTTAATTATAAACGCATTAAAATACCAGTTTTACAGTTACCTCGAGCCCAGCCGTTCCTCAGCAAACAATCAAACGGAGCTGCGGGATGGGAACAGAGTTTCAATCCACTCCCACAAGCCAGGAGGAGACACCCAGAGCCGGTGCTTTGGGACGCCCTGGGCACAGCCTGGCTGGGGCGCCGCGGCCGATTCATCCTTCCCAAAACCATCCCGGAGCTCGCAAAGCCCAACAGCCCAACCCAGCGCCAGGGCCACGGCACAGCCAAGGGAAGAGTCCCAGCTCACCAGTGACGGGCTGATGACAACATTCGGGACCACAAACTCGGCTCCTCAGCCCTCTGGAGAACGGGTCAGAAAGCAGGGAGCCGCGTCGGGCATGGCCAGGCACGTGGCGGTCCCGATGCCACACGCGTTCCCACTGCTGTTTGGCAACGCAAGCGGCCAAGATTAATGCGGAGTGCAAGGAGTAAGAGAACAACAGGAGGCTTCTGAACTGCAGGTCCAGTTCTCCCTCCTCCTCCTCCCTTTCCCCACCGAGTGCCAGCGATGTCTCAACACCCCAACTGCCGTTCCAAGGAAGTAGCTCTGCTCCTTTCCTGGCCAAATTGCCATGGCAAGAAATCCCCATTTAGTTTCATCTCCAATAGAAAAACATTCAGACAGCAAACATTTCCTTTCCATAACCTGAAAACAGCCAAATATCATCAGATTTCTTTCCTGCCATCAAAGAAACCCTGTCCTGAGACAGCTCATAACAACTGGAAACATTTGCCCATAAAGCAAACGTGCTCCCAAGTACTGACAGAAATATTTAGTGCACCCCACGAAGCTGGCAGTGTCTGAACACACTTCACCCCCGGGAAGGCTGGAGAACACAGCAAGAACTTTCATTTGTAATGATTTATTTTATTCCTGCCTTCACTACATCAGGATGCACGCCTCTTACTCACCCTGACTGTCAATTGTCTTCCTGCAGCTTTTAAGTAAAATAACCCCCACTGTAACTGCTGTCAGGCCATGTCATAACCACTGAGGCTTCATAAATAACCCTTGATATAAACAGATTTTCCAGAAACATATAAACCATCAGCTCCAATGGAAGTAAAAGGGTTGTGTGCAGCCATCTGCATTTTCTCCTGTAAGGATAAACACACAAAGAAGTGTTTGAAAGTAAAATAAATCTATTGAAGAAATGGCCCTACAGAAACTTATGGGCCTTGAGATTTCTTATGTGGTTCACACAAAGACACCGACAGGAGCAGCTACAGCAGAACGAGATCTTCTCAGGAAGAAACCCTTCCCTGTGAGGGTGCTGAGGCCCTGGCACAGGGTGCCCAGAGGAGCTTTGGCAGCCCCTGGATCCCTGGAAGAGTCCAAGGCCAGCTTGGACAGGGCTTGGAGCAACCTGGGATAGTGGAAGGTGGCAGGGGGTGGCACTGGGCGGCCTTTGAGGTCCCTTCCAACACAAACCATTCCAGGATTCTATCACCTTCCAAGGGACACCAAGGGTTTGTGGTGGGAGCAGCTCCCAGGGTGTGCCTGCTGCCTTCCCCTGCCCTCCGAGATCAGGGGAGGTTTGATTGCTGCAGTTCAGACCAGCCTTGAGAGCAGCTTAGCAGCCACTTGTGGAGGAATCCATACCGACAATGCCTGAAGTTTCACCCATTTTCCTGTCAATGGTCTCTCATCAACTTACACAACACAACAAAGCCACGTCACAGCCCCATGGGCCGGGCCAGTCCCTCGTACTGAGGAAGGTGGCAGATTTGGCTACACCAGGAAGAAATAAAACCTCAAACATACTGACAGAATCAAAGACAAAAAACTCGACCTGGTTTAATTTAAAAAACATTTGAAACAGGAACTGCATACAAATGCAGCATGTTTTACAGGTTCTTCTAAACAAATGCAGGGGAATTCCACAGTCAAAGTTTTCTGTTAGGAAAAAACCAATCCTCAAACGCTGCCATTATCTCAAGCTTCCCCTGAAAAAGTCTCCAATCAAGTAATACCAACAAAGAAATTATTTCTCTTTCTCCACTGGAATTCAACTCCCTGTTAGACTGGACCTCACAAAACAGAAATTCTCATATTAGCAGGCTTTAAAAAGCCATACACCCACACACCACCCAGTATGGCCTTAAGGAGGTACACTCAGGTCTACCCGGGCTCAGGGAGGGCAAAGAGCACAAAAATCCCCCAAACAGATCTGGCTGCCACAGAAACACAAGGCTTTTGTGGGCTCACCCCTGACTGAGCTGCTGTCCCTCCAGGGGTCCCAGCACCCAGGGGACACTGCCAGGCTGGGCAGGATGAGGGATGGGAGCTGCTTAAATTGCTGCTGTCACCCAAGAAAATACCCATCAAGCCAAATCCTCCCACTGTTTGAGAAGCTGCTTTTCCTTCCGATTTGTTTCCATGCTGAAAATGCAGAAGAAGCAACAGGCCCGTGCTCTGAGAACCTGATTCCCATCCTGCTCCTTCCATCTCCCGAGAGCCGTGTGCTTGCAGAGAGTTCAGCAAAGCTAAGCCTGGCTCAGGGCAGGGCTTACAGCCCAGTGACACACTGGGATGGATCTTAAACCATTCGAATTCGGCTTGTTAAGGCACAGCAGGAGCACAATCCACCCTTGAGAACCCCAGCGCAAACTCCTCTTGTCCGCAGGGCTCCGACTAGACATTTTCAAGTCCTCTTCACATCTTTACTAAGCCAAAGCCCTGTTTAAATCCATGATTAAAATCTCAGGGCTTGTTTAACCTCCTCGCTAGCCCAAGGTTGAATTTGTTTCAGTGCATCTCCACGTTAACACTGCTCTAATTTCAAGCTATCTGGATCATGACTGGGAGCTAGGAGTAGGGGTGCAAGAGCCCATCAACTACTAATCCAATTGTTCCGCATATCTCAAGGATTATTTTCCAGTTTGCTAACCTGAGCTACTTGTTGCAATAATCCTTTATCTACACTGAAATCACCTGGCAGACCAAGGTGTGCAGTTACATCTGGCTCTGGCACTGTGCAGCCCATCAGCAGCTCATCACTCCAGCATTTGTTCTGCTTCTCCACTTCGTTTTACAGCCGGCATCAAACTCCACCTGCCAGTAAAAACACTACCCAAACCAGCTTTTTTTCTGAGCTTAAACTGGGTAGTTTAAAGCTTGCTCAAGACTGGCAGCACTACGCTGCAGTGAGGACACACAGACATACTAAGCTCCCTGTGAATACAGAGCATTTGGTGTTTTTATTGAAAACTAAAGCTCATCAGCAACAGGGAGCCTGGCATTCACCGGGCACTGAACTCACACCAGGAGTCGGCTGCATGTGGGAAATGACAAGGCAGAAAAAATTAACAGGCCAGCTTTTTACCTTGTCTTAAACACCTCTGGGGATTTCTCTTCCCTGCCAGAATCTTCCACCGGCTCTGCTGCTGCCTTTGGGGTCAGCCCAGCCCGCACTCACCTGGAGAGGGGAGCCCCAAACTGCCTCAAGGGCTGCTCTTCCCAGTGTACAAAATAACAACGACGGCTCCAAAACGAAGGGATGGGAATAAAACTGTAAAGCCTCTGCCTCATTCCCAGCTTTTACGGAAAAAGGCAAAAGTCACTAATAACAGGAATGGATGATGGTGGTTAGTCCTTATTCTAGGAAACCTAATAGGCTTGCAACAAGCTTTGTTCGGGCATTTTTCAGCGCTACGTACATCACTTCTTTCCACCCAAAATGTACCTTAAAACAAAAGAAAACCACACAAGATATCGAACGGGGCTTGCAAGTTAAAATCAGAAAATTGAAATATTTACTGCCTCGATGTGCACTGAAAAAGAAAAAAAAGGCAAATAAATAATCTAAAAAGAGGGGGAAAAAAGCTTTAAAGCGTATCACGAGAACGGGATCAGGAAAGAGCGAGGCCACCCCTTCAGGACCAGGGGAGAATTAACCTGCATTTCTCCATCCCATCTGCAAGCTGACGGCTCTGCCACCCATTTTGTTTCAGATTAAAGGAAAAAAAAATAATTAAAAAAAAAAAAAACCACCAACAAAAAAACCTCAGCGGTACAGAGAGAAGACCCCACCCCGGGGGTGGATGCCCGCCTAGTCCGGCTCGCCGGGCAGGTGACCCCGCCGCAGGTGCCACCCCGGGCATCCCCCCGCGCCCCTTCCCCATCCCCGGGAGATGATGCCGAGCTAGAAGACGCCGGCATGGAGCACAGGGAAGGGCTCATTTAACCCACACACGCGAAATAAAAGGGAGAGGACGAGAGGAGAGCTGCGGACGGCGCGGGAGCCGCGCGGCCAAGGTGAACCGCGGCCGGGTAACATGGTGGAGGCTGCGGGGAGCCGCGACCCTCCGGCCCGCGGCAGCGAGGGGCGAGCCGCGGCTGTGCGGGGATGGGGGCCCGGCATGGAGGTGACAGCGGGCGGGAGGCTGGGGCGCGAGCGCCGAGGGGAAAGCGCTGAAGGCAGAGCGCGGCGGGGAGAGCGCGGCGGGGAAGCGCCGCGGGGCTGCTCCCTCAGGGCGGGCCGCGGCGGGAGGAGGAGGAGGCGGACGGGCTCACCTGCCATGGCGGGCTGAGGGCGGCAATGGCGCTGGGGGCTGCGGCTCCGCTCCCCTCGGTCTCCGCGGCGAGTGCGGCGGGGCCGGACGGCCCCGGCAGGCAGAGCACGGGGCGGGACGGGCCCCGCTCCGCCCCTGACAAGATGGCGCGGCCCCGCTCCCTCAGGGCTCGGCCGCCATGGCGGCCCCGGCGCTCGGCGGGGGAAAACAGCCTCGTGTTCCCTGAGGGAGAAACCTCCAGCTGCAGGGACATGGTAATGGTTTATCCAGGAAAGACACAAATGGCAGAGTCACGGGATGAGTCAAGTTGAAGGGACCGCGGTGGGGCATCTGGTCCAACCTCCCTGCTCAGGCAGGAGCATCCCAGAGCACATGGCAGAGACGGGTCTGGAATATCCCGGTGAGGGAGACTCCACAGCCTCTCTGGGCAGTGGAGCACTGAACAGGCTCTCCAGGGCATGGTCCCGGCCCCAGGGATGGCAGAGCTCCAGGAGTGTTGGGACAGTGCTCTCAGGAACATGGTGGGATTGTTGGGATGTCCTGTGCAGGGCTGGGAGTTGGATCAGTGGTCCTGATGGGTCCCTTCCAACTCAAGAGGTTATGTTATTCTATTATTCTGATTCTAGGAGTTGGTGCTTGGTCACCCACACGGAAAATTCTTCCTCATGTTCAGTTCCTCATGGAACTTTCCATGCATCAGTTTCTGCCCGTTGCTTCTTGTCCCATTGCTGGACAGAGCCTGCTCCATCTCTGACACCTCCCTGCAGATATTGATGGATATTGATGAGGTCCCCAGATAAAGTCCCTTGGGCCCCTCATCTGGGCCTCTCATCTCCAGCCCCAAGGAAAATGTGCTCGCCTGCTGCCTCCGGCCCTGACCCTCTTGAGGCTTTGCTTTGGGGTTTCTTTTTTGATTTTTTTAAAAATTATTATCTTTTGGGAAAGATCCAACTTTTACAATAGGCGAGTGAGTGTAGGGAGGAAAAAAAGAACCACAGAATCATTTAGGTTGGAAAGGACCTCCGAGGTTGAGTCCAGCCTGTGACCAATCACCACCATCCCAATCAGACTGGAGCACCGAGTGCCACATCCAGTCATTCCTTAAACGCCTCCAGGGCTGGTAGCTCCACCACCTCCCTGGGCAGCCCATTCCAATGTCTAACCACCCTTTATGTGAAGAAATTCCTCCTGATGTCCAACCTCAACCTCCCCTGTTGTACTAGAGGAGGCTGAGTCCCCCAAAAGATGACACCTCCACCACATCCACAGCCCTCATCCAACAGTCCTGCTTTTCTGAGATTTCCAGTTTTCTGGTGGGGGCCAGGACAAATGTGACACAAATGTGACAAATACCCCCCAGCCCAGAGAGCTGGGTGTTTTTAGGCACCACTGACATCTCCGGTACCCAGCGCCGGACGCTGCCTCTCTCACGTCCCTCTCGGCAACATCTGACATTCCTAATGGCTTCTGACAACGTTAACTCGCTTTAATTTGTGTCCTGCCCTTTCCAGAACACGCAGTTCTCAGACACAGCAGCTCGCGGGTGCTTCCCTTGCTCAGGGCTGTTCTGGGCAGCCGGGGCTGAGCCCCCGCAGCCGGTTCCTGCCCTTTCTCCTCACACCCCCACCCTGCTCCCTTACCCCGGCTGTCCTTGAGGAGATACCGACCCATGCCGAGCTTTCTCCCCCAGCCCTGCTGTTACTTGATTAAGGTGCAGCCCCGAGTCGATGGGAAAGTGCTCTCTGGACCTCTGGCACTAATTGGACCCCGCTGCAGCAGTTTCACCCAGACCTGCAATTCTCTGTTGACCTTTCGGGTCCTTGCTTTAAACGTTGCTGTTTGCGCAGCGTTTGGCAACCAGGAATGTTGGTGGGGTGTTTGCTCACCAGCTGTCCAACCCCTTCCCTCCTGCTTCCCCATAAAGGGTTTCATCTGATCCCATTAAAACCCAGGAGCTTACTTTAAGACCAGAGACCCTGCGAGGCCTCTGGAGCATTTGTGCTTATCCTCGGGCATATTTTTTTCCACGTTCACTGCAATGCCCTCCTGGTTAAGCTTCTGAAAGGTTTTCCAATGAGACATATGGAGAACTATATAGGGCAGGGCTAAGGCACGACGCTTGATTATGGATATCGATCCCTCGGCATTATTCAATACCTGGCCTTATCCCAAGCACAGCCACAGACTTTAGTGCAGCTTTTAAACGTTAAAAGCCTTTGTTTGTCAGGGTGGGGGAGCGTGGGGCCGTGACGGGAGGGACGTTTTAGTAAAGCCAGATTGATTGAGGCTGCAGCAGTTTTGCTGTTGACAGGAGTTTGTGCAGGAAGACGGATCGTGCGTGCTCAGTCTCCCTGCAAGGCCTCCCTGTGTTCAGAATCGGCCACAGACGCACAGCTCTGTTTATTTTATTTTTGAGTGCTACAATTTTCCAACCCGCCCTCCCCAGGTGAAAGATGGCAGAGGGAAATACAGGTGATGCAGCGAGACATCTGCGGGAGGGGAGTTAAAACACATCAGTCAGATTGAAATGTTACTGATAAAGACTTCAGGTCGTGACAATCCCAAGGACAAGCAGGGGAAGGACGATAAAGGTGGATTTAGTGATCCAAGAATTGAATTTGACACAGCTAGACCCCCCCGGAACCAGGGGCTCAAGCCCAGGAAAGCCTTTTCCAGCCCTTTTTCCTCTTAAATTGATCAATTTCCTCTCATGCTGCAAAGTTTGAGAAAATTCCCTGGCATTTCCCTTGTTCGGGATGCCAGAGCCCACCTTATGCCATCACACTCTCCTGCTACAGAAGTAGAAATAATTTCACTGGGATTATTGGCATATATCATTTGTGTTATTAAAATGTAGTGAAGAACCCCGAGGTATTTATCTAAACATTCAATCACTCCCTGCCTGAATGATTCACAGGTCCATAAAAAAAGCTGGAGGAATCAGAGCCATGGGATGTTCACGTCCTTCATGACAACGCAGCAGGAGAAGTTAGCACTCATCAATCATTTGGTGTGCAGACCTTTGAGATCCTGAAGGAGACACATTCCCTTTGTTTTCTCCTCTATCCTACATCTCGTCTGGATTTCTTGAGCTCCTCAAAGCTCACTCAGGGACTTACCTGAGCAGGTGAGGCGTTGCTGCATCCAGTTAGTCCCTGGAGGAGGCTTATGCCACCCTTCCCACTTCATCCAGTGTGAAATACCTGTCCATCAGAAATAGAAAACCTAAATGTCTCCTGGAATTGCCCTAACTGGCCTAAATTCCTGTAAGCCTGGCTTTCTGAGATCCCAGTTCCTCCCTTTCTTTGCACTCACCGCGTTGCTCGCATCCTGCAGGAGAAATATTCCAGTGTTAACTGATCCCAGTAGTAATGATTGGGGGGTGCCTGGGCACTGGGAGCTGTGGGGGCTCTGCCAGCCCCATCGCAGCAGGGAGGGGGTTTTGTGGGGAGATCGTGCCCACGTGGAGCTAAAAGTCTCCACAAGGAGATTTTGTGGGGCACAGTTGAGCCTCCCCCCGGGCTGTGTGTCCTTCTCCGGAGCCAGGGACACCACGCTATCACTACAGGCCAAGGAACCTTTACTGAGGACATTCCCCAGCTTTATTTTGGTTGTTTCTTCATGGCTGTGTGTGGATCAAACAGGAAGACAAGGACTGCAGGTCAGGGTTTTCCTCAGATGCAGCATGGACATTACTGGCATAAATTTAAATGCTGAAATATTTTTGGCCGGTGTCTCTTCTGAAAATTTCCATTTTAAATCCAAGTGTTGTCTGAGCTAGGATGTGAATCACTAATCTGAGCACAGGATGTCCAAAAGGCCAAATTCAAAACTTCACATCCAGGGGTGGTATCTGGTGAATGGCATCCTCACCCTTGGCAGGGGGTGGAACGAGATGGTCCCTTCCAATGGACCCAAACCATCCCATGGTTCTAGAATTGGTTTGGGTCTGGGATCCATAGCTCATTTCCAATCTTGTGTCCTTGGTGTGTTTTGAGTTCGGTTTTTACAACATAAAAAAAATAAAATTAAAAAAAAATAGCCTGCCTTGCATCAGATTAACAATATTTTATGTGAATCCCACAGATGGAGTCCAGCAATTAAGAAGAACCCAGCACTCTGTGTATGGATAACAGGGATATCTTTCACTGGATTAGACAAAATAAAAACTAAACCCTTGCTATTTCAACAGCGGCCTAGGAGGTGAGTGAAAACTCCCCCAAATAAGGCAAAAAAAAGTTAACAACTCACCAACAGTGATTTTTTTGCTTCTCCCTGTGGAATACGGAGTGGTAACTGAGGGGAGGAGCTGGGCAGACCCTGAGTTTCACTTTGTGAGGTGAGGAAAGCAGGTGTGAGCAGCCCTTGGTTAAAATGCCATCTACAACACCTGGAGGGAAACACCTCCGGCTCCCCGACCCACAGGAATGTCTCATTTTCCAGGGGACAGCCATGACTTGCTGTTCCCCGCAGTGTTAGATGGAAATCAAGTCCGAAAAAAACGTGTTTCTTTCTCAGAACCGACATCGGCTCTGCCAGCCGAGCTCAACCCTCCGGTTTGTCACCTGCAACACGGAGGCAGGAAGAATTTTACCAAGTTTAATTAATGCCAAGTGCTCTCGGTAGCAAAGAGCGCTTTCGGTGCAGGGATCTGGGGCCAAGTACTCAGATTCCGGAGGCTCCAGCCAGCGATCCAGGCGGCAGAGCCCCTGCTGTGCCTGCGATAGCGGGGGAGGAGCAGCAGCGCCTGCAGAGTGACTGCTCTGAATTCAGCGGCCTGAATTCCCCTAGGGAACAAATCGATAGGTGAGCAGGAGAGGAGATCTGCGTGGCTGCAGAACTCTTGGGTCCCTGCTGGTCCTCTCACGATGGTTCCTTCCTTCAGCTTTGGGTTTGCAAAAGATTTTGTAAGTGGACATGAAGCTGTGGCAGCCAGGAGAGTACAAACAACCCAGGACAAGTCCCTCTGCTTCTCCCTGTAGCGTTGCTCAAGCCACGCTGGCCATGGGATATTCATCCCAAGCTGTCAGGAGTACAGGGCAGGGAGAGCGCTACCGAGTGCTCCCAGTGACACTAACTCAGCTGGACAGCCTGTGCTCTGGAGGAGAAGGCAATTTTCTTGATGCTGTTCTGTCTGGTACCTCAGGGCTGTAGCGACAAAATGAGATTTCACTTGCTGAGTCAGGGGCAAAGCCTGTGTTTGACAGGAGGAGGAGGAGATGGGCTTAGTCACCTCTCCGAGTTCATCCCCAGTCTGCTTCCCGAAAGCACAGCCCCTGAAATGAGCCGAGAGCCCTTAAATCCTGGGAAGAGTGGGAGCAGGAGGGGGCCAGGAAAGCAGCACACATTTGTCCTCCCTTGTCTCTTCTCCTGCCAGGCTCTCCTTGTCAAAGTGCTGAGTTGCTGGAGCCACATCCCCTGGCTCGGAGGTGGTGTGGCAGCAGCAGAGGCACAGCAGGAGCCCGGGGCTGACGGCTCCCGTGGTTTTGCTCTCCCGGGCACACTCACCCTGGAGTTCTGTTGCATTAGATCTTCTCCCGATCAGACGAAGCCTGAGGCATCTGCAGGGGTGGTCTCCAAGGGGGAGACAAGCTGGGATTTGCCACCTTGTGTCACGTTCACGTGTGGCTGTTCAAAGCTCTGGCAATAAAGAGCAGCTGCTGTGGACAGATGTGGATAAGCAGGACCAGAGTAACTCATTCCCACTTAAACTACTTCCAAAACGGGGTGGACGTGGTGCACAAAATAATTTTGAAGTCCATTAGAGGAATTCTATAGCACAGAATAAAAGAGGTTTTCTTAAGCCATCTGCACTGGGAGTTCAAGGGAAGGTCCTTTGCTCTGCAAAGCACAGGCAGCAGCGCCTCGTGGCTGCTTACTCATCCCTCAGCAGAGAAGCGAGAGCAGACACACAGCCCCTGTTTTTACCCACTTGCAAGTCATTCTCAAGGAACATCCTCCGAGAGGAAGGATGGGCTTCGGTCACTTTTACCCCGTGACTCATTTAATCCCTCGTGTGAGCACATAGCCACGAAACCACAGTGACATCAGGAATGACACAAACACATCAGCCTCTTCTAGCAAGGGGCAGAAGGTGAAATAAACAAGTGTGGTGCTGAGGCGTGAGTTAGACCACAAACCCTCTGCAAAGCAGCTCCTGAAACTGAACTGCCCGAATCCCGCTGGGCACATGCCAGGAACGGTCACTCACACAGAGAAAAAGCAGAACTGCCGGGGGCAGAGGGAGAACTGGGCCCAAAGCAGAGCTCCACAGGCAGGTCCAGTGCTAAACTGGCTGTGGAGACACTCTGCAGTTCCTCCTTGCCCTGACAGCTGAAGCAAGGCTTGTCACAGGAGTGCAGAGTGGGCAGTTATAGCAGCACGGATGCCACAGGGCTGGCCAGGCTCTCTATTTATAGTTCCCTCCCAGCACAGCTTTCCCTCTGTGCTCCTGCTCACAGGTGGAGGCACAGGCCATGCCCTGAAAGGCTCACAGGCCAAAGGAAAACAGAAAGAGAAAGGACTAGCAACCCCTTTTGCGATGAGAACCGAGAATCAGAGATGAAAGGACAAAAAAGAAGTCCACAGAGAGCCTGGAACAATGAACTCCAACTTCTCCCCTGAAAATTGCCCTTTAGCTGGTTAACCTCTTCCCTGCCTGAAGTGCCACCTCTCTGCTATTTTTAATTGGCGCCAAACGGTGCCACTGAAGTGTTCTGCAAGCTCTGGCCCCTCTTGCCGCTGCTGAATTGTTTCCAGCGGAGGTGGGAGAAGGGATGTGGGCCTGCCTGTCCCTCTGCAGCCCCGGGCCCGTGGCCAGGGTGGGAGGCACTGCCCCTGCTCCAGGGATGATCCACTCCAGGGTGAGCTGCTCCCAGCTCCAAGGGCTCAGTGTGGCAGCTGACCACGGATCCAGTCAAAGAGTCGCCTTTGTTTGGTGGGGAGGATTAAACCACGAGCTGTTTGTGAGCTGAACTTTGAAGTGTCTCCTCAGTGATCTGAAATGCGGTCACGCAACAAAGAGAGACCTCTACAAATACACTTTTTGTATTTGAAGTTGGAGACCATCCACTGGTGTATTTTTAGGCACACATTTGCACAGGCCATGTTACAATCCTGCCTCTGTTCTGGTGCAATAAAAGGCAGAGAGGATTCACTTGACCTCCAGTATCAAATACAGAGAAAATAAGGCATTTGTCTGGAAAAGAACCACCCAAAATAGCAGGGAAGAGGTCATGCTGTGATATGGACTGTTAGTGCTGAGAGACAAGAAAAATGAGGATTATAGGAGCTGACATTCTTCTAATGACACACTAATGAAACTGCTGGAAAGTTATATGGTGATGCTAATTAGTATTTGCAGGTTTAAGGACCTGAGATCTTTCCCTTTTACATTCAACACATGCCTGAGAGTCAGAAATAATCCCTGCTGAGGTGAGTTCTCAGTTTTCTTCGAGGATTTGTTCTAGATCCAGGACATTTCCTTTGCCACACACAGCTTTAGCTCAGAAACTGATGCCCCTGCGTGACTGAACTCCCCCTGGGTAGCGGGTCTGGGTTGTGTGGTTTGCCCACCTGCATCAAACCCAGCGCAGCAAGGGAACGCCAGGCTGGAGGGCTGAGCACTGGAGCTGCTGGTGCTGACAGGCCAGCGGGAGGGAGAGGAATTATTTGCCCTGGTAACAGCATTTGGGATGCATTTCCACCCAGCTCATGTTCCCTGAACTCCTCACAGCCCCTCCTTAGGCTTTGCAACACCCTGATGTAGACAATTATCACTATATTCATTTTCTGTCTTGGCCCTCCTTGAAGAAGCTGGGGAAAGAGCCCAGAGGACCTGACTGGATGTTTAATTTCTCGCTGTCACATCAGCAGGACCATCTGCACCAGGCATTTCCCACTGACAAGGGAAGGAAGGTTAAAACCTCTCATGACAGGTTAACAGCATGATTTGCAGCAACAGCTTAAATAAATGGTTGCAGGCACGAAAGACTAGCAGGCAGCTAATCCTTTAAATACTTCAGAGCAGCTACTACTTCAGCCCAAGTAAATATTTCAAAATAAAATTAATTAGTGGTGACTAGTGGATTTGTTGCCCTTTGCTTTAACAGCCTGGGATGAAACGGTGATTCCTCCACAGAACTTTTGCTTCAGTGCCAAACCTGCTGTTTCACAGGAGCTGCAAGTCCTCTCAAAGAAGATTCATCACAGTTTTGTTCTTCTCTGTAACTGCAGAGCTGGAAAAGCTCTGCATGAATCTCGTGGATCCGTGTTGCTGTGGCAGGGGAGCTCCCAGAGCAGCCTTTGTGCTGCCCCAGGGATGAGGACAACAGCGTGGCTCAGAATCCAACCCAAGTACAGTGTGGAGGAAGGAAGTGTCACTTCCTGATTCCTATCAGAAGAAAGCTCTGTCCATGCAGGCCACAAAACTGAGCTCCCAGTAATTGCCTCACTTCCGATTAAAAGCAGTTTCTTAACACCTTCCTCGACACGGAGCAAGCAGGGAAGGAAAGGCCTCAGGGTAGCAAGTCCTGAACCAGCACAAACCAAAGTCTGTCTGAGCCCAGAGCAGCAAACCAGTCAATTAAATCAATTGGAAACAATAATTTCTAATCCACGATTGAGTTTTTCCCCCCACGACCCTTGGCTCCACCTCAGAACAAAGCCAGCTCTCTTGGGAGGCAGGAATCTGTCGTGGCCTTGCTGGACTGTCTGGGCTATTTTTAGTCAAATCCAGCATTCCAAAAAAACCTCAGCTGCTTTTGTACTCGGGAAGGGGAGAGGAACTGCTGTGCTCGTGCACATCCACATTCCACCCAGGAGCAGGGAAGCACGGCTGGGTCAACACGGAGCCCTGGGAAAATGGCAAAAATTGTTTCTTTTCAGCAGGTTGAGAAGGCAGGACTGCCCCGAGCTGGGAGGGGGAAACCTGAGAGGGATCCGAGGGCTGGGTGGTGGCACCTACCTGGTGAAGGGATGCAGCTCCCGAGGACAGCAACAGGGAGAGGCCACCTGGGAAGGGCAGGATCAGCCCTGGAGTCCTGGAGGTGCTTTCAGGGCAGAGATCTTGGGAGGAGCAGGATCAGCCCTGGAGTCCTGGAGGTGCTTTCAGGGCAGAGATCTTGGGAAAGGTGGGATCAGCCCTGGAGTCCTGGAGGTGCTTTCAGGGCAGAGATCTTGGGAAAGGTGGGATCAGCCCTGGAGTCCTGGAGGTGCTTTCAGGGCAGAGATCTTGGGAAAGGTGGGATCAGCCCCGGAGTCCTGGAGGTGCTTTCAGGGCAGAGATCTTGGGAAGGGCAGGACAAACACCCCAAGGGAAGGGCCAGGAGAAAGCTCAAGGCGAGGTTCAGGAAGAGGCAGAAGGCGTGAGGAGCAGTTCCATGGATGGGCTGATGTTTGGGACTTTTAAGGAGCAGGCACGAGGGGGAGGAGAGCACTGGAGAAGCTCATTCAGAGCAGGGCACAGCACAGATCCCTAGCAGGGGCAGAGCCGTTGTGCTGAGTCATTTCTTCCTGCCCCGAGGGGTTTTTACGTGGCTTTTGTGCCACACCAAATCCCTCTTTCCGTAAGGAGCCTCTCTGTGAAGAGTGATGCTGAATTTGGCTAATTGGAGGCGACAGAAAGCAAACCCGGCGTGGGCTGAGTGTTCCTGCACCTGATTTGTCATTCCAGCCCTGCTCTAGAACCAGAAACTCCTTCCCAGGCCTTTTCCTGTTCCCCTCACTGCAAGGAGTCAGTCAGGGCTCCCCAAAACCTGGATGTCAGCTTGAAGAATGAAGTCGTCTGGATCCACATATTCCCAGTGGTCAGAATCCCCTTTTTCTTTCCTACAAGTGTTTCTTTTTGTCCCAATTGGATACAAACCAACCCCTTGTAGAGAGGACTTTCTTCTGGCCGTCTCTCACACAGCCCTGCTGATTTATCCACTGTGCTGCCTGAGGGCTTTGCTTCCGTCAAAGAAAAATAAATTCACAAATTCCTTTCCTCCAGGAACGTCAGCATGTTCTTAGAGTCACAGAGTCACAGAATGCCCTAAGGTGGATGGAGCCCCCAAGGATCATCAAAGTCCAGTTTCTTCCGCTGTCCTCTACGTTTATTGATCCCACTTAGGTGACCCCCACTTCCCAACTTCCTGCATCTTCTCCCTCCCTCTTTGCTTTTTCCATCTAAACTTCCTTTCCACTTCCTGTCCCCTTTCCCCAAACCCAGATAAACCCAGGTTCTCGTCCCCTAAGAAAGGCTGATTGATGGTTTGACGTCAGCAGCTGCTGTCCTGGCCAGACCCAGCTTTGATGGACACATTCCAGCTGCTGCCAGCAGCACGTGTCCCGTGTCCCCTCTCCCATCCTGGGGCTGGCAGCAGGGAGGGAACGTGCCAGGCTGTGCCTTTCAGAGGTGGGAAGGGAGATCCTGAATTTAACCAGTTCTTCCTCAGAGTGCAGCGCTGGGGCTCACACGGGGGAATTGAGACAAATGGGGGAGGAGATGTAGGTTAAAAAAAGAACTTGGCTCAGGGTTTGGGTTTAATCTGGAGCACCGAAGGAGGAAACAAAAGGCAATTTCAGGAGTATGTTCAGAGCAAGGTGTTTGTCCAGCCCTGCTCTTGTGGACACCTCCACGGGCCTGCCCTGCACTGCCTCCTTCCAGAAGGTTCAGCCCACCTGAGGCTCGGGTGACACTTGTGGAGTGCTCTGTGCAGACTGACCCTGCTGGTGTGACCCTGCACAGCACGAGGAACGGGGTATTGGGACCTGAGACAAAGCAGTTCAAACTCGGGGGCTTTGCCCGTTTAACCAGGGCTGGGGTTCAAGGAGGGACGTTCTGGAGCAGCACCTGCCCACCCCGGCACTGGGCATCGTCCTCCCTGGTGCAGCAGTCCCAGCTCTGCCCCATGGCAGGCCGAGGGTGCTGGGAGCCGTCCCAGAGCTGCTGCCTCACTCCCTCCCTCACTCCAGCAGCACCTGGGAGCTGGAGGCGACAGCAGCTGAAGCCCAGGACAGCTTTTAGTGCACTCTGACACCTGTGAAGGCGGGAAAGACAAACTTCTGGTTACAGAGAATATAGAACTTTAATCGTGTCGAATGCATCCACTCGCATCACTGCTCGTTCTCCAGGACACCGAGACGTTCCCAGCTCAGGACAGGCTGGTTTTACCTTCCAGCAGTGGAGCCATCACTCTGTTTCCCCTGAATGATACATCAGCAAAGCTGGCAAAGCAACCCAGAGCGGGTTTGTGCAGCACAAACTACACAGAGAACTCTGCACTGGTCTGGGCAGTTCTGCACAGCGAATTATCTACGCAGGGACAAAAGGACTCCAAAATCCAGACAGCTGGAATTCAAGTGTCTCCAATACCCACATTAGCCAAACCCAAGATCTCTGGTATTTAGACACTTGAGTCCTGGTCTGGGTTCCAGTCCTTCTCCCGGTATCCATTTAGTTGTTTAAAGTAATAAGCAAAATCCAACCACAGTCCTTGTGAAGGATAAGCGGATTTTGCCAAAAGCAGCAGGGGAAAGCTCGCTTGGGAAGAATGTGTGTGTGGGGAAATGAGCTTGGTCAGCCTGACAGGGAGCTGTGCAGCAAGTGCCCTGTGTGTAAATCACTTCCCACAAGCGCTGCCTTCCCCCTCTCGTGCACATCAGACTTTATTTACTCCAGGCAAGCTCAGGACCAGTAGTCTGGAAGCATTTCTGATGGACAGAGAGCAAAAGGGGAATTTAACTCTGGTTTGTCTGCAAAGGTAACCCAACAATAACCACAATCCCATGGAAAGCTAAAATAAACTCTGAAAACACTGACGGGAAAAACAAGGATCTCTGAAACCAGCTCATCTATTTTTGGAAAACTGCAAGAATTGCCTCGCCCAGGAAGAACTTCCCAGCGAGTGGAATTGTGCAACCCCGAGAGGAAAAACACCATAAATCCCAAGTTCTCTGCGATTCCTTTTGGTCAATTCCGTGCTCGAGCCCCCACCCCCCAAACTGGAAACCCTGCAACCCCCCAGGGCCGGGGAGCGGCGCCGCGGGAGGGACACGCGTCAGCTGTGCCCTGGCGCCCAGGGGAACTGCCAGCTCTGACCAACCTAATTAGAGCGGGATTAATTAATGGCTCAGTCGTCAAAGTCGGGGATGTCGTCGTAGGAGTAGCCCCGGTAGCCCTTGGAGGCGTAGTAGGCGATGCGCAGGTGGTAGAAGCCGGGCAGGAACACGAGGATGCCGATGATGAGCACGGGGATGGCGCGGTCGGTCTCCTGCGGGGACAGAGAGCCCAGGGCAGTGAGATCTGTGTCAGGGGCTTTCCTCCCTCTCACACCCTGCCTGTCTGGGGGAAGGTGGGGGTTGGAATGAGCTGATCTGTGAGGTCCTTTGAAGCCAAAGCATCCCGTGATTCTGTGATCCATCCCCAAGGCCCGGCGAGCTGAGAAATGAAAACCCATCTTCAAGCTGTTGCCAGGCCGAGCCTTTAATGCTGTCCTGGCATCTCCTCCTTCCTGCAGGAACCCCTCAAGGGACCTCGTCCTTCTCCAGGGACCCCCTGGATCTGCAGCCAGGGCTGGGAGCATGGCTGAGCACGAGCCCAGTGATCTGTGCCTGGAGCGCTGCTGATAGAGCCCAGGAGCTGCAGCTCCCACGGAGATAAGGCAGATCTGCCAGCGGTGCCCTGAGCCCACACAGCACAGGGAGCAGGGGCACGAGCCCCCCCAGCTCCAGGAGCAGATCCCCTTTGCAGGGATCACAGCCACAGGGAGGTGGGGAAGCGCTGCCGGGCCCCACACGGGCTCTGGCAGCTCCTGCCCTGTCCCTGCATGACCTGCACGGGCTGAGGCCTCTCCAGGACAGCGATGTGACCTCCCCAGGGACAGGGACTGGGAACTCAGCCCTCTCTGGAGATGCCCAGCCCAGCTCTGAGCCTGCTCCAGCTGGGCTGACTGCGGGATCCAAGGGCTCTGCTGCCAGGGAAACAGGGCCATGCTGGGAATGAATTCCCCGCTCACTTCCTTTGGCTCTGGATTTGTGCACTGAACATGATCACAGGATCATGGAATCCTTGAGGCTGGAAAAGACCTTTAAGGTCAAGTCCAGCCATGACCCAGCATTACCCCATGGTCACCACAGCCCCCTGTCCTCGAGTGCCACATCCACGTGTTCTGAACTCTCCCAGGGATGGGGACTCCCCCACTGCCCTGGGCAGCTGTGCCAGGCCCTTCCCACCCTTTCCATGACAAACCTTTCCTAATTTTGAATTTAAACCTCCCCTGGTGCAACCTGAGGCTGTTTCCTGATGGTCAGCGAGGGGGGAACTGGTGCCAGAGGTGCCATGAACCACTTACACCTTTGCTGATGTAGCCTGCCAGCAGCAGGGCTCCGATGATGATGAGGAAGGTCCCGATCATGAACAGCACCACAGCCAGTGCGATGGCCTTGTAGGGGATTTTTGGTGGGCTCTTCTTGAACTGGATGGAAAAACCCAAGCATTGAACAGCTGAAGGCGGCACAGCTCTCCTCCCACCGCAGCACAGACGTGAGCCCACAGCTCAGAGGGGACAAGGGACAAAGTGCTGCAGCAGCTCTGCTGCTGAGCTCGGTAACAGCCCCTCCCTGAGGAATTCTGCCCACAGAGACCCTGCTGAGCCAGCCCTTACTCCCATCACTTCCCATCTGCTCCCAGTCCTGTTCCCAGGAAGGCTCTCTGGGCTTTCCAGAGGGGCAGGACCAAGGGTTTGGCTCCCACCCGGCTGCAGCTGCGCCACCAGAGATGGACAAGCAGCAGCTGCCTGTGCAGTGCCGAGCTGGGGCTGCCCATCCTCGTGGTTTTACACCTTCCTTCCCAATTTTTACCTGCAGGTCAATGTATCCATCATCGGTGCTGGAGAGCTTGGAATATTTGACTTTGCTACTGGGAATCCCAGCAGAGAGGTTGGTCCGTGATGACATCATTCCAGGGGGGCCTGGGCATCAGCTACAGCCTGGAAAACAGGGGGAGAGCAAAACAGGAGAGAAAACTGGGTGATGGGAGCCTGAGAGACACAGAACAAAAGTTTCTGAAGGGAAACTCCTGTGTCAAGGCTGTGCCACCCAAAGGGCATCTTTGTTCCTCTTCATAAATGGAAACTTTTCAAACAGAGATCTCAGCATTTCACTTGAAACCTGAAATACAAAATGGGTACAGCTGCAACAATACTTGGAATCAAGGTAGAACCTGTGCTTCAAAGCAGATCAAAATTCCAGAGCAGTGCCCAGGGTATGACCCAGCTCTCACTCCACAAGGAGCTGCCAGCACGGAAACGTCCGAGCTCCGGTGATTTCTGAACGGGACACCAGCAAATAAACCCAAACCAGAGCTACACAAAGCAGCTTTTCAGCCACCAGGAGATTTTGCAATAGAGCAATTTTGGGAAAAAAACCCAAACAAACCAACCAACCACTGGAAACTGGAATGAAATGGAGACAGCAGCAGTGACTCAGAGGGAGCAGGACAAGGGAACGGAGTGGGAGTGGTGAGGTCACCGAACCCCAGGGACAGCCCAGGGCAGGGTGTGCAGTGCAGGGTCCCGGGGGAGAGGCCAGGCCTGCCCCTCTGTGCCCAGGGACAGCCTGGGGACCGGGATCAGAGCCAGCTGCTGTCCCTCAGAGCCTTCCCAGGGCCCAGAGCCGGGATCCATCCTGCCAACCTTCCCCTGCCACTGCCGAGCCAGGGCTGGGCCGGGCACCTGTGCCAGCAGGACACAGGGATTCCCAGGGCAGAGGCAGGAAAGGGCTCCCCACACCTCCCAGCCTCAGGAAGGGATAAAGGCTCTGTTTCCATAACGCTCTTCAGCATCAGAGGTGATGCTAAAATCACTCAAAATATTGAGTGTCCGCTTGAACTGAAACCCTTTGTCCCCCTAATTGCTGGCACATTCCCCACCCAGCTTTGCTCCTCCTGCTGGGAACTTGACTTTTATAAAATCGCCTCTGATCTGAAATCCCCACCACGGAACCTTTGACTTGAACTTCGGGCTTTTGTTTTGGTAGCAGAAACCAAACGCGGGCAAAACATTTTCAGCGCCATGGACAATGGAAACACCCCCCCACCTGCAGGTGGCATTCCCTGCTCCCTGCACATCCCTGTTTTCCAGGTCACACACCCAAACACCCCCAGGCTCTCCCACATGCCCGGGGGTGGAAGTGCAGGAGGGGGAAAAGCCGGAATAGACCAACTTTTCTGAAAGGTGCCAGATTTCCCGACTCTGCCCCGTTTTGCTCTCCTTTCTTACCCACTGCCCCATTATTTACCAGGATGTTCGGTGGCTTCTTTGGAATTATTCCCATTCTACACTTGCACAAGCTGCCCTGTCCTTCCCACTGCCTCGCTTACCAACAAGACAGAGGCTGTTGAGGACCGATGTGTATAAAATATAAATATAAAACACTCAGACCTCACGTTTAAGGGCCAAGTTCAACCCCACTGAGCTTCACACCGAGTGAGCACTACAGTGGTTCAGGAGCAGGAACCAGCACAGCGCTGTGCTCTTTGAGGAAATAAGTAAATCACCGGGGCCTGAGCAACTTGGCGAAAACAATTAATGCTGAAATTCAACATTTCTAATATGGCAGCTGTGCTTTAAACCCCGTGGAGGCGCCAGGGCAGCGCCAGCAAACCCAAACACGGCACCTCCGCCCGGAATCCCGAATCCCCTCAACCACAGCCCCGAATTTCCCCCAGCGGGCAGCGAGGAGGGGCGGGGATGTCGCTTTTTTGTGTCCCTTTGGGGAGCCGCCACCTCCCCCGGGGACACCCGGGACGGGGGATCCCGGCACGCGCGGCCCCGCGCCGCTCCCAAACCCTCCCCAAACGCCTCAAACCCACCCCAAAAACGCCTCAAACCCACCCCGAGCCCGGGCAGCCCCGGTACCTGCCGCCGGCCAGCCCCATCCCGGCCCCGCGGAAGTTGATGCCGCTGACGCCGCTTCCCTTCCAGGTCACGGCCGGGGCTGTCCCGGCCCCCGCGGCTCCGGCCCCGCTGGAGCTCGCCTGGAATTCGGAGCGGGGTTTATCCCCCCCTGATTTTCCGAAGGAGGTCGGGGCGTTGTGGAATGTCACACGGCAGGGCTGGGGAGGTGACCGACATCGGGCAGGACTTTATTTTATAGAGATGATTTAATAGCTAAGGGTAAATCGGGGGGACAGCTGGGGGCGTGGCACTTCCGAGGAGCTTCCCAAGGAGCTTCCTGTAAATTAAGGAAGTACAGGGTGGGTTTAGGGCTCCTAAAATTCCAGAAGAATTCTTACTTAATTTCTCCTTGCTAAGAAAGTCTAAATATAAACCTTGAAAACTTCCTCTCTCAAACAGGGAGAAACACACCCAGCATTTATTAACCTGCCCAGCCATTTTTGAGGGGTGAGTGTGCATTTGGGGTTTTTTGTTGTATTTTAAGGGGAATATCCTTTACATTTTTGATTATTTGGGCATGGCAATGGCAAAGGAAACCCCCAGCTGCTTTCAGGATTTGTGCAGAGCAGACAGGACACAAGTGTGTAAATACCAGTGTTAAAGGATGTTTTTTTGCAACATGAGGCTGCTCAATTCGTCATTTCAGCTGTAAATACATATATATTTAGAAATTAAATAAATTAAAACCATTTGGCTGATTTTTACAATTCGTTAATGGGTAGAACAGCACAAAGAAGAGTTTGGGTACCCCCACTACAGCAGGAAGTTGCATCAGAAAGAATTTGCTTCAATCACTGGCCCAGCTTTACGCACATCACCCTCCCAGAATCCTTCCCTATTTCCACATCACGAACCTTGGATTCCTCACTAAAGCCCAAGGTTTTGCCAAATTCTTCCACAAACCCCTGCTTGCTGTGGGTACCACAGGAGCAACCCCATCCCAGCGTCACCTCAGGAGGGGAAAGGTGCCCCCACCACTGCTCCGGGCAAGAGCTCAGCAATTGCTAAAAAACTTTAGGGCAAAAGATCTTCTTTTCCAGATGTTTTCCTTGTGGTGCTGAATTAACCAGCAAGCCAAGGGATAAATGGGGAACGATCTGGAGACACGAGACACTCAACAGGGGAAGCACCTGAACCACAGGAGCAGAAAATGTGTCTAAAAATCAGAATCCTGGAATGGTTTGGGTTGGAAGGACCTTAAAGCCCACCCAGTGCCACCCCTGCCATGGCAGGGACACTCCCACTGTCCCAGGGTGCTCCCAGCCCCGTCCAGCCTGGCCTGGGACACCTCCAGCCCATCCCAGGAGTGCTGGTCCCAGCAGGAGTCCAGGGGCAATCCCGTCCCCAGCTCGGAGCAGGGATTGTCCCTCCCACGGCAGCAGCGTCACGGACCCAGCCGAGTTCGTTCCTTCTCTGTGGCCGGCACTGCCACCTGGTGCCATCCCCCCCGGTGCCATCCCCCCGCCCAGGGACAGCTTTCCAGGCGCTTTGTGCCCAGGATTCTCGTGTGTGACCGACCCGCGGGACGTGCACAGCCTCCCAAAACAACGCACTTGAAACCATGGAATCGTTTAGGTTGGAAAAAGCCTTTATAAGGTCACGAACTCAAACTGTCACCACGAACCTGTGTCCCCAGGTACCGCATCCACCCGTGTTTGGGGTGGGGAACTCCCCCACTGCCCTGGGCAGCTCCTTCCAGTGAGGAATTTGGCCCAATACCCAACTTTGAGCTTCCTTAGCCCAGCCTGAGGCCATTCCCTGGGAACAGAGCCCCCCAGGGCATGGGAGAAGCACCCAGGGAGCTGCAGCTCCAGCTCAGCACAGCCAAACCCAGGAGGGGTCACGGCCCAGCGGCTCCCAGTGACACCAGTGCCCTGCGGGGAGGCCCAGGGAACAGACTCTGGAACCCCTCTCACACCTTCGAGCGATCAATGCCGCAGCTCTGAGCCTTGAGAAAGGCAGCAGGGCACATCAGCACAGCCTGACACAGCATCGATTCACCCACCCACGTTTAAACAGGATAAACTCCACGAAATTATATTCTTTATTTCCAAGTTTCAGTCAAGAGTATCAGCTTCAAACACAAATGAAGTAAGGTCACATAAACTTGTGGGATAATAAAACAGCAACCTTAAACTACAGGTCCACAGGGGAAACTCCAAGAAACATCCTGACTCATTAAATATTGCCCCTCTTCTCACAAGCTGAAAGGAGTAAGAAATTTCACCTTCAGACAGCATCCAAGAGATTATTGGGAGTACAGGAACAGACTAGAAAAACTCAGGTTTCCTATTTCCAATGATACCAGTATAGCAAAATAGTAAATTGAAAAATATTTACAAAGATATCTACAAGACACGGCTACAGTGCTCCCAGGATGCTCCAAGGCACTGGAATTGCTGCCTCCACCCTTCCCTTCTGCAGCCAGGAGCAGATCCCCCTCAGCCCTGCTGCAGTTACGAGCCTTCCTGCTGGTCCTCGATCTTCGGGGCCAGGTAGTACTTCAAGTGTCCCATGTCAGCAATCTTGTACTCCACAACTGGGGAAGAGAATAAAAAAAAAAGAAGGTTTGACACAAAATCCAGTCCCAAGTTCTACTTGTCCAAGACTCAGAGCCTGGTACTCACCCAGAGGAACGTCTGCAGACATGCTGAGCGTGACCGTAGGGGACAGGGGGGTGGCTTTGGTGAAGAAGTTCAGGTACCTGAGGGCGAAGGTCAGCTGGACCGGCTCGTTCATCTCTATTGTAACCTGGGAAAGCAGAGCAGGCTCAGGGAACGCAGCCGCAGCAACCGCAGGGCCCTCGCACAGCTCAGGCAAAGGCCACCAGCGCCGCTCCCACCCTGCCCTGCCCTGCCCTGCCCAGCACCGGGAGCTCCCGGGGCAAGGCCCTGAACCCAGAGCGACTCAGGGGCTCCGGGCACCAGAGGCGGCCGCTGTCCCCGCTCAGCGCAGGGCCTGGGCTCCGTGACCTCTGAGGGTCCCTTCAACCCAAACCCTTGCCCGGTTCCACGCTGCCCCACAGCTCAGGGAATTGGTTTTGCTGCTGCACCCCCCGCAGACACCCCACTCACAGCCTCCTCCTCCTTGTCCACGTTGCTGGTCTGGGACAGTTTGATGTTGCCGTTGCCCAGCTCGCCGTTGGCCGAGAACTTGACGCCGTCCTTGGCGCAGGAGATGACGACGGCGTCGCCGATGTGGCTCAGGTCCCGGCAGATGCGGGCGAACTCCGCCGAGGGCATCTTCACCACGCAGCTGTACTCCTGCTCCTGGGGGGGCACAGCTCTGAGCCCCTGCCAGCGCTGGGCACCCCCACTGACACCCTGCCAGCACTGGGACACCCCTAGTGAAACCCAGGCACCCCCAGTGACACCCTGCCAGCACTGGGCACCCCCAGTGACACCCAGGCCCCCCCAGTGACACCCTGCCAGCACTGGGCACCCCCAGTGACACCCAGGCCCCCCCAGTGACACCCTGCCAGCACTGGGCACCCCCAGTGACACCCAGGCCCCCCCAGTGACACCCTGCCAGCACTGGGCACCCCCAGTGACACCCAGGCCCCCCCAGTGACACCCTGCCAGCACTGGGCACCCCCAGTGACACCCAGGCCCCCCCAGTGACACCCTGCCAGCACTGGGCACCCCCAGTGACACCCAGGCCCCCCCAGTGACACCCTGCCAGCACTGGGCACCCCCAGTGACACCCAGGCCCCCCCAGTGACACCCTGCCAGCACTGGGCACCCCCAGTGACACCCAGGCACCCCCAGTGACACCCTGCCAGCGCTCCAGAGGACGCTGTGTTACAGAACCTGATGTGAGCGTGGCAAATACCCAGTTCCACACCAGTGCCACCAGTCACCTGAGTCGTTACTTACTGGGATTCCCAGCTGCTCCACATCGAGATCCATCAGCTTCATCTCGTAATCAGAAACCTTTTCCTGATCTGCAGAAGTAAAGTGCAGTTACACCAAGTGTTTCCAACCATCAGTTAAAACTCCTGCTACTCCCCACTCCCTCCAAGTAAAACCACCTCAACAATGACAGTAAGATCCCCTTTTTTTCCCTCAGAGCTGGAAACTGGAAGTGCCCCAAACAGCCTTTCACAGGCTGCAAAGGTACAGCCAAGGGCATCTGTGTGCAGCCTAAAAGAGTCTTCTTCTTACAAAGAAAATATTGGTCAAGTTGGTGAGGTTTCAATCTCCAGACTGTTCCAAGAGTTTAAGAATCAGGTGTCCCCTCCCATTCCTGCAGGATCCACTGCCATTTCCTTCCTCCCTGCATCCATGTGGTTTATGAAGCTGCCCAAAACCATCTCAGTAACAAACGAGCTCCCAAGCCCAGCACTCACTTGGTGCCTCGAACACCAGGGCCAAGGTGTCGGCGTTGTCCTCGGCTCGCAGGGTGATGATGTCTTCGTTCCCTGCGCATTTCAGGATTTTGGACATGCTGGAGGGGAGAAAGGCAGGTGACTCACGGGACTGAGAGCTGACAGAGCAGGAAGGGATGTGACGTTACAGTTATCAGACTCTCCTTTTAACACTGTTGGAAAAGTGGAGATGGGGAGACCCCCCAGCCTCTCTGGCCAATCTGTTCCAGTGCTTGGTCAGCCGCACAGCAAAGTTCTTCCACGTATCTGAGTGGAACTTCCCGTGCATCAGCTCCTGCCTATTCCTCTTGTCCCATGGCTGGGCCCCACGGAGCAGAGCCTGGATCCATCCTCTGACCCCTCCCTTGGGTATTTACACACAGGGACGAGTCCCCTCTCTCAGCCGTCTCTTCCCGAGGCTGAAGAGCCTCAGCTCCCTCAGCTTTTCCTCATAACGGAGAGGCTCCAGGCCCTCATCTTTGTCACCCTCCGCTGGACGCGCTTCAGGAGCTCCGTGTCGCTCCTCTCGTGCGGAGCCCAGAGCTGGACACAGCACTGTAGAAGCGCATCACAGGGCTGAGTAGCGGGGCAGCAACGATCGCCTCCCCGACCTGCCGGCAATACTCTTCCCGACGCTCCCCAGAATTCTGTGGGAACTCTCCTAGCGACGGGACGTTAAAGCTGTCATTCGCTTCCCACAGGAGGGGCCATGGCGGCGGCCCCCGCCAGCGCCGGCTTTTCCCGCCACTTGGCGCCGGCAGTGACGTCACAGCAGCGACCGGCCCCGCGCGCGCCGCGAAAAACGGCGCGAGAGCCGTGAGGGGACTGGGCG
>VXBT01010982.1:97967-119826 GCA_013400235.1 Oriolus oriolus
GGGATCAGGATATGGCAGGGATCAGGATGTGGCAGGGATCAGGATGTGGCAGGGATCAGGATATGGCAGGGATCAGGATGTGGCAGGGATCAGGACATCATCTCAGCTGCACCATCAGATTCCTCAGTCCCTGAAATTTCATCCCTCACGTTCCTGGCCAGGCCTGGAAGCGAGGGATGCACGAGTTCTCCTTCCCTTCCTTTTGGTCTCTGAGCACTTTGTGAAGCTTCTGCTCCTCTGGGCCCCAGGCAGGAGTGATTTGCCCGCTCTGCACTTTGGGGAGTGAAACACAGGGATGCTGCTCCTTTTACCAGGCTGGTGGCTGGGGTGGGGTGAGGGACACCGGGACTGCGTGAGAAACGCGCTTGAGCATTTTGAGTGTAGCCTGTACAGAGGAGAAGCTGATTCAGGTCTGGCTGGAGCTATTTCGATTGCTCCCAGGGGAGTTCTGCAGAGAATCCTTTTGTTGGAGAAAGCCTTGCAATGGGAACAGAGGCTGTAGCTAAATACAGAGCACAGCTTGCCCAAAACCTGACCTGTGCTGTGCTAGAAGATGCCAGATCTGTGGTCTCCAGGGAGTTTTATCATTTCCAGTCTCTTTGCCTGCTGCCATTTGCAGCTGCCTTATGGATTTGAGTTCCCAGCTAAATGGCACTAAATCTCTCCGAAATCTGAGGTCCAAGTGGGTTTTATGGGTCAGTTAAAAAACAGCTGAAAAAAAGCCCGGGTGCATTTCATTGCCAGCTCCCCCGAACCCGTGTGAGCGCTGGCTGAGGTGCTGGGTCGAAAGCAAACCCAAACTCTTCCTTCCCAGTGGATGAATGGACAGAAGGAGCGTGGAGGGAGATGGGGAGGAGGTGACACTGATGCTGCTGGTGTGTGGCTGGAGCTCTGCTCATCCCTGGGAATAATCTCTGACATCACCGACGTATTTTTAGCTGCCTCCACCTGACAGTGCCTCAATGTCCTTGTCTGATTTGAGATCCTGGCCTGCAGCCATTGACACGTTCCAGCTGGGGGAGTAATTACCTTTTTCCTGCTTTAAATAAGGGAGCAGCTCCAGCCTTCCTGCTCTACTGAACTCCAAATACTCCCAGCCACTGACTGCACCCAGCCAGTCGCAGCAGATCTGGTTGTTCTGGAGCTGGGCAGCGCTGCCTGGCAGCCCCAGGGGATGAGGTCTCTTTGTTTGCAGAGCTCCCAGCGTTTGTCAGCTCAGCTGCCCCGTGCTTTTCCTGCAGGCACACTCACTTTTCCGGGAGGTTTCAGACAGCCTGTGGGCTGAGGCCAAGTGCTGGACCCTGCCTTGCCTGGATGCTCCCCAGGGCGTGGCCTTTTCCTTCCTCGCTCGCAGGAGCGAGGAGCGGGGTGAAGCTGTGCTGCTGAAATGGGGGGCAAAACGCAGAGCTGTGGGTTTGTCCTCTGTTCAGGAGCTGGGTCGGAGTGAAAACTGCCACTGGGAAGAGCCAGGACTCACCTGTAATCCCCTTCCCACCCCTGGCCTGGTGCAGAGCCTTCAGTGACCTGCCTCTCCCGTATTTATTTACCCCTAAACACAGGACTTTGCTCGGGGCTGAGGGCTGGAGCAGTCCAAGGGCCAGGGAAAACACAGAGCACGTGTGTCCCTCTCCAGCACCCCGGGTTTCTCCTGTGGCCAGAGGGGATGGTTGGGCCAGGGTGATAAGCCAGGCTCTTCCTCTTCAGCTGCCCGAGGATGGGCTCGGTGTTATTTTTAGTGTCCTCAAGTAGTCAGCACTTCAGAAGTCTGTCTGGGAGGGCTCGAGCCTGTGCACTTGGAGGCCTTTCTTCCTGGCTAATTTGGGCAGTGTTACATTCTTTGAGATCCGCCTGGGGATCGGGACCTTGTAAAAATTCCTGCTAACAAGCCCCGGAGCGCTTGCTGCTCTTGGAACTTCTCGTTAATCAACTTCGAGGCATCTGTAACTGTGCAGGGGGAGCAGGCCCTTCTCTGTGCCTGCTGCTGAGGCTGAGGGACCGTCAAACCCCTCCTGGATGCCGCCTGAAACACCTGAGGATGTTTCTCGTGGGTTTACCCCTGTGTAACACCCAGGATATTTTCTTCTCGCCCCTCTCTCGTGCAGAGGCACAGGGATGGGGCAGCGTTGGAGCCAGCAGGCTGGCGCAGGGTCCTTCAGAGCGGCTGCTAAAGCTCCTTGGCTCTCTCTGACCTGCAGGAGTCAGAGTCTGAGAACAAGCTGGATGGAGAGACCGCGTCCGACAGCGAGGGCAAATCCGACTTCGGGGGCTCGTCCGCGGTGCCGACGTCGGATGACACTCCCGAGGTGCTCAACAGGGCTCTCTCCAACCTGTCCTCGAGGTAACCCTCCCTGAGCATCTCCCCTGCTCCCCCAGGCCTCTGCACCTTCCCTGCGGTTCCCCCTGCCCAGTGGGGGCTGCTGGAAGCTGCAGGAGCAGCTCCCCAGCCCCTTCCAGACCCTGAGCAGGGTCAGGGCTCTGGGTGGGAAGGGAGGGGGCAGAGCAGGGCTAGGGGGGTCTCGCTGCCTGCTGGGCTCTGGCAGCTCCGGGCCTGGGTGGGGCAGAGCCGCAGAGCTCGTGGGTGGCTTTGGCAGCACCCACAGCAAAGGTTTGAGGTGCAGGGGTTTTCAGCCACTGCTGTGACTGAGCTCTGCAGGAATGCTTGGGGAGTTGCACTGGTAAGGGCAGGATTCAGGAACAAGCCAGGGATATTCTCCAGAAACTGCTTGGCAGGGAAGTGTCTTGTTTATGTCACAGGAGAAGGAAGGTGTCTCTCCTGAGTGTGCTGGGAGGGTGGGAGAGGCTCACAGCAGGGAGGGTACAGCATGCCAGCGGCCATCTCTCCTCATGGGAAGCAGAGCAGAGAGGGGGAATGGTCCCCACTTTATTTGAATTTATCCTGCAGCTTGTCCAAGGTGTGGGAAACTGTAGCAGAACGGGAGCAGAGGGTGCCCTGTCCCGCTCCAGTGCCCTGGGTAAATTCTGCTGATAAACTGCAGCTGCTGCAGCCAGGCCTTTATCAGCACATCAAGGTCTCTCTGCACCACTGAGAGGAAACTTGGGGTTTCCAGGGCTCAGTTTCCTTCCTGTGACACCCAGAGAGCACAGTACTGTTTGGCTGCTTTGCTCTGTCTTGTCTTTCTCTGATGTGTTCCTTCTCCATGGCCCAGATGGAAGAACTGGTGGGTGAGAGGCATCCTCACGCTGGCAATGATCACCTTCTTCTTCATCATCATCTACTTGGGCCCCATGGTCTTAATGACAATAGTAAGTGCTGCAGGGAGGTGTCCTGACCTTCACTGGGATGGGGGGAGGTTGCTGGGACACTGCTGGCGTGGGGAGCTCGGGGCCTCGTGCCCTACAGGTCCTGGATTCCTCTCTCCATGGAGGAAACTTGGGAGGAATCTGCTGGTCAGTGTTTGGCTGCAGTTGGAACTAGCACAAGGGGTTGTTGGAAAGCTCCTGGCAGAGGAAAGGGGAGGGGAAAACGCCATCCTGAGCTTCCCTGAGCTTCCCACGTGGGACTGGGAGGCTCCTGCAGGACCGATGGCAGCTGCTGAAGGACCTTTGCTCTGCATGTGCTTGGTTTCTGTCTCCTCAAGGGAAGAGGTGTTTAACCCACAGGAATTACAGTGCCTGGATGTGTTTTCTGTGCAGGTGATGTGTGTCCAGATCAAATGTTTCCACGAGATCATCACCATTGGCTACAACGTGTACCACTCGTACGACCTGCCCTGGTTTAGGACGCTCAGCTGGTGAGTGAGGGGCTGCTCCCCATGGCTGTGTGCAGCACTGGCACCTCCTGGGGCACTCAGGGGACACAGGCACAGGCCCTGGGCTGCTGGGTGCTGGCAGTGACCTGTGCTGGCAGCACTTGGAAAGGAAAATCACAGAATCCCAGGATGGGTTGGCTTAGAGGGGACCTTAAAGCCCGGCCAGTGCCAGCCCTGCCATGGCAGGGACCCCTCCCACTGTCCCAGGCTGCTCCCAGCCCTCTCCAGCCTGGCCTTGGGCACTGCCAGGGATCCAGGGGCAGCCACAGCTGCTCTGGGCACCCTGTGCCAGGGCCTCCCCACCCTCCCAGGGAGGAATTCCTTCCCAATATCCCATCTCACCCTGCCCTCCTTCAGCTTAAGGCCATTCCCCCTTGTGTCACTACATAAGGGCTGTGGAGAGGGCAGGAGTGGGGTTTTGGGGCACAGAAGCCCCAAAAGTGGGCTCCAAAAAGGTGGCTCTGTGAGGTATTGAGCAGGTGAGTGGTTTTGGGAGGCACAGGGTGGAGGTTTTTGGGAGGCACAGGGTGTGGGATTTTGGGAGGCACAGGGTGTGGGATTTTGGGAGGCACAGGGTGTGGGATTTTGGGAGGCACAGGGTGTGGGATTTTGGGAGGCACAGGGTGTGGGATTTTGGGAGGCACAGGGTGTGGGATTTTGGGAGGCACAGGGTGTGGGATTTTGGGAGGCACAGGGTGTGGGATTTTGGGAGGCACAGGGTGTGGGATTTTGGGAGGCACAGGGTGTGGGATTTTGGGAGGCACAGGGTGTGGGATTTTGGGAGGCACAGGGTGTGGGATTTTGGGAGGCACAGGGTGTGGGATTTTGGGAGGCACAGGGTGTGGGATTTTGGGAGGCACAGGGTGTGGGATTTTGGGAGGCACAGGGTGTGGGATTTTGGGAGGCACAGGGTGTGGGATTTTGGGAGGCACAGGGTGTGGGATTTTGGGAGGCACAGGGTGTGGGATTTTGGGAGGCACAGGGTGTGGGATTTTGGGAGGCACAGGGTGTGGGATTTTGGGAGGCACAGGGTGTGGGATTTTGGGAGGCACAGGGTGTGGGATTTTGGGAGGCACAGGGTGTGGGATTTTGGGAGGCACAGGGTGTGGGATTTTGGGAGGCACAGGGTGTGGGATTTTGGGAGGCACAGGGTGTGGGATTTTGGGAGGCACAGGGTGTGGGATTTTGGGAGGCACAGGGTGTGGGATTTTGGGAGGCACAAGGTGAGTGGTTTTGGGAGGCACAGGGTGTGGGATTTTGGGAGGCAGAGGCCAGTTGAGCAGTGCCACCTGAAGGCAGAGTCTTTGTGCATCACGGCCGACCCCAAAGCCCAGCTGAGAGCCATCCCAGAGCGGGGCTCAGAGGTGCAGCCACCCCTTGGAATGAAGGTGACGTTTCCAAACTGGGGGAGGCAGCTCTGGCTGGCAGACGCAAAACCTGCTGGCAGCATCCCAGAGCAGTGTCAGGACCTCAGGGATCAGCCACTTCAGGAGCCTTTTGGGGCTCCTGCTGATGAGATTCCCACCCTCCCCAGGTACTTCCTGCTGTGTGTGAATTATTTCTTCTACGGCGAGACGGTGACAGATTATTTCTTCACCCTGGTGCAGAGGGAGGAGCCCCTGAGGATCCTCAGCAAATACCATCGCTTCATTTCCTTCGCCCTCTACCTGACAGGTGGGCACCACCTTCATTAATGTCCGGGCTGCAGGGAAGAAATCTCCTGCCTGGAGTGCTGTGTCCAGTGCAGGATCCACAGCCAATCTTCTCTGCTCCCCAGGGATGCTGTAGGTTGGCTGCATGGTGAGAGTGGTGCTGGCAAATCTTTTCCATGAGGTTCTGGAGGAGAAAACTCCATAATCTTCATGGGACAGCCAGGTTGTTTGTCTGTCCAAGTGCTGCGTGGTGTGGCTTCCACAGCAGTGCTTTTCCCACTCTGCAGGGCTCCTTCATTCAAGTAAAATCCCCAGCAGCTGTGCAGTATCGTGGCCCAAAAGTATTTCTGGCCGTTGAAGGCACATTCCCACCACGGACTTTCCTTCTGTCTCTCCTCAGGTTTCTGCATGTTTGTCTTGAGTCTGGTGAAGAAACACTATCGCCTCCAGTTCTACATGGTGAGGTTAAAATTCAGGTCTTGGTGAGGTTAAAATCCAAGTCTTGGTGAGGTTAAAATTCAGGTCCTGGTGAGGTTAAAATTCAGGTCCTGGTGAGGTTAAAATTCAGGTCCTGGTGAGGTTAAAATTCAGGTCCTGGTGAGGTTAAAATCCAAGTCTTGGTGAGGTTAAAATCTGGGGCTTGGTGAGGTTAAAATCTGGGGCTTGGTGAGGTTAAATTCAGGTCTTGGTGAGGTTAAAATCCAGGTCCTGGTGAGGTTAAATTCAGGTCTTGGTGAGGTTAAAATCCAAGTCTTGGTGAGGTTAAAATCTGGGGCCTGGTGAGGTTAAATTCAGGTCCTGGTGAGGTTAAAATCCAGGTCTTGGTGGGGTTAAATTCGGGGCCTGTTGAGATGGCAGGCCAGTGTTAACCCCACGGTGCCCAAGTAACTCAGTAAGACAGCTTGTCCTGTTTATCTGGCTGGTTAACGAACAGGAGATAACAACTGAGCTTTCTGGGGGTGAGGTGCCCTGGTGCCCTCGTGCTTGAGCTGCTCTGGGGAGCTCTGAGCACCCGAGCTGGGCAGGGCTGGCAGGGGCTCTGCAGGCTGGACAATGTGCCCTCCTCTCTCGCAGTTTGGCTGGACCCACGTGACGCTGCTGATTGTTGTTACCCAGTCACACCTCATCATCCACAACCTGTTTGAAGGAATGATCTGGTGAGTTTGCTCTGCTTCCCGAGCTCCTTTGGTTTCTGTAGCCTGAAAAAAAACCTCTGTTTTCATAGAATCCCAGGCTGGTTTGGGATGGAAGGGGCTTTAGTGATCGTCCAGTGCCACCCCCTGCCATGGGACACTTCCCACTGTCCCAGGCTGCTCCAAGCCCCGTCCAGCCTGGCCTGGGGCACTTCCAGGGATGGGGAGTCCAGAACCTGTCTGGGAAACTTGTGCCAGGGCCTCACCACCGTTATAGTAGGATTAAATTCCTAATGTCTCTTTTCTTTTAATCTCAAAACTCAGTTTTGAGTTAAAACTGTTCTCTCACGAAAACAAATGGCCAAGGAGAAGGTGCTTCCTGTGAGGGACCAGCCTGTTCAGAACAGGAGAACACTGAGTGAGTCCTCAGAGACTTAGGACTTGCTTTGTGCTGCTTCAGCACACAGAGGGATGCTGTAAAGGAGAGTTTTGTAAACTTGCTGTGGGGTGCAGGGACCTTTCAGGTGGCATTGGGGCCGGGTGGGTGCTTTCTGCTGATCCCCACAGCTGCCAGATGGCTGGGGAAGTGCTGCTCCTGTGGGGCTTCAGCACTGAAAGGCAGGAGGGGGCAGCTGCCACACCTCAGTGCAGCTGCTGGGCACAGGGGAAGCCCCTTTGGTGGTCCTGCCAAAACCAGCAGGGCCAGGAATGAATTCTGGCCGCTTGAAGGCTGCGCGTTCCTCAGCGTGTCACAGCCAGCCCGGAGTGCTCTGGGATCCTCCTGCTTACTGCTAAAATGCAGGAAATACTTCCACAGGAGGCCAGGAGGGGAGAGTCCAACACCCTGCTGAGTGTGGCTGAGGAAAATGTGCTGCCAACAGGCCACTGTGGGCACACAACCTGCTCTTCAGGCCGGAGTAACCCCCAGATTCCCCTCGGAGCTTCCCCTGCTTGTTCCTTGCGCTGCACTGGAGGGGGGATGTGGTGGCACTGTGAGGATGGCAGCTGCTCACTGAGCCCTGGAGTTGTGTGATGATGGTTTGACCCTTGTCCCCTGCAGGTTCATTGTGCCCATCTCCTGTGTGATCTGCAATGACATCATGGCCTACATGTTCGGGTTCTTCTTCGGCCGCACGCCGCTCATCAAGGTTTGGGACGCTTTGGGGGACAAAACGGCAACTTTGGCTCCTTTGGGTCTCAGTCCTGTGCTCCCCCAGCTCCTGCTTTGTGGCCTCTTACGGGTCTGAAGCAAGTCTCCAAATAGAGCCTGGTGTGCATGCCAGGCTTTGAGGCTATGAAATTAAATCATTGAACCATTTAGGGTGGAAAGATCGAGCCCAGCCATGAATGAACCATTTCAGACCGAGGCGTTGGGGTCAGCTTCTGACCAAACTCGTGTTTGTGGGTTGGTGGCAGCAGTCTGTGTTGGCCTCAGCAGTTCCCAGCTGGGGCAGGACTGCAGAGCTGTGTCAGTAATCATCCCCTTCGCTCTCTCTCTGGCAGCTCTCCCCAAAGAAGACCTGGGAGGGTTTTATTGGAGGATTTTTTTCCACCGTTCTGTTTGGATTGCTGGTAAGTGGCCATCATGGTGCTTCCTCCACTGGAGTTTTCCCTCCATAGGGTCACAGTGTTCTGCTTAAAAAACGCGGTCAGGCTCGAATCTCTGTCAGATATTTCACCTTTCCTTGCTGCCCAGGGTTTGAAGTGGCTGTGTGCAGACACTGCTGATGGAACCGAGTGCTGGAGGAAGTTTTTAATCCCTGTTAAACCCTGTGATGTGCTCATTGTAATAATTATCCTTGAAATCTTCCCTCTGCTGCTGTTGGATGGTGCTGTGCATCATTTCAGGGGCTATGTGGAGAATTTCCACACTCCTGGAGTGTTTTGCCTGTTTTCATGACCCTCTCTGTGGCTGCTGTTGCTGTCCCTGCACCTCAGGGTGCAGCCTGCTCACTGCTCTTCCTCTGCCTTCAGCCAATTACTGCTGCTCAGGGGAGTAATCTCCTTAATGAAGCTGGGAGTGTGGTTCCCTCCTCCCTCATCTCCTTGCACGGCCTTTCCCCTTGAGAAATCCCTGAGGAAAACACCGATCCTGTTTTCTCTTTTTCCTGCAGCTGTCCTACGTGATGTCTGGGTACCGCTGCTTCACCTGCCCCGTGGAGTTCAACAACGACACCAACAGCTTCACCGTGGACTGCGAGCCCTCCGAGCTGTTCCAGCTGCAGGAGTACAACATCCCCGTGGTGCTGCAGTCTGTGCTGGGCTGGGTACGACCCTCTCTGCTCCCTGGGTCTCACTGAGCGGGCTAGGACCGCTAAGGAAAGAGCAGGGCTGTGTTTTGATGGGAAGGAACGTGACAAAGGTGCATCCAGAAAAAAGGGGGAGTGTGGTGGTGCCTGTTGTTGGTTGAGACACCAAAGGAATTATCTCAGGTCTGGTGGGACATTAACCCACCTGAAAGCTGACTGAGCTAAAGCCTGGGGGGAGAGAGGGAGGGGCAGGCACTGAAAGTCCCCCTGTGCTGTTTGTCCTGCAGAAGACAGTGCGGATGTACCCCTTCCAAATCCACAGCATCGCCCTCTCCACCTTCGCCTCCCTCATCGGGCCCTTCGGAGGCTTCTTTGCCAGCGGCTTCAAGAGGGCCTTCAAAATCAAGGTGAGGATGGAGAAAGTCCTGGACATTTTGGGGAGCAAACACGCAGTGGGTGCTGCCACTCGACACGTTCCAGAGCTCCAGGGGAAGGGAGGTTTGTTCAGTCACAGATTAAATGCTGGAGCAGGATCTGGGTTTTTTTGACCAAAAGGGCAGAGACCTTAAGATTTTAACCGTGATACCCTAAACCCTGCTGTGGTGCAGGTAGAGGAAGGAAGAGGCAGCCAGGAAATTCTGTAATCTGAGGTTTCCCTTGATGTCTTGCAGGCTGGTTTTACATATAAACAGTCTGTGCTCAGTTAAGTTGCCTTGAAAGGCAAGGCAGGGTGGCAGCAGATAAACATTTGCCTTCCCTGACCTTTGAGGAGCAGAGCTGAGTTGAGCCTCGCTGCCCCTCAGGCACCAGCAGCTTCACCGAGGAGAAACTTCCAAAAGCAGGGAGATGTGAAACAAAATGTTTCCTTGGTCTGAGTTTGCCTTCTGGGAAGAACTGGAGCAGGGGGCGAGTGCGGTGAGTGGGGGCACAAAAGCAAGCACAGGTCCTGGGGAGTGCTCAGTGCCACCCCTCTGCTCCCACAGGACTTTGCCAACACCATCCCTGGGCACGGGGGCATCATGGATCGCTTCGACTGCCAGTACCTGATGGCCACCTTTGTGAACGTGTACATCGCCAGCTTCATCAGGTGTGTGTGCCCTGCTGGGCTGGGGGCTTCCTCTCCCTCCCAGGCCTGGGAATGAGGGGCACTTGTGCTCCCTGATGGGTTTAACAGCTGAAAATACAACACGGAGGAAACGAGGCTCGCGGAGGGGGAGGATCTTTAGCAGAGCTGGAAAGGCAACCCTCACTTCCCCATGGGCTGTTGGTATTCCAGTCCCACTGAAACTCCTTCGTGTCCCTTCTGGCAACCTTGGACGGGTTTCTAGAGTCAAACGAGCAGGAAAATCTGATTTTGCAGCACTGCCAAGCATTCTGTAGCCAAGCACAGAGGAAAAGAGCCTGTGGGTACATAAAGGACGGGCTGGGGGAGCTGAGGAACTCAGCTGTATGTGGCTGCTTTGAATTCTGAGGGGCAGCACCTGCTGACAAGATGCACAATCCTCTTCAGATAGATTGGGTTTGGGGTGTTATTTTGTGTCTACACTTCAGCCTCTTGTGCCTTTTGAGTCCATTTCCACATCCCAGATGGAGCCGGGCTGCCAGGGTAGACCTGGGGAAGGAATGGACGCCCCAGCAATGAATCTCAGCCCATTTTTCTGATGGAATTGCACTTGAGCCCCTTTGCTGACGGTGCTTTTGTGTTGCAGAGGCCCCAACCCAAGCAAACTGATCCAGCAGTTCCTGACCCTGAGGCCAGACCAGCAGCTCCACATCTTCAACACGCTCAAAGCACACCTGGTGGACAGGGGAGTTCTGGGGAGCCTGGAGGATGCATAGACAGGAGGTGGTTGGAACAGGACTGAAAACAGACAGGCCTCCTCCAGGGAATTCCTGGCTTGCCTGATTTAAGACAATAACAAGGCCTCATTTCACTGTAACTTTTCTTCCTTTCTCGGTAAATGTTTGCATTTGTGGTTTATTTTTTTTTTTAAATAATATATTTATAGAGCTTTGGTTCAAATGAGCAAATCTTGGGTTTGTAGCTGAGAAGGAGTTAAGGCTTGGAAGGACTGTTGGGTGGGGCAGGAGGGTGAGATTGTCCTGGTAGACTGTTCTGAACCTTCGGGGTGTGTGGGCAGGGCTGAGCTTTCCCCGTGAGTGGGTGTTGCAGGGAATGCAGAGCCTGGCAGGGAAGGGGAGGCTGTGCCCTGCCCTGGCCCTCGTGCTCAGGGTGGCAGCTCTGGGGACCATCCTCCTCTCCAGGGACAACTGGGAGTGCAGGGGGAGTTGTCCCAGCAGTTTATGCCTGTGGGAATCTCCTTGCACAAGGTAATTGGAAGAGGATCTTGTACTAACCCAGCCCTGTTTCCTCTGCCCAGCCCTGCAGCTGCTTTTGCAGTGCCTCTCACATTCCCTCCCTTCAGGGCTGATATTTTGGCAAATCAGATTTTTGTAACCAATTAAACCAGAAACAGACTGGGGACGAGGAGTCAAGAAAGTGGCAGCTGTGTGTGGGGATGTGGGAGGTTCAGATTGCTTCGAAACTGATTGAAGGAAATGAGCTTTAAAGAACGTTGGAAGTTCCATTGAGCAATTCCTGCCAAGTGAGAACAACTTTGAAATACCTTGGTTTGTTTCCCCCCATTAAATAACCTTCAGGAACCACACTTCTTCATTTCTCCAAGGTGAGAAACCCCTCACTGGGCTGTTTGAAGTAACCTGGGGAGCAGTGTCCAGCCAGTTTCGTTGCTGGGTGGGCTCCAGCTGCAGCTGGGAGTTTTGTTTTCTTTCAGGGATCATGTCTGTTCGTTACTTGAGTTGTAGAAGTCGTGCTGCTGAGTTTACCACGGTCTGCGTTGCATTTCAGTCTGGGTTCCTTTCTCTGCAGGCTTCTGTCCTGCTCCGCTTACTGAATCTCGTCAGAAATAGTTTGTACTTTATAGCTGCCAGTTTTATCTAAGTACTTTCCTTTATTTTGTCATACTTTTTTATTATTTAAAAATGAGAGCCCTAAAGATTGTAAAACTTTGCTTTTTTTTTTTTTTTGGTGATCAGATAGTAAAAATATCCCCATTTACACCTCATGCAATGTTCCCAAACACAAGGTGACTCTGATTTTCCTTCTTTCCGTAGTTTGTGCATGGGAGAGAGAAACTTTACCTGATTTTAACCTGGGGAAGGAGTGACAGGGAGAGCTAGCACAGAAGTACCTTGGTGTTTCCAAGCAGTTGCTGCCATAAACCTTTAGCCACAGCCCCCACCATGAGACCTGCACCTGCTGCGAGCTGGCTTGGCATCGACAGAAAATAAACCACCTGAAAACCCCCCAAATTCAGAGCTTTTACTCCATATTCTGCTTCTGCCACTGCTGAGTGTGCCAGAGCGCTCCTGTGTGTGTAAATACACAGAGCAGGTCCCAGCCTCTCCCCTGCATTTCTGTGGGACTGTGCTGGGCTCTGCTTCGTGTCCTGGCACAGGAGGCACAGGGCAGAAGTTTGTACTCCAGGTGGGGAGCACAGGCTGCAGAGAAGGCTCTGGTTTTATGAAGTATTTTCAGTTGGTGATGGCAGAGTTCTGCACTGGGCCAGTTCAGGATGGGGTTTGGGGTTCACACAGATTTTCCTGGTTGTGGAGACCGTTCCCTTCCAGCTTGAATTAGGCAGGGGTTTATTTTCTGCCGACAGAACAAAGAGTGGTGCGAGCCCCTGATACAGAAATGCGGAGGAGAATGGAGATGCTTCCCCCTGGCCTTGCCCAGGGACAGTGTTGGGGCTGTGTTTCATGAGGGTTTGCCTGAGCTCAGCGAGGCAAAGTGAGGCCCCTGCCAGGAGCACCCATGGGAGCAGGGTGAGAGTGCCAGGTTTGGTTTGCCCTGGGGGCTGGACCAGCTGGATTCTCCCTGCCCATTGCCAGAATCCCTTCTTGTGGCTGTTGGGTCCCAGGCAGAAGTGACAGTGTTGATAGATGCTACAAAGGCGTGCTCTGTTCATAGTGAGCAATTTCTCTGGTGGGTCTTTAGTCTCCTGCTCGTCTGCTTTAAACCCTTTGTTCCTCCTCTGTTGTAATTAGCGGGGCAAAGCTTTGCTGCAGGCTCTGCTTTGGGCCGGATCTGGGCCTTTCCCCAGGGTGTAAATGCTGGATGTGGGCACTGGAGGGCAAAGCAGTTCCACGGAGTGGCTGCGAGAGGAGCAGCAGCAGCAGCAGCTCTGCCTGTGGGTGGCTTCCCTGGTCAGAAATGCCCTGATCAGAAATTCCCTGATCAGCTTTATTCCTGCTCCCTCTGGGAAGGGTGGGCTTCCAAACCTGGGCTGCTCCTCTCGGGGAAAGCTGCCTGGGAAGGGTTTCCTGCATGGAAGTTCATTAAAGGGAGAGGGAACAGTGGATCCACAGAGGAGGGAGGGAGGTGGGGAATGTTGGGATTATTTGCAAGTTGTGCAGCTGAACTCACAGGATCAGGGGTTGGACCCTGGGTTTGGGTCGGAGGGGGCCTTAGATCTTGTTCCACCTCCCTTGCCACGGGCAGGGAATGTCCCCAAGCCCATCCAGCCTGATCCTGAGCACCGCCAGGGGTGGGGAGTTTGTAACTCCCTGAGCAAAGATGAAAAGCTGCTGTTCCTGAGGGAGTTTCTGAGGGAGGAACTGATGCCAGGGGATGTGCAGCAGCACACGTGGCCCTGCAGGACCTTGCTGATGCTGCAGCTCTCAGGAATTTCGGTGTGGAGGGGCCGGAATGGCCCCAGGGAGGGTGGGTGAGGAGAGATGTGGGGAAGTTCTCCAGCTGCAGGGCTCGAGCTCGGCGTGGCACAATCGTTCTGGTTCACAGCAGGCTCCGGCACCAGGATTCTCCAAAGGGAAGAGCAGAGCAGCAGGGGGAGGTGGTGCCAGCTGGGATTTGTGTGTGGGGGCCGGGAGGAAGGGACAGGAAGGATTTGGTGAGTGTGAAGGTCACAGGCTGGTGTGGGAGCCACCTCTGCACCAGGGTCACTGCACAGGCAGCCAGGGAGGGTCCACAGGGGTGGCACTGGGAAGCTGCTGTGCTGTGCTGTGAGGGGCTGGCAGTGCTGGGCAGGGCTCTGGACACCCCCAGGGTTTGTTTTCTAGGGGCTGGTTGGGTTTGAACACGGGTTTGATGCACAGCTGAGCCTGTGGACGCCTCGGTGGGAACTGGCTTTTCCCTGCCTGGCTTTTCCCTGTAGGCCAGGTGGGTTTGCAGCAGGGAGGCAGGGCCAGCCCTGCCCGGGGCAGCACCGAGCCTGGCTTCAGCCAGGGCTCATCAGACATTCCCGGGGCGAGGGGCTCAGCGGTGCCTCTGAGCTGCAAGGGCAGCTCTTGTGTGGCTCACGGAGCTGGGGATCCTGCAGCATCACCCACAGCTTGGCCCGGGCTGTGTCACACTCCAGGGAATGTCCCCTGTGTCCCCTGTGTGCAGTGAGCCCCCCCAGCCCGGCTGTGGCGGGGTCCTGCCCTCTCTCTCTCCCCCCTGTGCGTGGTGGGAGCAGGGCAGGGCTGGGTGGGCACATCCAGCCCCTCCTGGGGACAGCCCAGTCCCAAAAGCATCTCGTGGAAGCTCCTGCAGCCCCTCCCTCGGCGCCCAGCCCCGGGTGGCAGCTCTGTGCTCCTGCAGTCCCTGTGCAGCCCCTGATCTCCAGCCCTGGCCTGCTCCCACCGCCGGCTTCTTTCTCTGTGCATCGTTCTTTGATTCCAGTTTTAGCTACACACGTAGAGTTGCCTTTCTTTGACTGAATGTTCGAATGTGAAATATTGTATATTTTAAAGTATTTACCCTATTTATATACTGTATGTTACTGTTAAATAAATATAAATTCCATTACCCGCAGAGGAGCTTCATTCTGCGCCGTGGGATCCTCAGACCTTCCCGTGCTCCACGGGGCAGCTCCACGTGGTGCAAACTCACATTCCCTCCTTCCTTGCCCCGCAGCTCTCCTTCCTCAGGGATTTTCCCCAAAGCAGACCTGGCTGTGGCAGACACAGGTGGGCAGGATTGGACCATCCACGTCCTGCACAAGGGACACGACCAGTGTCGCATTCCCAGTGGGAATTTTGGTGACCCCGGGGTCGGATCATCCAGGCTCATCTCAATCAACGATGAGGGAAGCGTTGCCACTGCTCCCCCTGCAAATCAGCTCATTTTACCTGAAGATGTCACTGGGAGTGGGAAAAATCGTTGGGAGTTGCACTTGTCATAAGTTATTCCTTCGTTTCAGCCCTTTCTGCTGCTTTGCCTGGGGTCAGGAGGGCAGAATCCTGTGTTTACCCAGGAAAACACTATTTTTAGCTCTGGTGTTATTTTGTCTGGTTTTGACTTATCAGCTAAGCCAAAGCAGCCCCTCAGCAGCCTCTCAGGGCTTCCTGTCACTGCGTGGGTACCTGCAGACAGCTCCAGCCTCCAGCAGCAGCAGCAGCAGAGCTCGGCTCCCTCCCGATGGGAGCCCTGCGAGGTGACTCCAAAGCCCAACTCCCACATTCCAACCTCTGCTCCCAGTCCAGCAGGGCACTGCCACGATATCCACCAATTTGTGAAGCAACTCGAGGCCTGACCGATCCTTTGGTGTCAAATCTGCCAGAAAAGGGACTCTGGAGTCCTCAGGCAGCCGCGGAGCTGCGGCACCAGGGCCGTGTGTGGCAGTGCCGGGCAGAGCCGATGGCACAGCCCAGCCCAGTGCCAGCCCTTCAGCTCCCCCCTGCTTTCCCCCCATCCTGGGCCAGTTTAGTTCAGCCAAATGTGGAAAACTGCAAATTCCCACTGGGAATCCTGGTGCTCGCTGTGCTCCAGCCGCAGACAGACAGCGAGCCTCAAGCCAGGGCTGCCTCCCTGTGACCTGCTGCCCATGAGATCCTGATGGAAGAGGGACGTAAAAACAACTTTATGGGCTGAGATTTGCCTTTTTAGGGTCCTGCTGAGGCATGGAAGGTTTAGACTGGATATTGGGAAGGAACTGTTCCCTGTGAGGGTGGGGAGGCCCTGGCACAGGGTGCTCAGGGAAGCTGGGGCTGCCCCTGGATCCCTGGGCCAGGCTGGACGGGGCTTGGAGCAGCCTGGGACAGTGGGAGGTGTCCCTGCCCATGGCAGGAGTGGGACTGGGTGGGCTGTGAGGTCCCTTCCAACCCAAACCAGTCTGGAATTCCATTGTTCAGCTCGGGAACAGGCTGCCCTGAGGGGTGGCTAAGAAAGAATTCAATCTGGTTGGTGTCCTGTCCCAAACCTGGAGAGGTCCCCGAGCAGGAGGTGGCTGAAGCAGCTCTGGGGTGCTCACAGAGGCAGTTTTGGGGTGCCAGGGAGGGCTGAGCTCTGTGGTGTGACCACAGCGCTGGGCTGAACTGCAGGGTTTGGGCTCAAGCAGAGTTTCCGTTCTGGAGGAGGGGACAGGGCCGTGTGACATCCTGCCCGTGACACTGCGGGTGGGACAGGGCTGCTCCAGGCTGCCACACAGAACCAGGCTGAAGGGAAAAAGGGTCACAAAGTGTGAGCTCGTGGAGCTCCTTTAGCTGCCTTGCAGATATTTCTGAGAGTTAAAAATGGTGCTTAATCCAGGCTCACCCAGGGCCCTCTGCTCGGGGTGCAGCAGAAACGGAGCCCACTGAGGAGTTTGGGGCAAAGCAGGGTTTGGGGTTCATCTTGTCAGGCTGGGGGAACGTCCTGGGCTGCTCTGCTGTCAGATTCCACCCGGTCACATCCTCTGGACTCTCCTCTGGACTCTGGGCAGCGGAATCTGTGCGCTGGGGATCTCTGAGCTGGCTCCAGTCACTGCCCAAAGCAGCACAGTCGTTTTTCAGCTGTGATTAACCCAGATCAGCCCAGAGGGTCCCACCCTGGCCGTGCTGTGACCGAGCACCTGGCACAGGCTCCAGCTCCTTCCTTTCCTGTGTTACAGCACTGAAAACAAATCCCCTTCGCAGGTGGCTCAGCGGCTCCTGGGCACAATGCTGGGCTGGGAATCACAACAGGAACCGGTGGCCACGTCCTTGTCCATCCCCCTGCCCTTCCCCTGCCGCTGTTCCTGCTTCTGCTCGGGGCAACTTCCCTCTTCACCAGGCCTGGGCTTTCCCAGTGTGGGCTGGAGCCTCATCAGGCCTTGGGGGGACCCTGCCATGGCTGGGAGCCCCCTCCCTGCTCCTGGGGGTGTTTGTAACAACCCTGCCCTGCATCCTCCTGCGCCTCGAGAGCTGCAGCTCGGCCCAGCCCCAGCCCAGGCTGCTCTGGGCACGCACGGCCCGTTCTGGGGTGGAAAACCAGCACGAACCAGGACGCGCTCGCTGTTGTGAGCAGGGATTTTGCTCGATCCACTGCTCCTGGTGGGCTCTGTGTCCACATCCCACATCTGCCCAGGGAAGCTGTGGCTGCCCCATCCCTGGCAGTGCCCAAGGCCAGGCTGGACAGGGCTTGGAGCAGCCTGGGACAGTGGAAGGTGTCCCTGCCATGGCAGGGGTGGGACTGGATGAGCTTCCAGGTGCCTCCCAACCCAAACCATCCCATGGTTCCAAGATCCCTTGGTCCTCGCCGCTCCAACTTCCGTGGCCTTTCCTCCAGGAGCTGCCACATTTCATCCCCATTTGGCTTTTACCGCTGTAAAAACCTTCAATCAGCCGTGGGCACCTCTCAGCAATTAACAGGAGAAACCAAAGACCCCGGTGCCATCAGGGGATGCACCAGGACGGGCACAGACGTCCCCCCTGAGCAGAACATTCCCCGGAGCTCCGAGCTGGGCTGTTCCCGCTCGGGGCATTTTTCAGAGCACCAGGAGGACACCCAGCGCTTCTGACACCACTTCCTCAAATGCACCGAGCGGGGCGCGGGGAGCGGCCCCGGGCTGGGCTGCGCGTCCCCGGCAGCCGGGACGGGGGGCAAGGAGGGCAGCGAAGCAGGCATCACCCGAGGGCATCGCTGGGGCAGCCAGGCCAGGGCTTCGCAGGAAAGCAGGGCAGGAAAGTACTTTTATGGGGTTGCTCAGAGCCGCTCTCGGGGGCAGGAAGTTCGCTGGCAAATCAGCCCTCGCCGAGCCGCTGCTCTCTGCGGGGGGATCGACCCCGGGCGCGGGATCCCCGCGGGACCGGCAGGCCTTGGCTCCAGCCCATCTCCTAAGCGAGCTCACCTTGGGGGGAAAAAAAAGCCCTTCCTGATCCAAAATGTCCCTCAAGCTGCCACGGAACTGGGATTTCAACCTGAAAATGGATGCTGCAAAAATAGGTACGGTGACTGTTCCTTTGTGCCCCTTGTGTGTCCGCTCCGGTGCTGCGGGTGTGTGTGGCCGGGCCCGGCTGAGATTTTGGCTCCGGCCTCGGCGGGGGGACCTGGCCCCCAAGTGCCACTTTCGAGAGAGAGCAGATGATTTGCAAATGATTCGCAAGAAGTGATTTGCAGAGTTGTCACCGAGGGATGCTGCGGGAGCAGGGGGACAGGGCTGCTGCCCCCCAAATCCAGCTCTGGGCGGGTTTCAACCACCCTGGCCCGCTCTGGTGGCACGAACGCTGCAGGCGGTGAGGCTCAGGCCGAGGGATGCCGGCGTGGCCCGGGCTGCAGGAAACAATCTCGCCCTGGCTCAGGTGTCTCGGGCCCTCTGACATCGGTGGTTTCCTCTCGGGTGGTGAGGAGCCCTCAGGCTCGCAGGGCCGTGGGACAGCCTCACCCTGCGATTTCCTGAGCCACCTCCCGCCCCTGCCCAGGCTTCGCAGGGCTCCCACCCACCTCGGCATCCACCTCCAGCGCGGAAACCACTGGAGAACACCTTTGGGAAGGAGGGCAGGATCCCTGCGTGGGCTCTGAGGGCAAAATACCAGAGCCTGGGGTTGGGTCAGGCAGCCAGGGAGGGATTTAGGGCTGCAGGAGCCCAGCCTTGTGCACGCTCGGAGGCCCAGGCCCTCCCTGCTCCGGGCCAGAGCCCGGCCAGAGCCCGGCCAGGGCCCGCGCTGGGGCTGGATTTGTCCCCGCAGCAGCGCCCGGACCCCGCTGGTCTCGGCCAGGCTCTCCCTCCCCCTGCCCTGCAGCAGCCTCCAGGGTCAGCCTGGATGGATTTTCCCGCAAAGGCAGCTTGGATTTCTGTCCGAAGCCCCTTTTTATCAGAGTGGCCAAACCGTTCTCCGCATGCAAAGCCCCAGAGGAAGGGATGGAGGCCCCAAATGCAGGATGAGACCTCGCGTGGCCCAGGAGCTCGAGTTGGGCAGAGGCTCAGTGCCATCTCCCACGGACTTATCACAGAAGCATCCTGGACTCCTGCACCGCTCATTCCGAGGATAATTAATATTTTTGTTGCCCAGAGGCTGTGGAGCAGTGGGTGAAGTCGATCAGCAGCTCAGGAAAAAAGGCCAGGGGACACCAAGGGTGCTGGGGAGCAGAGGGTGGAGATGGGACAGAGGCTTGAACCTGTGTTGGTACCAGGAATTGCTTTTTACAGGCAAATCTGCTTGTGATGAAATCCCTGGTGCTTTTTGCAGCTCCCAGCTGCTGGATGAGTGTGTTTGTGTTTGTGTTTGTGTGTATGTGTGTACAGTGTCCAGGGGTGCTATGACTTCACTTGTGGAAATGTAAAGCCACATTTGCAAATGTTTGCAATATTTGCAAATTGTCACCGTTCTCATTGGCTCCTCCCGGCTTGGGGACACTTCCCCGTCCTCACCCCCAGCCCTGGCTGTGGCACAGGCAGCTTTGGGAAACCCCAGGAGGGTGCTCCAGAAAACGGCAAAGCTCTTTATTTCAATGAAATAGCAATTCCCAGGTGAAACCTCTTTTACTGGTTTTTATTGCAGGTTCCCCAGGTCCCTCTCCTGGGGCAGGAGCAGGGGGGTGGCAGGGGGGGGCTCCTGCCCAGGACAGGGGTTTGGGGCACCTCGGGGGCCTCTCTGCCCTTCTCCTGCACCCACACTGCGGCTCCTGGTTTTGGGGAGAGGGCAGCAGCACACGGGCACCTCCTCGGGCTGGAGGTCCCGGGGAGGAGCGAGGATGTTTTGGAGGAAATGCCCAACCCCAGAGGCCGTTGCCGCAGGAAATGCTTTGGGGGCACCACCACAGCTCTCGGTGGCTCCTTCCTGCCCTGGGGGAGCGTGGAGAGGGGCAGGGCTGGGTGTGCAGGGCGAAGGAGATGGTTCCAGGTGCTGGAGCCAGCGAAAAGCTTCGTGCCCATCCCAAATTCCATCGCCACACCTGAGCTGGGCGGTGCACTGGCCACAGAATGGACAGAGCTGGACAAGTGCTGAGGGAGGAGCCACGGCCTCGTGGTTGTGGTTTTGTGAATGCAGAAAACTTTACAGGAAACAAAGCCAAGGGCCCCAGGGCAGCTCCCTCCCCTCAGCCCTCACTAGAAATAAAAGCAACAAACTGCTCTTTTGGCCTTCAGTGGGCCCAAAGGCCAGGGAGAGCTGCCCCGTGCAGAGGGAAATGGAGCTGTGTGCTCACAAGGGTGCTCGGGGTGTGCGGGAACACGGCTAAGCCAGGACTAAGCCCAGGCTGAGCCTCGAGCCTGGAGTGATGCTCAGGGAAGGGGACTCCAGGGGATCCCTCTGAGCCTGGAGTCCTGACGGGGCTGGGAGAGGTTGCAGGGAGGGAGAGAATAAACCTCATTTGCAGCCAGGATGGACAAGTCAAGCTCAAGGCTGAGAGCAGGAGGAGCCCCAGGCAGCAGTGCCTTTCCCTCAGCGGAGCCCTGGTGCAGTGCTGGGCTTTGGGGGATGTTGAGATCCCCCATAAAAGGCAGCAAACCATTGCATTTTTCCTAAAACCCCCCCAATTTCTCCTTCCAAGCCTTGTGCCGCTGCAGTATCAGCACGGCTGGGCTCAGCTCTGTGCCCAGCAGGCTCCAGCCCTGCAGGTCCCTCCCCAGAAATCCTCACCCCGAGGGGTTGGGGACAGCCACACGACATGGAGGAGTGTGATTTATGGGCTCCTGAGCACCCTGCTGAGAACCAGTAACATTGACAAGGTCCGAGGAATGCAGCTGCTTTGGCGAAGAGCAAAGAAGCTGCCGGAGCTGGAGGAGAATTTGGAAACCCCGTTTGGGTTTTCCATCAGGGTAATCCCCAGCAGCAGCACTTTTCAGGGGAGCTGGCTGGGAAATCCCTTTGCAATGTCCCTGCTTCCATCCCCACCCTCTCCAGGGCCATCCCGGGGCAGCACGCACCGAATGTGCAGCATCCCCAGGGTGCTTTGAAGGCCGGATTGGGGATTCACAGTCCTCTTTGGGGCTCGAGGTTCACAATCCTTTTTGGGGTTTGGCAGATGATCTGCAGCCCTGTGGCAGGTCTGTAGTGGGAGGTGAGCTCGGAGTGCTCTGCAGGACAAAGGGAGCACCCAGTGGAGTTTCTTGCTCTGGGGGATTTTGGAAGGGGAAGTGGGGACACCCTTGAAGGGAACCATTGAAGCCTTGGGTGCCGAGTGTTTTCCACCTCAGGAAGTCACCAGTGAGGCCGAATTCCCCTGGAGTCCTGGCATTGTTTTTGCCTTGCAGCCATAAATGCAAACTCTGCCTGGCCGGGCTGGCTCTGGGGGGCTGCAGTGCCTGGTCCAGAGGCAAAAATCCCATTTGGAAGTGACCCCTCCAGGGCATTTGCTGTCACAGAGGCATTTGGAGATGCCACAGGGCTGTTCCACCAGTCCCTGGCACCAGTGGGGCCGTGCAAACAGGTGACAGGGACACTGCTCTGCCCAGTGCTAAATCCATGCTGGCATTTTTTCCATCCTTGGAGATCTTCCATCCCCGTAAACGTGAGTTCTGCCCCACTGGGAACACCAGGTTCTCCCAGAGCAAAACTGCGACTTCCAGACCGTTTGGGTCACTCTGCTGTCGCTGCTGCTTCGGGGAGGGCGTAAAAACCAAATACTCCCATTAAAAAAAAACCAAAACCTAAAAAAAGTGCTAATGATTTTGTTCTCACTTGCAAGACAATTCCTCCCACGCAGGAAAAAGGAAGCTCACACTGGCAGCTACTGCAGCCACTTCCTTTGTAAACTCGGGCCAGTTCTCTCAGCAGAGCGTAGGGCTGAGAGCCTCTCTCTGTGTCCCTCTGTCCCCACACCCCGTGTCCCTCTGTCCCCACTCCCCGTG
>VXBT01010982.1:121137-170693 GCA_013400235.1 Oriolus oriolus
CTGAGGGAATTGGGGCTGGGGGAACTGGGGCTGAGGGAATTGGGGTTGTCCAGCCTGGAGAGGAGAAGCTTCTGGGTGATTTAATTGTGCCCTTCCAGTGCCTGAAGGGAGCCCAAAAGAAAGATGGAGAGAGACTTTTATAAGGGCAAAGGGGAATGGCTTCCCACTGCTGGAGGGCAGGGTGAGATGGGATAGTGGGAAGGAATTGTTCCCTGTGAGGGTGGGCAGGCCCTGGCACAGGGTGCCCAGAGAAGCTGTGGCTGTGGGTGATTTAATTGTGCCCTTCCAGTGCCTGAAGGGAGCCCAAAAGAAAGATGGAGAGAGACTTTTATAAGGGCAAAGGGGAATGGCTTCCCACTGCTGGAGGGCAGGGTGAGATGGGATAGTGGGAAGGAATTGTTCCCTGTGAGGGTGGGCAGGCCCTGGCACAGGGTGCCCAGAGAAGCTGTGGCTGCCCCTGGATCCCTGGCAGTGCCCAAGGCCAGGCTGGACAGGGCTTGGAGCAGCCTGAGACAGTGGGAGGTGTCCCTGCCATGGCAGGGGGGGGAACAAGATGAGCTTTAAGATCCCTTCCCACCCAAACCATTCCATGATTCCATGCAATGGTTTGGGATGGGTCTGGAGTTTCTGCCTCTGGGCAGTAAGAGAGATGAAAGGTCCTGGTCAGGAACTTCATGGATGCATTTCAGTTCCTGAAGTGCCTGCAAGCCCTGCTGGGGGCTGAGCCCCAGCACCGGGGAGCTGGGAAAGCCCAGTGCAGTCCCCAGCTGGGAGCTGCCATCATCTCCCAGGAGAAGCAGGCTGGGGAGGAGAGCTCGGCTCTCCTTTCAGGACAGCAGTGGGGGCACGGCAGGTGGGAACTCTGAGACCTTCTGTCCCTGCTCTGCTGGGAAAGGCACCTGGCAGGGAACTTTTAGGGAAAATCAGCAGGACTTTCAGCACAGCCTGAGGGTGAGGGTCAGCCCAAGGCAGGCCTTGACAGGGCTCAGGGCTGCACAGATGGCAGGGAAGGGCAGCTGCTTCCTCAGAACTCCTGCCACGGGAGAGGCAGCTGGAAGGGAAGGAAATTCCTCTCTCTCTGGCCAGTGCACTTGCCTGGAAGAAATCAGGTGGTTTTCCAAATTTATTTTATTGTTTTGTTTTATTTTATTTTATTTTATTTTATTTTATTTTATTTTATTTTATTTTATTTTATTTTATTTTATTTTATTTTATTTTATTTTATTTCATTTTCAGCAAAGAGAATATATTCAACAGAAATGTACTGCCTTGTGCATATCAGCATTTTTTACTTGACAACGTGAACACCTTAGATGTGTGCTAATTAAAANTTTTATTTTATTTTATTTTATTTTATTTTATTTTATTTTATTTTATTTTATTTTATTTTATTTTATTTCATTTCATTTCATTTCATTTCATTTCATTTTGGAGGCGCAGCCTCATTTCCTGCCCCGGGAGGCCTCCAGGGCTGAGTCACCCCAGCCCCTCCACCAGCCCCCACAGCCAGGGAAAGGAAGGTCCCCCGGAAATGGCTGTTTTCCACTTTATTTGTTAATTTCCCATCCCTTTTCTTCTTTTTCTCTCCTCCTCTCCTGCCGGCTTTGGGCTGGCTTTTGGGTTTACGTGATGCTGTGTTAAAGGAACACTTTTCCTGCCCCTGCCCAGCAGAAACGGGATGTTCTGGGGTTTTCTCAAGTCCATTCTCCTTTGTTCTCTCTTCTTCCGCTCCCAACAAGGGCTAAAAGAACATAAGAAGTGAGAAAAAGATAGGAAAGAGCAACAGAACCATTTTCTCATTCTGAGAATCACTTCACTGGAAAAACTGGCATTTAAGAAGTGGCCCTTGTTGTTTGAAAAGTCATTGTGGTACATCTATACAAATATATCTCTATAAAATACATCTCCTGCAGGGTGTTTGGGGGCAGGAGCCCCACCCTCGGTGGCACTGTGGCCTGGCACGGGTGGCACCCAGGGGTTTGCTCTTCTCTGTCCTAGGGCTGCCTGTCTCTCCAGGGGAGCACCATCAAGGTGGTGGCCACTAACCCAGAGGAAGGAGGGAAATTCATCTTTGAAATCGTCCCAGGTGAGGATGCCTCACTGCTCCTCCTTGCACGCTTTTGGGCTGAACTGGCCACCCAAAATCACTCGGGCACGGCCCTTCCCAGGCCTTGTGCTCCCTCTTCTTTCCGAGGTTCCCAGAGCGCTGTTTCATGGGAAAATGAATTTCTTGCTTTCACCATCCCCTCCCCAGGGCTGGAGCGGGGCCCTGTGTCAGTGCCCGTGTCCCATGGTGAGGAGAGGCTCTGCCAGGCTGCAGCTGCAGCAGTTTCTGTTCCTTCCTTGCAGATCTCCAAGCGTGAAATGTCAGAGCTCTGCTTCCCCTGCAGCCAGGGGCGCTTTAATGGGGAAACTCGGAGCCAAAGGCGTTTAATGAAGAAAACAACAAGGATGTGCCTTTTCTCCTCCAATCCTCTCCATAAATGTGTTGCTTTTGCAGGGCTGGCAGGAGAGCAGACCCGGGCAGGGCAGGACAGCTGCGTGCTCATGGCCACCTCCCAGGCAGAGATGGAGGAGTGGGTGAAATCCATCCGGAGGGCGCTGGGGTCGGCGTCGGGAGGTAAAGGGGAGCAGGGACAGCTCCTGGAGGGGGGATCTCCCACTGCCCTGGGGCCTGCAGAGCTTTGGGGTGAGGGGTTCAAAGCTGGGCTCAGAAATCCCTGGAAAACGGGGCTGGGACGTGTCCCTTGTGACTCCTTGGAAGGTGCTCCGGGAGCAGCCCCGGCGCTGGGGCTGCTGCAGACACGGGCAGTGCTGAGGGAAGCCAGGCCCCAGTGAGCATTTCTGGGCTGGCTTCATCTTCTTTTATCAACTTCCTCGCAGACTTTTTGACCCTGAAAATTTTGTTCTTGAAAACAGCTCCCATTCAGGGATAAAGCCTTGAAAAATGTTGGTTTCCACCTGCCAATTTCCTCGCTTTGCTTTTCCCCTGGCTTTTCTTGCTCAGCCCGCCCTTTCTGCTCCTCTTTGCTCTCAGCCTGCCTGGGTCACACCCTCACCCTCCTCACACCCAGGCATGAACCTGTGCCAGGGCCTCCCCACCCTCCCAGCCAGGAATTCCTTCCCAATATCCCACCCATCCCTGCCCTCTGGCAGTGGGAGCCATTCCCTGGCTCCTGTCCCTCCATCCCTTGTCCCCAGTCCCTCTCCAGCTCTGCTGGAGCCCCTTTAGGCCCTGGAAGGGGCTCTGAGCTCTCCCTGGACCCTTCCCTTCTCCAGGTGAGCATCCCCCAGCTCTCCCAGCCTGTCCCAGCTGGTTTTCCTCTGCATCCCTGAGTTTTTCTGCCTCCAAACAGGACCAGGCTGTGCCCTGGAGGAGGCAGCATCACCCAGCTGAACGGAGGATTGAGCCAGGAATTTTCAGGGCATTTTCCCAGCTGGCTCTAATATTTAATAACAGCTCTGCCTCTGATCCTTTTTAAACTTAGGAGCCTGTTGGTCTCTTGCAGCTAAATTAAGTGACTTTATATGAAAGAAAATGTAAATTTATAGCAGCACAGAGGGCCCTGAGGACAGCAGAGAAGTCAGGGACTGTTCAGGAGCATCATTTTATATCAACACACAGGTTAGCAGATCCCAAAACTCCCAGAACTCGAGGTTCTTTGGCTTCAGTGTAAACTGGGGCAAGATGAGCTTTTAGAGCAACCCCTGCACGGGGAGGCTTTGGCCAGAGCCCGCCTGGGAGCAGCCCCGTGGCCCAGGTCCTGTGAACTCGTTGCACACCGAGAAGCAGAAAGGCTGCAGGGTGTGAAGAAACAGCAAAAGCATCTCCAGAATCTCGGCGTGGTTTTGCAGGGCTGGTTGTCGCTCCCACAGCATCGCAGCTCCCCGGGGAGGTGTCCCCAGACCAACAAATCTGCAGTGAAATCACCAATTCACTGTCAGCTACCACAGCAGAGGGGCCACAAAAAGAGAGAGATTTGCTCCTAGTGCAAACAGTGACAGGTTTATGTTCATTATTTAAAAGTGTGAGTGACAAATGAAAGGGCCCCGTGCCCAGGCGGGTGCTGACAGGCCCTGTGGTTCCAGCTGAGGGTGTTTACCTGCCTTTCCCTGCTCTGGAGGATGCACAGGAATGATTTCAGCCTTGAGAGCACAAGGTGACCACACCACGGGCACTGCTAGGGCAGGAATATGGCAGAGGACCAGGGGACCCTTTGCCACCGATACTCCAGAGCCCGCTGGAGCCAGGATTTGCCTGCTCCTGCCATGCCCCAGGCTCTGAGGAGGCCGAGCTGGGATCCAGGCTGCTCCCTGCCCCCCTTCAGGTGCTGCTTCTGCTGCGGGTTCAGGAGGAAGAAGCCAGCTTTGCTCCGAAGGAGAGGAACCACCCCCTTGGAGCACAGCTGGTCCTCGGCACAGGGGAATGTCAGGAGAGGGGAGGGGGAAGAAAAGCAGCTGGATCAGGAAGAATTCCAGCTCCAAATCCCTGCAAGGGTCTTTTCTGATTTCTTGGTGGTCTCCTGTGCTTTCTGTACCCCTCAGCTTTGTGGGATGAGCTTCCTTCCCTCCCTGTGCCCTGTCCCTGTCTCACTCTGGATCAGCATCCTGCTCTCAGGCAGCAAACCCCAAGGCTTCCTCTCAGTCATCTGGAGAACTCTCAGTTATTTGGAGGAAGGACAAGGTTTTACTTTGCTGTCACTTCCTCGGGGACAGCTCTGCTTTCTGCAGAGCTTGGTCTGTGCCGAGGGCTTTGCAGGGCTCTGGCAGAGCAGCGGGTCCTGCTGGGGCAGGGGAGGCGTCCTCAGCGCAGCTTTGGGGCTGCTCTGAGCCCGTGCCCCGTCCCCAGCGGTGTTCGGGCAGCGCCTGGCAGACACCATGGCCTACGAGCAGAAGTTTGGGCAGCACCAGGTGCCCATCCTGGTGCAGAAAAGCGCCGAGTTCATCCGCGAGCACGGAGTGAGCGAGGAGGGAATCTTCCGCCTGCCCGGCCAGGACAACCTGGTCAGACAGCTCCGGGACGCCTTCGACGCCGGGGAGAGGCCCTCGTTCGACAGGTAGCGCTGATTCCCCCTCTGCCACTCCCAAATTCCAGGGAAAAGCAGCCAGTCCGACCCCCAGAGCCCAGCAGTGCCCTGCGGGAAAGCTGAACCCTCCAGAAGGGAGGAGGAGAGAGGGTTTTGCTTGGAATGGGAGGTGGGAGAAGGGTTTTGCTTGGAATGGGAGGTGGGAGAAGGGTTTTGCTTGGAATGGGAGGTGGGAGAAGGGTTTTGCTTGGAATGGGAGGTGGGAGAAGGGTTTTGCTTGGAATGGGAGGTGGGAGAAGGGTTTTGCTCCCTTCTCCTTGGTTCTCCGTCCCCTTGGATGCAGTGACAAGAGCCAGGGTGGTGCTCCAGAACTGCAGCTCGCACTCCTGACGTGGCTCCACCGGTGTCCAGTGGGTGAAGAAAAGTGATTTTAGGTTCACAAAGCAAAGGAGGGAGATGGAGACAATCCCTGCCCAAGAGCCTGTTGTGCCAGGGGCAGCTGCTGTCAGCTCTGGCTCCTGCTGTGCCCAAACCTGTCCCTGGGTGATGGGGCAGCCACGAGCAGGGGCTGCCTGCCAGGGCCCAGGATTTCCAAGGGAAGGGCAGCTGGGCAGAGCTGAGGCTGTGACTTTGTGCCTGCTCAAAACTCAGCTTTGGGAGGAGGCAAGAGCCCTCCAAGTGAGTTTCCTGCTATCCCAGCTCAGCCCAGGTGTGGACACTGGGACCTGCCACCCTCAAGGCGGGGAAAATCTCCACCAGGCCTTTATTCTGCTGCCAGCTGGGGCCGTTCCCTGGCTGTGGGTGCTCCCAGGTTGCTCTGGCCTCCCTTTTGGCATCTCTGTGTCTCCACACCTGCACACAGAGCTCAGACAGAGCCTTGTGGGGGCTTGCTGACCTGCTGGGTCTGAGTTCCACTGAGAGGCTCTTTGCTCATTGCAGGGACACCGACGTTCACACCGTGGCCTCCCTGTTCAAGCTCTACCTGCGGGAGCTCCCCGAGCCCGTTGTGCCCTGGCTGCAGTACGAGGATTTCCTGCTCTGTGGGCAGGCTCTGGAAGCTGATGAGACAAAGGTAGAGATGCTTTTGCTTTCAGTTTCGATGCCAGGGCACTTTGTGAGCTGGAGCTGCCAAGTGCATGGCAGTGTCAGCCACTGAGCTTTGGAATCTGGGGAGGGAAAAAAGAAGGAAAAAAATTAAAAAGAAAAAACTCTCCCGAAGCCAGTGGGGTTTCCCAACTTGACCACGTGGGTTTGTGAATTTTAAAACTTAAATTTCTGCTCAGCACCTCTTTTTGTGGAGCCCTTGCAGCAAACAGCGAGTGTGAGAACCAGGATGGAAGGAAGCCCAACATCCTGCAGCCCCCACCTGCCCGAGCTGAGTGTGGGGCTGGCAGAGGGCACTGGGGGACACCAGGGAGGGGAGTGGGGATTTGGGAGAGGGAGAAGTGAGGAACAGATGGGAATTGTCTTTTCCTAATACATAATTTGGTGGAAAAGAAGCCCTCCCTTTGCCAAACAAGCCACTCATGGTGCTGTTCCTGTGGCTGGGGTTGGAAGGGACCTCAAAGCCCATCCAGTTCCACCATTCCACCTTCCATAGCCCAGGTTACCCATCCAACCTGGCCTTGGACACTTCCAGGGATGGGGAAATACACAAAACAGTGATGGAAAATGCCAAGAGAATCAGAGTCCCGGAATCCACGAGGTTGGAAAAGATCCCCAAGATCGTCAGCCGTGACCCAGCACCACCCCCACGGTCACCACTAACCCCTGTCCCCGTGTTTGGAACACTCCCAGGGATGGGGACGCCACCACTGCCCTGGGACTGCTGCAGTCTCCAGGAGGAGACCCCACTCAGGGGTGGATGGAGTGACCAGAGCTGTTGTTGGGTCCAGATGTGCCTGTGAATCCTCCTGGAGCTGTTTCTTCCCTTGTGTTTAGGGCCACCAGGAGCTCCTGAAGCAGCTGTCCCTCCTCCCCAGAGACAACTACAACCTCCTCAGCTACATCTGCAGGTCAGTGCTCTGCACGAGGCGTGGACAGCTCGGGTTTGGTGTTGGGGAGCAGAGGTGTCATCCCAAAGGGTGGCTCCTCTAGACAGAGCCTGCTTAAGCTGTGCTTTGGTTCCCTTGGAGCCACCAGATCCTGATTTTTGTAGAGGAGAATTTCAGCCCCCGGGATAAACCCCCTGACAATGTCTGAGCATAAATCACCACCCTCAGACTCACTTATCTATCCCTGAGAGTTAAAACCAGGTGTGGTTATCCTGGACAAAAACCTTGTGCACCAGAACTTCTGGGTTTCACCCAGCCTGGGAGGTTTTTCGCTGGTTACAGATTTGATGGGAGGATTCCAGTCCTTTCTGATTTGTTTCTGAGGGGAGCAGCTCCTCACATGGTGGTTTTTATTCTGGTACCAGCAAGACCCAGCTCCAGTTCAGTTCTAAGGCCAAGTGTTTCTGTCCTTGAGACTGAGAGGAGGAGCTGGGAGGATGAATCAGGATTTTTCACCAGTGGGGCTTTTTGCAGTCTTCCACCTGTGATGTGAAATATTTGCCCCCGAACTCTGGCAGGTTTCTCTATGAAATACAACTCAACTCCAGCGTCAACAAGATGAGTGTGGACAACCTGGCAACAGTGATTGGAGTGAACCTCATCAGACCCAAGATAGAGGACCCTGCAATAATCATGAGAGGTAAAAGGAACTCCTGGAATCATTGGCACAGGAACACCTGGCATGCTGAAATACTGAGTTGCATCCACAGCCTGGAAATGAAAGCTTTTCTGTGGTGGAGCTGTGGATATAAGCCAGAAATGTGCCTGGGCACAGCAAGTACAGCAGGGCAGAGTCAAGCCATGTGTGTGTGTTAGGCTGGAAAGGTGTTCATGGTGACAGAAACCCCTCAGGAGTTACACTGTGTGTTCCCTTCGTGGAGTTCAGCCCATTCAGGGATTTGGTGACATCGTCTCTGTGCTGCTTGGAGCAGGAAGGTGTAAAATTCTTCTTGGGGAAACAGAGGAAACTCACAGAAATGAGGGTACTCATCTGCTGTTACTCATTGCATTTACTTTATTTGGCTTTGTGATCCTGCTCCTCGTTTTCTGCTCCATCCCCATTTTAGACATCAGAAAGGCCAAGCAGCAAATCCAAGTGGTGGAAGGGATCCCGTGGCACTGGGTTTGCCCCTGACAATCTCTAATTCCCCCAGGCACGCCCCAGGTCCAGAAGGTGATGACTGTGATGATCAGTGACCACGAAAAGCTCTTTCCCCCATCCAAGGATGTGCCTCCCTCCCCGCCTGCCCAAAAAAACGAGAAGAAAGCTCCTGTCCCTCGCAGCTCCGTGGGCTGGGGAGCTGCAGAGGACCCCACAGCGCCCAGAGGCTCCATCCAAAGGCAGATGGTAAGGACAGATCCCCAGGGGAATAATCAAACCTACATTCATTAAACGTGTGATTAATTGGGACAGGCTCGGACAGGTCAGCGAGCCCTAAAAACACCTGCTATTTATAGGTTAAAAAGCTCTGTCATCCCTGGAATATTTACATCAGGAAAATGATGTAGATAAACTTTCCACTATCCTGTGGAAAATCTGCTGTTCTGGGAAGTATGAAAACTCCCAAAGCTTTCTGGCTAAAGGCTAAACATGAAGCCTTTTCAGCTCAGGCTGGTGAAAGGAATACATTGAGGATTTAAGGCTTTTCTCCAAAGGAATTTCTGCAAAAAGTTCTTTTTAAAGGTAACCATGGTGCAGTTCAAAATAGTTTTGTATGGAAAAGTGTTGCCATTCTGTGTGAACCCTGCAGTCACAGCAGTGGCTGTCACCTGGCTGCTCCCAGGGCAGGATGGGCTCTCCCAAAGCCACGCTCTGTTTTACAGAGGGATCACCCCAACTCCAGCAGCGCCCCTGGCCCAGCTGCGAGCTCGAGTGTCCCCGGGGAGGACACGGAGTCCAAAGACACACTGGGAATGTGGAAAACACAGCCAAGGAAAAGAACTCAGACTTTGCCTACGAGGAAATCATTCCTGGCAGCGGCTCCCCCGGGGGAGAAGGGCAGCAAGGAGAGGAACGACGTCTTTGCCAGTGACTTTTGGAAAAGCAGCACTTGCCACACGGGCTCTGATGGACACAAGAGAACGTTGTCTCACGATCTCTTCAAGCTGCTCGACCTCCACAGGGCTTCGACCTACGACAGTGTTCCCCCCTCCCAGGCAGAGAGTGGGGAAGGCAGCGGCTCCAGCCCCAGCCCTGCCAGCAGCATCTCCGAGAAGGAATTCCTGCCCTGCATCAGTCCCAGCCACGAGCCAAAGGAGCCAGCCAGTCCCACCAGCAGCCCTGCCAAGGACTCCAAACACGAGCAGGAGAGCAGGGAGCTCCTGCAAAGCATGGTCCTCAAGCTGGAAAAAGACATGGAGGCACAGAGAAATGAGTACGAGGAGCAGATCAAAAGGTAACTGCAGGGAGCTGCTTTCTGCAGAAGTGGGAGATGTGCAGCTCGTGTTGTGACAGCAAACACTGCACAGATTTATTCACCAGTAATGTCATGCAGTATGTAATAGCAGTGATTAATGATAAATGCAGTATTTACAGGCTGTCTAAAATCAGTGTGCTGTGCTGTACGAGCCGTGCTCCCATCACAGTGGGTAACGTTGTATTGTTACAGCTCTTATCACACCACTGCGTGGCTCTGCACTGTTCCTGCAAGAACTGCACTGTCCTAATTCCTGTTATTACCACGATACTGGACCATTGTGCTCTCCAGCAACCCCCAGCAGCATTATTGCACCACTGGTTGTAACCATCAGTGTTTCCAGCCCCACATATTGTTATTATGCTATGATTCTTGTCCCATTATCAATGCACACGTGTCATGGTTACTGATTTATTGCATCAAGTCTTGTGGCCATTGAGGGGCTCAGGACAGCACCTCTGGCTTGTTTTGCTGCTTAATGACGCTGAGGTCAGACTCCCTAAGAGCCAAAGGATTTTCCAGCCCTTTTCCAATCAAATCCTTTCCTGCTCTGTTTCCCTTCGCAGTCTCCAGAAGGAAAACTATGAAGTCTGGGCCAAAGTGGTGAGGCTGAACCAGGACATTGAGCAGGAGAAGAAGAAGTCTGGGGAGCTGGAGCTGAAGCTGAGGAACGCGGAGCGCTCGTGGGAGGACCTGGAGAAGAAAACCAAGGTGCTTGAGGAGGAGATAAAAAACTTAACTAAATCCATGAGTAAAACTGGTGCCAAAACCAACTAGGAGGAGACACCGAGCTTTGCACAGACACAAAATGCTGCAGGAATCCACAGGAACTGCAGGTTCAGAGCCAGGGGCTTGTATTGTCCAGTGTCCTGCTACTGCCCACAGGCCAAGTGGGAGGAAGGAGAGCAGAGCTCAGAGGCCAGTTCATGCTCTGGGCCAGGAAATTTCAAAAATATCCTTTAGCTTTTTTGGTTGTGTTTATTTCAACTCCTCTTTCAGCTGCTCAGGTTACCTGGAGAACAGGCCAGCACTTCCTGCTGCTCAGTCAGAGTGTCTTGCACTCGGAATGTTGGTTCACGGACACGTTGTGCCTTTGTAAAGAAACCAGCAGTGTCCCTCCTCCAGCTGCCTGTCTGCTTGCTGGAGATACCCACGTGGAAACATCCATGGATCCTGGATCTGGGCAGGCAGAGGAGCCCCAGGGCCTGGAGAGGCACAGCCCTGGGTGGTGGAGGTGCCCACATCCATCACCCAGCTGGTTTGTGCCCACATCCATCACCCAGCTGGTTTGTGCCCACATCCATCACCCAGCTGGTTTGTGCTCTCGTGGGGCAGGACAAGGCTCTGAGATCTCCTGCAGCATCAGGAGATGCTGTGCCAGCCACCCACACCACGGCTCCAGGCAGAAAATCCCAGTGTCACACAAACCCCTTCAGTTCAGGGGCTGTTGAGGTGTTTTAAGTCACTGTTCCCCACAGCTGGGTGTTCCTAACCCAGCACGGCTGACAAAGCTCAGGGAGCACTTTCACACACCTGTATTGGAGCTCTCGGTGCAGGGGGAGCCCATCAGCAACTCCTGGCACAGAAAATTCTGCCTTTTCCTTGATGGACAGACTTCAAAGGAGGACAAATCTGGACTTGTTTACTGCCTCTGCTTCGGTGTTTGGTCATTTCTAAAGTGCAGAACAGGATTTCCTCAGCCAGCCCGTGGAACCCTGGGTTTGCACCCCAGTGAGGACGTTGGGTCTCTCCCCAGCATTGCAAAGAGCACCTGGACCCAAAGGTGTCCCTGTGGCTGTTTGGGACCTTTCTGCCTGTCCCCCACCCCTGCCAGAGTTGTCCTGCCAGCAGTGCCACGGTGCTGTCGAAGCTCTTGGTGGAGGAAAGAAAAATACCAAGACTCTGGAGAGCTATTTTCTTCTACAGAAAACCTTTCACTCATTTATTTGAGAAGGGGGAACAGCCCAGCCTAGAGCCTTTGTGGGGACAGGAAAGGGAAAGCCACGGAGATCTGCAGGAGTTTTCAAGCAGGACATGGCTCTGTGCCAGGCACCATGAGGGGAATCACAACACTGGGCTCTGGCTACTGAGGACTTGGCTTGGGCAAGGCAAAAGTTCAGCTCCAGGGAGGCTGCAGAGCTGTCTGCCAGGGAAAGTGAACTGGGGAGAGAAGGGGGCACAGGAAAATGTGGGAAACAAGGGGACATGGGGGTGGGAAAAGGTTATCGGAGAATAAAAGTCAGTGTTGGGTATAAAGCACGTGCTGCTCTCAGTGTTGCTGGGGGTGGGGAGGACTGGTTTAGCCCTAAAACTGAGCCCAGACTCAGTCTCAGATTCAGTTTGGTGCGCTGAACCAGATTCAGTTTGGTGCACTTTGCTCAGCTAAAGTCTGGGGAAGGAGCAGTTTGTGAAAGCTGAGCTGCATTCAGAAATCCAACCCAAAAATGGCTCGTTTGACCTGTAGACCCTGACTCGAGGGGGTTTCCTTCCCACAGAATCCCCAGAGACCACACAGCTCCTCCCTGTCCTGACAAACCTTCCCACCAGGGAACTGACTGGTCCCGGGGCCTGAGGGGTCTCCTGCGAAATCCCAGAGGATTGCAAGGACCCAGGGCCGAGTCCCTCTGCTCCCCCAGGGGTCGAGCCTGAGCACAGGGTACCAAATCCCTCTAAAATGTTTCAGATCTCAGTCTTGGCAATGGGAAATGTCAGTGAGGACCAGGGCGAGGATCTGCTTTGGGCCAGTGGGCCTGGACCAGCTGGTGCAGCTCCACAGCTTTGCAGAGCGATGGAAGTCATGGAGAGGAGCCCCAAGGAGGGCAGGGTGGCCTCCACCAGGCTCAGCCAGTCTCCATGATCACCCAAAGCTCCCCTTCCCACACCTGCAGGTCCCACACACCACAGGAGCTGTGTCCTGAAGTCTCTTTCGGTTTCTTTCTGCTGCAAGTCCAAGCCCCCACCGTGGGAGCCACGACCTCCCGACACTCAGACCGAGAGGTTCCAAATGCCTGCCACCATTTCACAGCAGCTGCTGCCATTCAGCAGTCTTTTCTGTGATTTCAGATGACCTTGACAGAGCTGCTTCAGTGATTATTTAATTTTTTACCTCTGCAAGAAGCTCATCACCAGTCTGAGCGTGAGGCTCAGGAGTCATTGGGAAGAAACTTCTCGGTCGGGTTTAGGAGCAGCATTGAGAACATCTGGGCTGGAAATGCCACACGCTCCTTTCTGCAAAGATCAAAAGTGTGAAGAGGCCAATAATTCCTTCACAGCAGACTGTAATGACGTGCAGAGGCTTGGCTGAGGCTCAGAAATCTCCACGATTAGGACAAGTGCACGTTATTTAAAATAAACTGCGCATTCCTCCGCTTCCGCCCAGATAGGCAAAACAGCCCCGTGGCTGCCGAGGATCGGAGGGACTCCTTTGAAGATATTCCCCCCATTAACATTTGCAGGGTTTATAGAGGTCATCTGTGAAAGAGAGACTTTCCAAGAGAGGTCAGGTGGGCTGGAAGTTCCTGAGAGCCTGGAGGGGAGAGAGACACGGGCACCTTGTGAGCTGGTGTTGCCGTTGGGTGCTCCAAGATAAAGAGGATTTCTTTTTTTTAAAGTGAGCTTTTTCCAGAGACAGAGAACCATGGAACTGCCCATGGCAGGCCTGTGAAACTGCACCCTTTCCATCCCTGAGGGGGTGGGCGCCCTCTCTGCTCAGCCCAGAGCCACAGCTGAACGCTGGCACTGCCCAGAGCCTGCTCTGGATTTGCTGCACTTTCACACCTTCTGCTGGAGACCCCACAGCGTGAGATCCCCGAGAACTGACTGGTGCCCAGCCTACATTTCCTTCCTCCCTCTATGTCTGCAGCCAGGCCATGAAGATTTTGGGGTGGGAGCAGCAGACAATCTCCCCTGTTCCTGGGGCAGGGGCTGCTGCTCCTCTGGGCTGCAAGGGACATTATAAACTCACAGGGGGCTTGGCGGCTTTTCAGCTGAGCAGGTTTTGGATGCTGACTCTGGATCCCCTGGAGAGGGTGACGCTGCTCCTGTCCTATAAAAGCACAACAGACTGTTTACCACAGAGAATAAAAAAAGATCCTTTCCAGCCCTGTCCTGTAGGCTTGGAAACCTCCAAAAAGGCATTTTTCACCCCCTTAACCCTCCCACGGCACCATGAAGACACAAGAGCTTTACCAAGGTGATAACCCTGAGATCAGGTGGAGGATTTTCCTCTCCCTTTAAATGTGATATGGCTTTCCAAGCTAGAGCTGTTAAACCACAGATCCCAATGCATCCAAAAGTGCTAAATCACGCAGTGTGGGATGAAAGGAGGTCCCTTTTAGGCCATCCTTGCAGTCCCCTCACTGCATTCTTCGTGCTAGAGCAGAAAGTCTCTTTTGCTCTTCTCAGAATAAATACATTTAGGAGTTCACTCCGTTGTAACCAAGGGTCTGGTAGGCGTGAGGGGCAAGAAAATAAAATTATCCTTCCCACATTATAGTGTTTGGATCCCAGGCCAGTCACGCTTATTGTGACTTATCCTCCCATATTTATCAAAGTTGCGTTTTTGGCATGATAGGAACTTTCCTTTTTTAGCCTGGCCGCTGCAGAGAGGAGCACATTGCTGTGGGAGGCGAGGTGGACGTGCGGGAAGTGTCCAGCCGTGGCTGAGGAGGCCTTGTCCAGAGCCCAGGAGCAGTGGGAACATGTTGTTCTCCCCAGCAGTTCCAGAGTGATGCAGTGCATCCTTCCTTTACGTGGGAGCTGAAAGATACCCCCAAACCAGGCTGCTTTCGAGAAGAAAACACTGCCAAACTGGGTGTTCGAACAACTCTTCACCAGGGTGGGCAGGATAAAGCGTCCCAAACGCCGGGAGCAGTCCCACTGTCCCACTTTCCCTGTGTTTTCCTGCCACCTTGCTGCAGCACCGGGATCTACGAAGCCACAGTGGCCTGCAGGAAAAATAACCTGGAAAACAGAAGCATCCTGCTGATGGCAGGGAGCATGAGGGCAGGAGGAAGCAGCCGGGGTAGCAGGGGCAAGAGCTGTCCAAATAAGCTCTTCTTTGGAGAAAATCCTTGTTTATTCCAGCCCCAAACCCCGCAAGTTTAGGAACTGTGGGATGTTCAAGCAGGTAAATACCCCGAGTATGAACGTGGCACAGAGGCTCCAGCTGGGACAGCTCCTTCCTTGGAGAATCCACGCTGCCAAAAGCTCCCTGCATGGGGATCCCCATCAAGGGCTCCCTTCGAGCAAGGGTTCACCCTTTCCTGTGCAAGAGTTTCCTCAGCAGGTAATTCCCACAAACAGGAGTGCCCAGTGGTTAATTCGGAATTGCGTTTCTTAAGAAATAAGGTTTATAACTTCAAAGACAGAGGCAGGAATCTGGGTGTGATTTTCCAGGCTGTGGGGCAGAGCTGAGGCCTCAGTGGTGCTGCCACTGCAGGACTCCAGGGTGTGCTCAGCCTTTAGGAAACATCAGAGAGTTCACCAAGGTGAGCAGCCCGCCCAGCAGAGACGGAAATACTCTGTTTTCTCCTGAGGAAGCTTCACAAAAAGCCCTTTTCACACAGAGCCCTGTCCCTAAGGTCTCCCTGTACCCCCGGCGTGGTGAGGGCACCGACGCTGCCGGCGCCGTCAGCGGCCGCTGGTGCAGCCTGTGAAAATTTGCTTTATCACGCGTAAAAACACGATGTGATATTTCAACCCTCTTCACACAATGTCCCGATAACAGGGGCTGGGAACAGGGCAGCGTTCCTGTAATCTCAGCTGGCCCCAGGGAGAGATTTCCCCCCAGCCAGGGGGGCAGGGGCCAGGCTTCGACCTCTGGCTAACGAAATGAGGATAAGCCTTGGCTTGGCACCTGCCTTCTGAGCATGTGAGAGGTAAATCTTTCCTTTCCCCGGCAGCGCTGCCGTGTTTCCTTCCTCGGCTCCCTGATAAAGGCTGGCTCAGGCCGCCATCCAGCCGGAGAGGCTCCCCTTGAGCTCCACGTGCTCTGGGTGAGATCCACACTCAACCCCTAAGGCCAGTGGGGGTTTTGAGTCGTTTCAGTGACACCTTCACCCTGCATGTCCCTTCCTGGAGCACCAGGGATGGATTTTTGAGCGCTGTCAAGTGTTCCCTTCACACGCATCCACATTTCTGATGCCACTAAAAGTCTGGTGCTCATTTGAAGTGCTGAGAGCTCTATGGAAATGCCTTTCCAAAAGGAGTCAGGAGGTCAGCCAAGCACCCCAAGGACAGTTGTTCCCAACACAACAGCTACAGACAGCGCTGAGGAGTGAAAGGTCAAAATGTCCACTGGAAACTGGAGTGTTGTCACACCCTGGGAAGGGATGCTTCCACCGGGGCAGTGGGAGCGCGTAGCTCCCTTGCTATATCCCTCCTATCCAGGGTAAAGAAAGCTCTGTAAAGTGTGAAATGGGGATGAATCACATTTACAGCTTGCAGGAGACACGGGACACGTGTTTAGAGACTCATTATCCCCACAGAGCTGCGTCTGTCCCCTCGCTGGCAGTGGAAGGGCGTTGGCGTGGGGTCAGGGACAGCACAGGGAGGTATGGAAAGGCAGGAGCAGATTAAATTGCTGTCAGCCACCCTGACCTGCTCCTGCTCGCTCAGGCCTCGAGCCCCACTGATGGCAAGCAGGATGGCTTTTAAGAATAAAATTGCAGCTGAGCCTTTGTTCCGCTTGTCAGCTGCTGAGAAATCAGAGGCAGGGAGAGCAGCCGGGGCGAAGCTCCCTCAAACCCATCCCAGCGCTGGAGCTTTGGTGTGGTTTGCACCCACAGTGGTGCCCAGCTCAGGCTTTGCTTCCCCTGCTTGAGCTCCCCATCCTCGCTGAGCTTCAGCACCAGAGCAAGGAGCCCTTGGCCCGTGGTGCTGCACCAGGATCCTGCACCCTGCAGTGCCTGGGCCAGAGCCTGCCCCTGAGTGCTCAGTTCAAACCAAACTGATTCTCTCTGTCTGTCCCAGAGCCTGCCCCTGAGTGCTCAGTTCAAACCAAACGGATTCATTTCTCTGTCCCAGTGAAGGTCAGGCCATTGAGGTCGCAGATTTTTGCTTTTCCAAAAAGTACAGAAGTGATGGAGCCTTTGAGAATGCCTGCAGGGCACAGATGAAGCAGAGCCGGACCAAGACTTGGGGGTCCTGAATCCCAAACAACACTAAAAATATTTGTGATAATAACTTGATCACCAGGCTCGACCCTTCCTTTCAGTAACATTGGGCTGAAGGTTTGAGGCCGGAAGCGTTGACAACATTGGTGCCCACGGTGAAGATGTGGTTTCATTCCCTGGGAAGAATGATGCAGAAGCAGGATGGTTATTGACAGGAGAGCAGCTGGGAGTGGGCAGAGGTGCAATTCTTCATTCCCAGAGGTTTTGCCGTGTCCCAGTGGCTCCTGGTCCCTCAGAGCCTGCTCTGTCCCAGTGGGTGCGACTGCAGCGCGCGGCAGGGCCCGGCTGACCCCGCTGGCTCTGAAGGGTGACTCCTCTCCCCTGCAGCCAGAGCAGGGGTTAATGCAGCTCTGGGGAGCTCGCTGAGCCCTTGTCCAAATCCTCTGCCTGCCCTGGAGCTCATTAGTGCTGCAGGCAGCGCCCTGAGCAGTGTCAGGGCCGGCGTGAGGCAGCCCCGGGCCCTGCTCTGCTCCCCTGCCATTAACTCCCCGCTCGGGGCCCTGGGCTCAGCTCCAGCTCACTAATTAGGGCTCACGGAGGAAGCACAAGACACACAATCAATATTATTGGGCCAAATTCGCAGCTGGTGTAAATTGTCGATGGGCAGAGCAATGGGAAAGAACAAGAAGTGGTGGGAGCTGGAGAAATCCTGAGGGAAGAGGAGGGAGCTCAGCGAGGAAAGCGGCTGTGGGTGAAAGCAGCTTGCTTTCCCTGCCAGAATAACGTCAAAAGCAGTACAAAGCTCCAAGGAATATTTAGGATTGCAGGTTGCATTTGCATGATGTTGCTGTTTTGTGTCTGTCTCAGCAATAACCAACTGCTGTAAGTCAAAATTGAATCACCTTAACCCTTTCCAACATCTGCATCAGCCCATGGGTCTCCAGCGAGTGTGGGCTCATGTTCCTGTGGAGCCCTGTTTTAACCCGTGGGGGATTCGGTGCAGACCAGGTGAGGAGCACAGTGAGGAAAAACCTGGTGAACCCAGTCCCAGATTGCAGAAATGGTACCAGGGCTCATTTTCCTGCCGCTCATTTGCTCTGCTTCCAGTGCAGCTGGGTCAGGTGCCAGCCTGGAGGCTTCTCTGGGCTGAGCTGCACATCTAAAATCAGGGAATCATGGAATGGTTTGGGTTGGAAGGGACCTCACAGCCCATCCAGTCCCACCCCTGCCATGGGCAGGGACCCCTCCCACTGTCCCAGGCTGCTCCCAGCCCCGGTGTCCAGCCTGGCCTTGGGCACTGCCAGGGATCCAGGGGCAGCCCCAGCTTCTCTGGGCACCCTGTGCCAGGGCCTGCCCACCCTCACAGGGAACAGATCCTTCTGCATATCTAACCTAAATTTATTTAACCTAAACGAATTTTAACCCAAATTTTATAAATACCCCGAAATCTGGCAATGACAAAAGCAAACAGAGCTCGAGCAGCGTTGCAGTTCTGCTCTCCCACTCTCCCAAAGCTTTGCGTCTCCCCTCTGCCCGATTAGCCCGTGGTGACAGCTCAGGAAACGGATTCCACCGAATCTCACAACAACTGAAGTGAACTGCTCCTATCTCTGGCAGATAAGGAGTTGCTACAGCAAAGCCAACATAAACCTGAGCGCCCTGGCAGGCTGGGCTGTTGTTTAGCTGCTGTTGCTAGCCAGCTACTGTACCTGATTGCAGAGACCACCCTGCCTCTAAACCTTCTCACTTAACTCGACACATACATTTTCAACACCACATGGAGCTCCCAGCCTGGACAGGCTCAGTCACACAGAGCTGAAGGACATTGTTTGGGCAGCTCTAAAGCTGCAGCGAGCATCCCTCGGCCTAAAGCCACTGCAGGCACAACTGGCAGCAGCTCCCGTGGAATAGCTGTGTTAATATTGAATTAATGCCACTGCAGCTGCCCAGCTAAAGTCACACACAGCGTGTTGTCTTTGTTGGTCATCACAGAAAACGAAATATTTGGAGAGAGGGAACAAGCCAACACCCTCCTTTTCAGGAAGCATTGCTCCGTGTCACGGAAATCCATTGCTCTTGTATAATTTCCTTTATTGCAGCCATGTTGATTGCTTTTATCCCTCGTATTTCCTGTCTCTACTTAAAAAATACAATCAAAAGTCTTGCTAAGCCCTTGAAATGCTGAGCAGGAGTGGATCAGTTTGTGCTGGGAACAGAATCACACTGGGCATAAACCAAGCACAGCTCCCATTCCCAGCATGAGCTCTTTTGCCCTGAGCTGGGGATGCTGCAGTTCATTTTGGAGTTTGTTTCGCAGTACAGCAAATGTCAGCAAAACCCTTCTGCATTTTCCCTAAGAAGTAACTCAGTTTTCTGGAGGAACTCAGCCGTATCCCAAGGAGTTTTGCCAGCAGTGTTGTGTGGTGGGATGGGCTTGGAAGCAGAAATTCTCCCAGCTAATCATTAGCTCCAATTCTGCTCTTACTGACATCTAAAGTGACTCCTCAGGAGGCTGGAGGGTGAATTGGGGTTTCCTACGATGCATCTGAAGGCAAACACCCTCAGCTGCTGCAGGAGGGGTCCAGGAGAAGCAGGGAGAGCCTGGACCTCCCTGCACTGTTCATCTTCTTGACAAGGGTATCGAAAGGTGGATGTTTCTCTCCACTTTTATCTGGGGAAAGAAGCAGCAGTTCCAATGGCTGCTCCTTCCCCTGCCAGCTGCTCCTGGGCGAGAGGGACAGACACGTGATGGTGGCAGACTTTGCTTTTTCTTCTTACTAAGAAGCTTTTAAAGAAGCTGGGATATCTTCCTAATATTCCTAATATCCCCTTAGATATTAGGAAGAAATTCCGCCCTGTGAGGGTGGAGAGGGGCTGGGATGGATTTCCCAGAGCAGCTGTGGCTGCCCCTGGATCCCTGGCAGTGCCCAAGGCCAGGCTGGAGGGGGCTTGGAGCAGCCTGGGACAGTGGGAGGTGTCCCTGCCCATGGCAGGGGTGGCACTGGGGGGGTTTGAGGTCCCTTCCATCCCAAACCACTCCGGGGTTCTGTGGTTCCCAGTCCATTTGCACAGCAGCTGGTTTGACAGTGTTTTCCTTAGGAAGTGTCCGGGGGTGCTGGGCCATCACTTGAGGTCCTCTTTGTGTTCCAGCTCTCCCAGCTCAGACCCGTCCAGCTAAAGCAGCTCTGGAACAGACTCCCACACCTGCCTTGTCTGTCTGGAGGAGGTTCTGGCCAGACACACCCTGGGGGGCTTTCATCTGTCCCCATTTAGACATTTAAACTCCAGAGATCCAAGTGCACAGGAGGGGCTTTGTGTCCCCCCACTCTGCCTGTCCCGAGCGCCAGAGACTCCTGGGTGATTCCAGGGCCACGCCAAGGCTTGGCCCCAATCCTGTCCCATCACCCTGCGTGGGTCCATACAGGGGAAAACCCACATCACTTCTCCTTTTAACTTCAAAGCAGGAGTTCAGAGGAAGACGAGGGTCTTATTTTGGGGCTGGTTTCTGCTTTCTGCGACACAGCCCTGCAGCCCTGACAGTGCCTGGGCTAGAAGCACACAGCTGTGGCCAAAAGGCCTGGTCCCAGCACTAATACCCAACAATAATATACTCCACATCAGAAACCTCTTCTTCCAAGGGGTGCTGATAAGAATTTCCATTTTTAGTCGAGGGCAAATGAACCATTCAGCCTTTACTTGTTGCTGCTGCACTTGAAGAGGGAGCAGAAGCTAATTTTTTAACTTTTCCTGTAAATAATGCATTAATGAAGACAGATGGGTCAGCAACATAAACAAAAGCTCTATCTCAAGCTGGTTTTGTTCTGGTTTTGTTTCCCAATATAGTAGGCAAACCACCACCACCCCGGTTCCCATCCTATTAACAGTGTTTGCACTCCAAATGTTGAACTGGGTTATAAGGAAGTTTAAATTAACACTGGGCTGTAGTTTTTCAAATGTTTGAAGCAGATGTTCAAGTGCCACGAAATCTTGTTTTGTTTTTTTTTTCCTCCCTAAAATCCTAACAGATTTTGCAGGGCTTTGGCTCAGTGCGTTTCACAGAAAATCCTTAACTGCACCTCTCCCATCGTGCTGTGGGTAACCCAGGCACCAAACTGCCTGGGGCTGTCAAAAATCACACGTTCCTTTGGTGTTTCTGCACTGCTGCAGGTTCTGGTTTGCTCTGCTCTCTGAGCAGGCTCAGGAGGGCAGTGCAGCAGTTTTGGGGAGGAGAAGTTTGAATAGGTTCTGGCTGTTGCTTTGGGTGATGGTTCCTAAGTGACCTCAGTTTTGGGGAGGTTCACCTCACGCCTTTAGCTCCAGAGGTGCTGCTCACCCGGCAGGGCACAGAGACCTTGGAAAGAGATGTGTCCACAATATTGAAATCCACATTTATTCCCCCCAAGATCGGCATTTGGGCACCTCCAAATGGGATGGGCACGAGCCAGCACAGGCACTGCCAGGGGGAGGGGTGCCCTCCTTGTCCCCAGGCTCACAGACCACCCCAAAGAGCCCAGAGCAAGGGCAGGGCAGGGGCAGCAGGGCCAGGAAAACCAGGCTGAGCTGTCAGGTTTGACACTCAAACAGTTGGGAATCTGTATCCTCAATCAGCTACCCAGGGCACTGCAGAGTGAGCCCGGGCTCCGGGGTCGCACCCGAGGCAGGGATAACTCAGGGAGGCTTGGGGAGAAATCTGTCTGAGGAGTTGTAGCCCAGGTGCAGAGAGCTCAGAGATACAGCTCCTTCCAGGGAACCTCAGACTTCCAAGTGCTCGGTGAAATGTGGCCTCGGTGCTGAGTGTTGGCTCAGGGGACACAGCTGCCGCCGCTCCTGCCCAGGCCCAGGAGGGAGCAGGATGGCTCGAGGTTCGTGCTCTTCTGGAGGCTCTGTGTGCGTGGATTTCAGAGCAGCCATCCAAGACCAAAGCTCTCCCCTGAGCTCCCTCGCTGACCTGCTCTCAAGGCTCTTCCTCTCTGGGATCATTTGTTTTGCTCCCACCCCTTTGCCTGTTCCCACCTGTTTAGCCTGGCATTTTATACAGCATCCAGCACAAAAGGGGCTCCATAGAGGCTCACATGTTCAACTAGAAACAGATGAAAGCAAAAATCCTACTGATACTGACGATGTGGGTGAGACAGGGTTGCTTTAGCTGCTTACAATAATTGAGAGATGGATGGATGGGCAGGTGGATGGATGGAAAGATAGATACTTCCATAATGTAGCCATATTTTCCCAAACCTTTCTAAAATTAAAATTTAATTGAAGATTTCAGTCAAACATCTGCTAATATGTCGGTATAAAATAGATCAGAAATGAAAGGAGAATCAATGCACACCAGTATTTAATGTGACAAAGTCTTTTAGGAACAGAAGTCACAGTACTAATGTGGATGGATGGATGGAAAGAAGGAGCATAGAAACAAAGCAAATGAAAACATGCAGTGGAATAGTTTTTCAGGGACTTGGAACATTTTTTCAGGGACTCCTGGGACTCCCAGCTTGGCAGCCCTGGCTCTTGTCACACCCTCACCCTGTTATTTGTGAGTGTTGTGTCTCTTTGGACAGGGGCTTTAAAGCCAAGCGCTTCTGAACTTGCAGAGACAGCTTTGATTTGCTGCTTGGGGAATGATCTTTAGGAAATAACTGCCCCCCCTGCTTTTTTAGTCTGGTCTCTGTCACTGAACTGCATGAACATCCAACAAATGCCCTTGCGTGGTTATGTTGAAAGGTAAGGGCAAAGGCGGGGGTTGCTCATAAAGTCCTGACAGACACCCATCATAAATGAAACACCATTCTCAGGAGTCCTGATCTCAGGGTATGAGCAGCACAGGTGCAGCTGAAGGATTCAAGAGATGCTCAGTTTTCTCCCAAAATAGCACAGTGAGACACAGCTTTACTTCTTTCACCACCAACTCTGGCTGAAATCCTCATTTCTTTATAAAGAGGAGTTACTCACACCAACAGACTGGCTGCCCCCTAATTCTAAAGGACTATCACTGATATTTATTGGCAGTTTTGCTGATCTTGTAGAGGTTCATGCATGCAGTGGATGGAATGACACGTTGCCGTGTTTGCTTTGTGCTGCCCTGCTCCCGCAGATCTCTGACAGACAGAGAGCGCAGGCACCGCTCCGCACTGCACTGCGCTCACCTGAGAATTCCTAGGGAGACTTTGCATATTTATGGGTGGTTGCAGTGGGTTATTTATCGTGTTTAAGGCACAGCTTTCCCTGCAGCCTGTTCAGAGGCGTTGGTGCTGTTAGGGAAGGACGGGGGGAAAGGCAGGGAGGGCAGATCTCTGCCACGGGGCCGCCCGCAGAAATGAGACGATAAAAGCAAATGTCGGATTATCTCCCTAATGCTGGATTATCGCTCCTAACAAGGTGAATGGCTTGTCTTGGCAAATGGCTTCATAAGAATTGTGGATGGTTTTGAAAGGGGCTGTGTGGTCACACTTCAACCGTTGGCTGCTGCGGTTGATGTCAGCAGAGCAAATGTCACACCTCTCCCGAATTCCTCCAACGTGCCATGAGCCGCAGGCTCCGATTGCAGAGTGGCTCGGGGGAAAGGTCTGTCAGGGGTGTCAGTCACTCACAGGGTGAGGAATAAAGCAATATCACAGCCCACGGTGCCGGCCGCTATCTGGACGCTGCATAATTCTACAATAAACTACACAGCTGAGCACTTAGAGCCACGATACCCCTGCAAGAGGGGCTGTAAATTGGACAAGATCATACTCCAGAACTCCACTGAAATCACTGCAGTGAGGGAGCAGCTCTGCAAGCAAGGGGGAAACTGTGCCGTGTGGAATTTACAAGTATCCAGGGGAGGAAAAACAAGTCAGCAACCTCGTTCTCTGTGCCACACAACTCAACAGAGAGATTCCACGTAAAGTAGGATCAGTACAAGGTTTTATCCGAGTGGGATTACACACAAGCACGAAAATAAAACATTCTGTATTCTACATTATATTACAAAGGCAGGCAGTCAATAAATAGGTTAATAAATTATGGGAAGCACACAAGAGTATGTGTGAAAATAGGTGAAATTTGGTTTAGCTGGTGCGTGATAAAGTCTTTAGTGTTCATTCCCATGAAGTGTTGGAGTGATTCTTTCAAAGACCCTTATCACTTCCAGGGAAGATAACTTTCCCTTAAAAGTGTAAAACAGATGCAGGGACAGTACAGTAGGGTCTGGTACAGGCTAAAAGAGTCAACATCACTTACACTTTCCCAAGAATCTGACAAATTTGCAGCTTAGTATAAATAAAGTGACGGGTCTATTGTTTCTCAGCTCCGACACCTCCTTATCACCACGATTTGTTGCAGAAGAGTGGTGGAAACATGGCATGTGACTCCATCTATAGGGTCTGGGGGGAGGAACATCCCTATGAATCGACGACTTCAGCACTTACAGAGAGGGAAGATCCTCGTGTCCCACTGGCACGAAGGGCTCTGCTGCTCTGCCTGGCACTGCTGGGCTGTTTGAGTCGGATTATGCAGCTGCATCTCATGGAATTTACTGACTGGGAGCGGGGGCTGGTTCTTAGCTGGTGTAAATTTCAAGGACAATTTTAGCTGGTACAGTCCCAAGGGTTCAGGGAATTTATTGCACTTCCTTCTGCCACCTAAAGCTCTGGCCCTCGAGAGCCAACCCACGGCTGCTGCAGCAAAGCCGGGGCTGCCTCAGAGTGATTCGTAAGAAACCTGCACAGGGGGAATTTCTTGCCTTGGCCCATGCCTGGCGCTGCTCCTGGGCCATTTGCTTTCCCAAGAAAGATGGGAAAGGGAATGGTGCCCTTCTGCTCCAGATGCCAAATCATCCCTGCCAGTTATCATTGACTGAAACAGGGCAAGAGTGAAGAAAGTATTAAGAAAAAAGGAAAAACCACCTTGTTTGTGCCTTAGTGATTCAGGAGCTCGAGAATTATCAGGACTTAAGATCTGCAGAGATAAATTAAGAAAAAAAATGAGCAGGTAAAGACCTTTATGAAGATTTTACAGAACACTGAACAATCTACGTGTGATTGCCCATCACTCACGTATCTTTAACAGCTCTGTAAAGCCCTGGAGATGCCAATCAACATCAATAAAGTACAAAAATATGCCTTTATTTCCGTGAATTTAGATGTGCCCTTCTGGCACCAAGAGCCCTCCCAAACAATCCAGTGATCAGCTCCATGCCCTGACAGGAGGAGAGACTCGGCCGCAATCTGGACAGCGAAGAGCGGCGAGAAGGAAGCAATGGAACAAAATGTACAATCCCTACACGATGTGCCCATTCCCCGTGACAGGAAACATACAATTATCTGTACAGGCCTCATTAAATAACCTCATTAAATAGCAAATCCCAAATGTACAAATTTACAGACTGAATCATTAAATACTCCCCCTGTGCCCTCCCCGTGCGTGCGTTCCCTCCTACTATCTGCAGCCACACTCTGACACCACCATGCCCTCGTACTTGAACTTGTAGGTGACCACCCCTGCATCCAAGTAGAGGATAGAGATGGGGTCGAGTTTGGTGGGCACGCAGCAGGCCTTGGAGGCTTTCTGGGGGTTCTTCAGGTGAACCAAAGTCTTGACTATGGCGTGTTTGGTTGGTGTGACGTGCTCTGTCAAGGGGTAGGCACACACCCCGTGGCACTCGTAAGCTTCGTACCCCGCCGGGGCGATGATCCAGGAGTCCCAGCCAATCTCCTTGAAGTCGATGTAGAGCGGAGTCTTTTTGCAGTAGTTGCCTTTCGCGTTCCTCCGGATCCGGGCAGTGGAGTCGTAAATGATGTTGGAGCGCATCTGGAGCAGCGCCTCCTCCCCAGGCTGGTCGTGGAAATTGCCAACCTCCAGGTTCTCCAGGTCCAGGAGCTGCTCGTGGTCAATCATTTCGTTCAGCTCTTCCTTCTCCTCCTTTTTGTCGTTGCTCTGGTCGTCGGAGTACACAACCAGCAGGGGCACGTGCTTGGCCTCGGAGTTGATATCGATGTCGAGTTTCCCTTCCCCGTTCTGCTCCTCCCCTTCCCTGCTCTCGATGTGAACTTCCAGCCGGTGCGTGGTCAGCCCTGCCCTGCGCCAGCGCCGGATGGCCTCGGTCACCTCGAAGCTCTCCCACTCGCTGCTCGTGCCGTAGATGTGCCTGGAGGCCAGGGCCACCGTCTTCCTCTCTTCCCCGGCCTCCACGCGGACGTTTTCCAGCACTTCGAAAATGGTGACCTTCCGGTCAAGCCCCTCGTAGAGCCTCTGGTCCCGCTCCACCAAGGTGTAGAGCCTCAGCTCCGCCATGGTGATTTCCTCGTGGTGAGGGATGGAAACGTTGAACAGGAGCGGGTACTTCCGAGTCCCTGTAACGCCGATAGGGTGGGAATCCACGTCTGGAAAGGACAAAAATCAAATGTTTTAGAAGAGTCAATACATCCAGGAACACACGCACTGAAGGTCATCCAGCATGCCGGGTTTCACCTGGACAGCTCCAGGAAAATGTGTTTTCAGCACTTCCCAAAACTGTACTTGGAAAAAGGGCCGAGGTTATTTTAGCTGTGTAAGGACAAGATCCCAGACATGCCACAGACCTGGATTTACTGATCCTCCTTCTGTCCCCAGGCTTTCCAGGGACTTCCTGCCAACTGGAAGGTTTACATATTAAAAATGTGGAGCTTAATATCGACAGAAAAATCCCTTCTAGGTCGCTGCACAGCAACTGTTTAATAAACACGGGAAAACATTCATCGGTGCAGGAGAGGAAGGGCAGAAGGATGTGGAACTGGAGAGAACATGAAATGGGCAACAGATAATCAGCAAATACAAGGAATGTGGGTGCTTTAGTGTTCCTGTGCTAGCAGGAATTCCCTGCTCCCCAAACACCCCTCAGACACGGAAAGGACCAAGCACTAAGAGATGAAAATCTGCTTTGGAAGATGTAAAGGCTCCTGGTCAGGAAGAGCAGGTGGTGACACCAGGGTGACCTGGCAGCCACAGGCCCTGTGGGCTTGAGGTGAGCCACCAGCTGCACTCAGCCAGGCACCTCGGGCACCTTTAGTCAATGGAAGAGGTGAGGAGGACAATGTCTGGTGTCAGCAGGGCCGCCTGTCCTGGCTGCACTGCCGGTTTCTGCACAGCAGCGTTCATTGCTTCCCGCAGCGCAGGATCTGCTCACAAGGCTGCGTTCGCTGCCTCCTTGCAGCCCAGAAGGCAGATCAGGACATAGAGACTGTAACTATAATTAATGCAAAGGCAAACTGTTTGTGACCTATTGCTCCCTTCATCTCTGGCTTCCCCAGTTTTTCCATGTTTGTAGAAAAATGACACTGATAAAGCTGCAAGCACTGGCCGTGCTCCACCAGAGCACTTAGGAGAGCCATGAACTTCAGCACGTGACTTGTCCTGTTTAACTCCAGTTGGGAGGCTTTGAGGCACCTGCCCTTTTCTTTTCTTTTTGTTTTTCATTTTGCATTTTAATCTCTTCACAAATAAAAAAAAATGAGGGGTGATTCTGCATCCATTTCCTTGCCTGTTAAAGGTGGGAGCGGAACCCGCTGTGCACAGAGCCAGGGCAGGAGCGGACCGTGAGCTGAATGCGACCCAAGCTGAGCTAAAATCTCCATACTGGGAGGAATCTCCAAGGTTTCCTAGGCCTTACCATGCTAAAACAAGGCTCCAGTGCTTGCACACAGTGCCAGGGTGGAGAAATGCCCCCCGAGCCCATGGAAGGTGAGCACAAGGAATTCACCAGGAGGCAGGGGAAGGCCACTCCGTGTGTGAGAAGCCGGGTGAGTGTTAGAAGGGCATGAGGGATGTGCCTTTGCACCTCTCACACAGCCAGGATGTGACTCTGCTCTTCAGCTGGACAGTCCATAGGGTGCCAGATCTCCTGCTGCTCCCAGCACACCCCTGAGAGGGTTGGGAAGGGAGGTTTGGAGTCCGCAGGAGAAGAAAAATTTCCCTTAAGACTTTATTTCAAGTATTAAGCACTGATTGCCCGTTTAGAACCAAACTGTTACGGTCCATGGGTTAAAACAAAGAGCTAATTCCAGCCATGCCACCTGTTACATTTCTATAATAAAGGATTTAATGGATAATAATGAAACTGGGATTACTGCCAGTTTTCAGCAGGCAGGTGAACAAAACAATTCCATGGTCTGTTTCTCCTGTCCTTGTCATTGCAAGCAATTAATTTCTCTATCAAAAGAGCTCTTTAGCATGAAAGGGATGGTTCTTAATTATCCAGACTCTGAGGACACACAGAAACCATTAATTGCACAGTCCTTTAACTCCATGTTTCTATGAAGCTGTGTTCCCGTAGTTGTCCCGCTTTGCCTCTTGCTGGTTTAGGTTGGAAGAGGTGACAGAAATACTGAAATGGCAGAAATTTAAGGCGAGTTTTCCCCATTTGATGCAGAACTTCTGCAACAGGCACAGCAGGACAGCACAGAGCTGCCAACACCACCTGGCAAAGGTCAGTCTGTGCCACTCCAGTGCTGCAAACCCAGATTTTTGCAGGTGGGATGATTTCAGATTTGCATCACTACACCACAGGGTGTTTTATTCTTTACCATACTGTACTTGCCCATTATTTTATCCCATTATTTTTTTTCAAGTAGTGCAAAATGAGAACAACACCTCCCCCGTGTGTGCCTTCCCTCCTGCTGCTGGGCAGAGACAGGCACGGCAAGGCGAGCAGCTGGTCACCACTGCCTGCAGCTACTTTGCCACCAACCCTCCAATAATTTTCCCCACACGGGAGAAAAGGATACGTAGAGAAGCTTCAAACCACAGTGCAGGGTCTCTTCATACCAGAAACCCACTGCTGGTAAAGGGTGCCTGGGCCTGGCAGGAGATGGGGGCAGAACAGAGCTTTGGGATTCTCTCCTGGCATCTCTCTGCCCTGCAAAACTCAAATGACTTCCACTCAGCCTCTCCTCACAGCTCGTCATTTTGAAACTGCAAATGTTAGAGAAAAAGCAGTGATGTCTTTAACTTCATTAATTAAATGAACAGAGGATGAGCGAGGTCCCACGACAGCTTGAACAGCCACATGTGCCCCTGGGTAATTAAACGCGAGTCAAAGCGCTTGCGTTTGCCACGTGGAGCAATGGGTACTTGGAACTGCTCAGTTGACAAATGTTTTTAGCATAAAATATGTGTTGGTGTAAAAAGGTAGTGGCAAATTACTGAATGTTAGTGCTGAAGCATTATCTCATCGTGGTTGAACTGAGGGGAGTGTGGAAGGAAAAACAGAGAGGGAAATGAGCATTCGCTGAGCTGGTCGGAGCAGGGCGTTAATAATGCCCAGGTTGTGGCTTTGATCCCTTTGTGGGCCTCACACTTGAGAGTGTGATTTGATGATCCTTGTGGGTCCCTTTCAACTCAGCATACTCTGTGATTATGTGCTAATTAGGCTTCTTCAGGTTTTGTTTGTTTGTTTTATTAGGATGTAGTCTGGTCCTCGAAAGTAAAACCTAAGGGTTATCCAAAATTCCTCTTCACTTATTTCTGTGCATTTTCTGGACTAGGCTCTGGTGCCAAAGGAAGAAAACATTACAAATACCATGGAGATCAGCAGTGAGAAGGCATTAACAGAAAGCTGTGCTTGCTTAAGCTCATAACTTTAAAATATTGCACTTGAATATTGTATTTGAAAATACACCTTGAACAGTGTGTAAAGATAAGTCTTGCCGTAATTTCAAATATTTCTTAAGGTATCCATTTAAAAAATCAATCAGCTGATTGCAAATGATGTGCGTCACTATGGGGATAAAGAAATCAATGCACCGAAATTATACTTGGTGCTGCCCCAACATTAAAGACACATCTTCCCCCAAAACCCTACAGCCTCCAGAGCAAAGGACCAGGACTCTGTGTCCAGAGGTGGGGTCTGGGCAGCCCTGCCATAGCTGCTGTTTCCAAGGCCACCCTCACCAAAAGGCCTTTTCCCCAGCACGGTTCATGCTCTGTGCCTGGTCAAGACATTTCACGCTGGCTCTAAAGACGCTCCTTTCTATCCCCTTCTCCCCGGGATGAGCAGCTCTTACCTTCGTTTTTGAAGCTCCTGATGATATTTGCAGAAGGCATCGATGTCCTGTCCGTGGCAAACCTGTTGTACAGCTCTAGCATGTACTCTGGCGGGTCCACCTTGGCCGACTCGTGCAGGGGGATGTCAGAGAGGTTCAACGTCTTCAAAAACTCATTTTTCATGTTCTGGAGCAGCGTGTTGAAATCAACTCCGTCTTGCTCGGAGAGGATCTCATCAAAAAGAGGCACATCTTCCTCCAGGGAAGAGTGCTCCAAGCTCAGGATGGGACTGCAGGCTGCAAGGTGAACCAGGAGGGAGAGGACAGCCCAGAGCTGGAGGACGACAGAATCCATGGCTTTGCCCGAGCCTCCAACTGCGCTCAACGAGCTCTGGCTCTCGTGTGGGCTCGGTGGCGGTTTTATCCGCTGGGTTGTGCGCGGCTTGTGTCACAGGGGGATGACAAGTTTGGAAGCTCTTGTCTTGAAACTTGTGATCCGTCCTGTCTGTCTGCCCCTTCCCCCTCCCCAAAACCAGGTCTCGGTAATTGGATCTGCCTCGCTCTCCTCTATGGCCGCCTTGCCTCCCTTATCTCGGGCAGTGGAAGCTGCTCACCAGATTTGTTGCTATCTCGCCATCCCCTCTCCCTTAATGAGCGTTTTGTAAACATTCTGCGCAGGACTCTCAGAGATAGGACAAGTTTCTCCTCAGAGAGGAGCTGCCCTTCCTTTCTCCCTCCCGGTAGCTGACTTTGCCTGCCGTGTGTGAACCGCTTCCATCCGCGCGGATTTCAGGCGAACCCGTGAATTCCATAGAGCCTCTCTCCAAACGCACCCATTTCACACCAAGGGCAAACAACAGCTCCCTCTGCCCTTTTCAAAACTATTTTAGAGTCAGGTGTTTACATTAAACTTACAAAGGAATTTCTTTGGGAAAAATTCCGTTCTTCTGTACTTGTCCGGAGAAGAGCTCTTGGTGCTACCACAGCACGGAGTCAGCAGGCCCCGGATGCAGAGGAGAAGAGCTCGGGATGAGCAAGGAGAATGACATCCTCCAAGGAGCAGGGAGTTGAACTTGGTGCCCCTCCTGAGTCGCTTCCAACTTGAGGTATTCCATGATTCCATGACTGGAGTATTTGCAAACGACTCAGAAAATCCTTATTTCCTTCATCTTTCATATGTGATTGGCAAATCACAGTTATACTTGATTTAGTCACAGCACTGCTAAATAAAAAATTATTAAAAAGGGACAAAGGCCAACAGGTGACTCTGATTTCAGGTTCACATGAATTCAAAAAGCTCAGGGACACAGTGTGAAGAATACAGAAATGACTTTGCAAAAATATCTGCTAAAATTAATGGCGCTTTTTGTGTTAGTGTGCAAATTTCAACAAAACGTGAGCAGTGTGCAGGCAAAAAATTGGTCTGGTTCCTAGATAACATTGTCCTCTTCAATCTCCCTGCTCTCCACAGACTTTCCAAAGTGCTCTTGTTCTGGCAGCGTGGCCAGAGCTCAGCTCCTGTCCCCGAGGGGTTCAGCACTCAAGATAAAGAGGCATTTCTGCTCGTGCTGCAGAGCTTTTCCTTGCAAGCACTAAGAACTTTACCCAAGGGCTAAACCACTGACCTGCTGGGTTTTGTGGACTCTGCTTTTTGTCTAAGCACATCCATTGATTTGCTGCCCCATCTCTGCAATTTTCTTCCTTCATCATTTGCCCAAATCTGTCACTGGCACAAACGGCCACAACAATTGGAACCAAGCTCAAGTCATGCCTGTTTTAAATTCATCCTCTAGGTTTCTAATTAAATATCAATATCTTTGTGAAAATCATGTGCAGTGTGGCTGCCATGGAGCCAGACACTGACCTGGCATTTTAACCCAGTTTTATTCAACTTTTCTTCTTCTGAACGTGGGAAACCTCATGCTCAAGGAGAAGTGTGTTATCGAGGGCCCTGTTATTGCTACACCACATTAGAAGTAGATATCTGAGCTTAGCAAGATTAATTTAGACCTCACTGTGGAGTTCATGGCTATCTATAAATCCTCTAGAGCCTTATCAAAGGCTGATCTCTGGATATTGTGGATTTCCAGAGCTTAGCACAGAAATCTTGGGGAAATTTTGGAGCAGTTCAGGTTGCTTCTGTTAATTAAGAGAAAAGTGCAGTCTTCTTTTTGTTGATGATTCATCACCAAATTAAGGTCTTTACTTCCACAGGAAGTGAGATTAACATTAAAAACCCTGAGAACTGGCTTAGCCTTAACTCTTCGATGCAGCACATCAGTGACTCCTGTAAAGGAAAGTCTTCGGGGTTGCTTGTCACAGCCAGTGACACAGGACATTTGTCACGAGGGTGATAATGCCTGCAGAGGGTTTCCTTTTTTAATGCTTCAATATTCATTTCAAAAATGCATTGATTTCATATATATATGTATCTATGCAGATATTATTCAATTCAAGAGATAAGTACATTGTAAGAGCTGCTGCTTGCTGCACTGGGATCCGTGGAACTCCTTTCAAAGGGACTGGGGTTTTCTGTGAGGTTCTGGGCTGAAGGTTTTGAATTTAAAAGGATTTCTTCAGCATCTGTGTCACTCTGAGGTTTTTAGTTGAGTCTCCTCTCTCACTATGAACACACTGAGTATTTTGGGGTCTGCAGCTGGCCCTCGATCAGAGACTGAGTGAAATTCTCTCTGTTACTCTGTTGATGCAGATGAGCAGTTCCACAGCCAGAGGAGCTTTTCTAGGCTTGCTCCCCTTTCCTGTGAACTAAAGCTCAGCCTGCTGTGCAGCCTTGGATCTCTGGGTGCCAACACTGAACAGCATCATTGCAGCTGCTCTGGGGGTGGTGGGAGCAGCACCGAGGCCGGGCTGGGACCACCCTGAGCCCTGCTCAGTCTGGACACGTTTGTTACGAATCTGTCATTTCCCACCCTGCAGATTTTACAATGGAAAGCAAAAAGCAGTTGTGAGCACAGGGATCTGACATCCATTTCCTAACCCACAAGTGTCATCTTGCCTCAGTGGCTCATTAGGAACACAACTCCTGCTCAGACATTCCAAGTGTTTTCGCATTTCCGCTCTGGCTTTGATAAGTCCTTGAACAATGGCAGAGTGCAGGGGTTGTACACAAAGCAGCTTGTGCTGAGCTTCCTGACTTATTCCATGTAGACCCTGCTGGGGATTTGCCAGATGAGGAATACCCAGAGAACACATCTGATATAAAAGCAGCTTCCTGTTTCCTTAGGCTGCAGGCTGATGATTTTACCGCGCTGATAATTATTTTTTCTGATTGAATTGTGTAACAGAAGGGCTTTATTTCACATCACTGAAGTGGTTTGTCCTTTTTTCCCCCAACATGCGCTGCAGCTTACACACACAGTAAGTATCCTGGAAAGGAACTGCTTTCAAAAAACCAGTGCCAGCTCGATCACCTGAGGCAGCTGGAGAGGGAACGTTAATGAACATCACGGTTTAACCGTGATTCAGTCTGCAGCAGAAACAACGACCCCGTTCCACCAGCAGCAGGTGGCTCACTGGGCAGGCTGCCTTACAGAAAGGTCACAGAACGCTCTCTCAGCCTTCACTCTGAGGGAGCTGCTGCTCATCTCCCAGCTCCTTTGCAGGTGTTGTGTGGCTGCTGCGAGCCCAGGGCTCTGTGCTGGCCCTGGCAGCGCTGGGGAGCAGCTCCTGGCACTCACAGAGCACCAGGAGATCCCTCTCCACCTTCCTGCTGGACCTGCTGTGGTGGAGGGGCACCGTGGGCTGCACGGGATCCCTTCCTATGCCACGAGAAGAACTGGAGGAGAAAATCAGCCCAGGGAGCAGAGAGGCCTCAGCAGAGAGGGCAGGAGCAGCCGAGGCTCCGCAGCCGCTCCTGGGAACTCCTCACTTGTCCAAAGGGTCCGTCCTGAGGATTGTGGGGTTCCAAAATAGACTCTAATCTCGGGCACCCCACAACTTCCTCCCAGCTGATGCCTCCAGGGCTCCTTCTGTCAAGAGGCAGCAGAAGAGCCGGGTCAGAGCAGGAATGTGGGGCAGGAGTGGCGCTGAAAGGCTGGGAAGTGAGGCAGGGCTTTTCCGAGTGTCAAGGTCGGGATGCACGAGATCCAGAGGGTGTGATGCTCCTCTGGGCGAGAGGAGACGGGGAGAAGGGATGTGAAGTGTTTCTGAAGCATCCTCGCCCTGCCTTGGCCTGTTTTTCGGGGTGGGGGAACACCTGCCCTCAGCCAGCGGCTCAGAGCAGCCCCGCAGGGGGAACCTTTCCCAGGAGAAGGGGGTCAGTGTTTGCTCCACTGCCCGGGGCTTTCTGGGCGTGAGGAGTTCCCCAGGGAATGCAACGTTTGCAGTTACACAGCGTCACGTCTGATTTCCCCACCTGTAAACACAGGTGGGTTTTCGTTCAGCAATCCACACCTTAAACATTTCATTATGGCTTTTAAATTAGATTGTTACTACATAGCAGGCTTCTTTTAAAATTGGAAAAAAATGTTTTTCTGGTCCTTCAACCCCCTCTCGCCTTTTTCTTTATTTGTTTTAATGGACTTGATTGAAAAAAATCTCTCAGAAAACACCACCAAGCAAATCGAAAGAAAATAAACTTTCATTAGAGGATAACAGAATTTTTCTTGGATTAACTACAGATGAATTACTGACAAGTAAATATTCCTTAGAGTTCCCCTTTTGTTTGTTTTTTTGTTTTTTTTTTTTTAAATATTTGATGAAAAAATCAGTTAATAAATAATCTGTTGGAGAGGGAGAGGATATTGAAATTTTCCTTGTCCTGCCTGTATACAAATACAAAGCTCACAGGTAAAACTGTGACTGGACTGTGGTAAAAATTTCTTTCCAGATTGCACAAGGGAAGGACTCATATCCACTTTTGGGGCTTTTGGGCTCCAGGGGAGCAGAGGGCACGGACAGCACAGGCAGCAGTTGTGCCTCAGCGTCCAGAGCTCAAAATCCCATTCCTGCTGAGCCACCAGGAACTCCCCTGTCCCACCCTGCCCCTGCAAGGAATCTGCATTACAGCACACGGGAACTTTGTTCCTGTGCTAAAACCTTTGAGAAACCCAGGTAAAGTCAGGTCACCACACCCAGCCCCAGGAGGGCTCTGCCCATCAGTAACAGAACACTAATAAGGCATGGGGTGTGTTTAGTAGGAGAACAGGAGTTAATCTGGTGGCGTTAATCACACAGAAACATTGGGATCAGTCTGAAAAAACCCCCAAAACCCCCACATATTTTCCCACTGCGCAGGGCAGGGAGGTGTGAGACACACCCCTGTCACAGCTCTTGGAACGAATCTCAACATTCAGACTGAACTGGAAGCAGCTTGCTGAGAAATTCTTAAAATTCATTCTGGGCAATCCCAGTATCCTTCCCAAGAGCTGTGGAAGTGCAGGAATTTCGGGTCAAGGCTGCTCCCTAATCAGGGACCTCAGTCACACCATTGCAGGGGAGCAGGAGAGGGATGCAAACGTGCTCTAGCAACCACGGCATGTGATTTGAGGTTTTCCAAAATACAGGGATGAAATTATTGCAAAAATGCCCCACAATGGTCCCTGTCAGGAGATAGCTGTGGCATGAGGTAACTGCTGGGCGTGATATGGGAGATAAAGAGGAGTGTGACACTGACAGTGTGATGAGCTTGCAATGGAATAACTAAAATTAGTTTCCATTCCTGCATCTTCCCAAGTCCTTATTCCCGTATGCCTTGGTTCAGGGCTGCTCTGGATTCCCTGTCCATAAATGGGCTGTTCCCAGTGGCTCTATTCCCATTTCAGATGTCACTGGAGAATGAAAGGATAGTATTTAATGAAAGGGTGGAGGGGGAGAAACGTGGCAGTGCATTACAGCCTGTGTGATCAAGAGAAAAATCAGGGAGAAGAAGGAAAGGGAGAAGGCTGAGCAGCCACAAGGACAGGGAATTCCTGAAACTGAGCAACACCAGCTCCTCCTGACTCAGGGAATCCCTGAAACCGTGTGGCACCAGCTCCTCCTGGCCCAGGGAATCCCTGAAACCGTGTGGCACCAGCTCCTCCTGGCCCAGGGAATCCCTGAAACCGTGTGGCACCAGCTCCTCCTGGCCCAGGGAATCCCTGAAACCGTGTGGCACCAGCTCCTCCTGGCCCAGGGAATCCCTGAAACCGTGTGGCACCAGCTCCTCCTGGCCCAGGGAATCCCTGAAACCGTGTGGCACCAGCTCCTCCTGGCCCAGGGAATCCCTGAAACCGTGTGGCACCAGCTCCTCCTGGCCCAGGGAATCCCTGAAACCGTGTGGCACCAGCTCCTCCTGGCCCAGGGAATCCCTGAAACCGTGTGGCACCAGCTCCTCCTGGCCTGGAGCCCCACCGGCTCTGTGCGGTGAGCCCAGGCCTCGTCTCCCTCTTCCCAGGCAAGTGAAAAGGATGGGGACCACACAGACCAGCAGGGCACAGAAGCTGCCTGCACTGCCACTGGCAATTCCCTCTCCTCCCTCCTGTAACCCTGCTGAGGTGGCAGAAGCTCCAGGCCCCGGGGAGGGACTCCATCCACGTGGATTTACTGCAGAGGAACCTGGGCTGGGTGCGGGTCAGCGGCCACGCGGCAGCACAGAGAGGGGATGGGAGGCTGAGAGCTCCAAGCCAGTGCAAAGCCTGAGGAACTGAAACAGAAAGAAAAGAGCTGGAAAAGTAGCTGGACATGGCCTTCCTGTCAGTGTCCTGGCAGTCACGTGCAGCAAACGCCCTACAAGCTCTCGGCCTCGCTGTCCCAGCTCCCGGAGCCCTCGCTCCCCCGGCAGATCTTGGGAAGAGCTGCCACTTCCAGGACTGGGTGGGCTTTGCACTTGACTGGGACATTTGTGGCACCCACCAAGTTCACTGCCCAGCCCTGCCGTCGGACAGGGACACCCAGGAAGTTCTTAGATCCTTACATGAGACGGTCACATTCCAGCACTGAACCTGGCTTTGTTTTTCCTGCTCATTCTCAAAAGGAACAAACACGGGCAATAAAAATGCACATGTATTTCCAGGGGCAGGGAGTTATTCGCTTATGTCATTTAGGGGATGAGAAATGTCTCAAAATCTCTTGATTTGTCTCCCCTCCTGTGAGCTGGGTACATGCCTTGCTATGTATGGATGCAGGCTCTAATAGTATTAAAAGGTCATTCAAAATTATAATAAATGACCTTTTATGGCCACACAATTTATTAATTCAGTCCTAAATTAATTCAAACCTGGTGAGACAAGGTCAAAAATAAATCAATTCCTATTTGGTATCTTCACACAGAGAGTGAGAGCAGTGCTAATGAACAGAGAGGAGCTGCTGTTTAATCCCAGGGGTTTGGACTCTGCAGCCTTCTTATCACACTCCCTTCACAGAACAGTTTGACAGGAAAAGGTCAAGAGAAAGTTTTAATTTTACATTTTTGAAATTCTTTCTCTCATCACGCAGTGATTTTGTAGTGCTTTGGTATTCATGTGGGTGTTAAACTTCAGGAAACTCTCTGAGGAGCTCCAGTGACACTGATGAAAACAAGATTGCAGAACAAAACCTTTCAGAAACCTCCCAGACTTGTCCCCTTTCCTTGTCAGCCCCATGTCCAAGGGGGCTCTTTGAGGGATACCATTCTTTTCCTTAATGAGATCTCCATTTAAAAGCTCTCACAGCCCTAAATGAACAAAGTTCTTGGGAATAATCACTAAATGTATTTTGTCCTTGGGTTTGAGAACTGTGGATTCATAATCTTCAACAATGGGGAAAAAAAACAGACCTAGGTCAGCAGAAACTGATTTTCTGACAATTTTGATTAATACCATGAAATTATTTAACTGACAACTTGAGTACTAAGCAGAGATGGAATATTTTCTGGCAGTGTTAGTTGATATCTCAGCACGAGATATTAATGACTAAGTCAACAGCTTGTAATCACATCAGCAAAACATGAGGAAAAGTTAGACAAGCCTGTCTAATATTTACTCTGTTTATTTAATATTAGGGTTGGAATCAGAAAGGGAAAGCAAATTGTATATAACAGTAGAAAAGATTGATTCATTAAAAAATACTTTTTAAAGTTTAGCCTTAAAAATTCAAATATGAAAGTGTATCACATTCTACTTTCCGTAACTCGATGACTGGAATTATACTGGGTAAATTAAGGTTGTCAGCAGCCTCTCTCTGTTTTGATTGCCATGCAGCTGAATATCAAATTTTGTCTTTTCCATCCTTATTTTGAAGGGAAACTGGCTCAAACACATCACTAATTTTGACTTCAATTGCAGCAAAAATTGCAAATATGTTCTGTTCCCCTTGGCCTGGCTTCCGCAGCGTTGTTGTCTGGGATGCACAGAGGAGCTGTGCGTTGGTCAGGGGTGTGACCAGAGCTCCCAGGGCAGCTGCTGAATGCTCCTCACCTGGAAAATCTTACATCTATCCAAGACAACGACCTGAAGCACTGACTCCTCCCCAAATTTAACGTGCACATCAAAATGTCATTTTTTAACTGGCAGCTTTTAAAAAACAGTTCACAAGAGGCAAAGCAAACGAGGGTCCAGTGGCAGCAGCTCCATGCAGATGTCTTTACAGGCAGGAGGTTATTTCATGGATCCAGGGCTTGGTTTGTGAGTCGCTGTCACAGCAGCCTGAGACCATTTCAGTGGGAGCACTTGGATGCCAAGATTGCTCTCTCAGGTGCTCTGTGTGCTCCATTAACACCTGTGAGGCTCGGGATCATGGAAACACTTCAACTGGCTAACTTTTAACCAATCTCCCCCTTTTTAGACTCTGGCTGTCCCACTTCTGTGGTTCTTGCTGTGTTGTGCTCATCTCCCTCCCAGCTGTGTAACACAAGCACTCCCAGCCCTCTGCTCCCAGAGCTTCTCCAGGGGAAAAACCCCACCTCACAGCGGGTGGAAAGGGGGATTGGTGATCCCTGCTGGCTGAAGCCTTAACGTTTTTATGCCTCAAACATATTTTTAAATGCTTGGCAATCCTTAGGTGAGTATCTGGGGGGGGGGATGTGGATGCACAGCGTCCCACCTGGCACGTGCCAGGCAGGATTTACAGCCTGACAGGCTGGGCCCTCCTGGGAGATATCTGTGTTACAAGAACACCCTCAGAAAAACTCATTGTGCTGCCTCACCCCTCTACCCTCCACCACAGATATATTTTGAGGGTTGGACTTGATGATCTTGGAGGTCTCCTCAAACCTTAATGATTCTGTGATTTCATGATTCGATGCCCACGTCAGTTCTCATCCCAGTACCAGCAAATACCAACTGATTTTTAAAAGATGTTTTCTCCTCTCTCAGCACTGCTACAAAAGGATCAACTTTATGCTACATTTGCTTTCCCACCCAACAAAAAATGGCTGGAGCTACCTGAGGTTCCATTCTGTAGGTCTGAATCCCCATCCTCAGAAGATTAAATGAAGTGGGACCTGCCAAATCACCTGTGTCTGGCTGGTTGTTAGTGAGCTGCAAAAAAGGGCACAGAAAAGGACTCACAGACGTGTGAGGGACACCAGACCCAGCGGAGGATGTGGCCGTGGGGAGTGCTGGCACTGGCAGGGCCTGCCTGGAAGGAGCGCAGACCTGGCTGCAGAAGTCCCGCCAGGCTTCCAGCACCCTCTGCCCTTGGTCCCTTCCAAAAAACCCAAATGGAACAAGAGCCAAGAGCGCAGAATCCCTCTGTGGGAGCTTCATGCCCGAGGAAAGCTCCTGGTGGAGCAGGACTGGGCAGGGGCAGAGGAGCTGCTGGGGTTTCTTTTGGTGGCAAAGGGTGGTGATAAGGAGAGGGAGATAAGGAGCGCTGGGGCTGCTCCCTTTACCTGTGCTCATGGTCAGCGTGGGACTGGCCTTTGTCAGACTGAGCCTTCATCTGCTGCTGGGCCCCTTTTCTGGAAGAGAAAGGATTTCACTCGTTCATGGGAGAGCTTGTGAGTCTCTGCTACTCGTGTTTCCGGAGCTCTTGGGAATATTTGAGTAATAAACCTCACGCAAACGCAGCGTCTCATTATGTAATGGGATATATAGAAACATACACATACATTAGGGAGAAAAAATTATTAAGAAATCAAAAAATGGTTCAGTTAATCACGAAATGGGGCATAATTACAAGTGAAAATAAACATTCTACTGGATTGGAAATCTGAAAGAATGAATTCTAATGCTTTGTATCCTAACTCAGCTTTTACTTCCTGGGGAACAGGTTGACAGGATTAATTCTATTTTATTTTTGAGCTATGGTTGGCTCACAGTCGGTGTTTTTACCAGCCTAAGGACAGCACATCTCACTCACCACCCTGGGTCCTGACTGTGATCAGAAAACCCCGACTCCCGAGGTTGCTGTAACCATTTGCCATCTAGTGGACAATGGAAATCTCACTCTGTGCTGGGCTGGAGTATAAAGAAATAGATGTACACCAGGATTGGGGTGTATTCCTTGGAAATCTGGTCTGGCTCATCGGCCAAGACATTCCCTTATTTTAAACAAGTAACGGCACAGGACCCAGCTCACCTGCTGATAATTTATAATCTGGGTATTTAAGATCAGGAACCCTGGTTGAAACTGGAGGGAGGGGTTTGTCCTCTTTTCCTCTTGCACGTGGATCTTGCCGTGTTCAGTGCTTGGCCACAGCAGTTTGTAGTGGTTGTGGACACACACTCCAGGGGCAAACTTTTATCTTCTAAAATGGATGGGTTTTTTTTTCCTCTCACAACTACACCTTGTTAGCACAAAAAGGGTGGGAAGACCCAGCAGATGAGGAAACCTGTTCACATCTTTGGCTTGCCCAGACTACACAAGTTCTATTTAATTTAGTCAGGCTTGTTTCTCCAGCCTGGCTTAATTTTTCCCTGCTACTGGGAATTCTTCCTATAAGGGAAAATTTACCGATGTTAATAACTGTCCCTTTTCATGACTGGATGCAAACTGGAAAACTTGTTTTCACCTGTCAGACAAGGTACATGAAAATCTGCCATTCCTCCTAATTTTTCATTTGAAAGGTATTTCTCAACAGGGTAAGAGTTTCTACACTGATCTCTGGTTTTGAAATGATCCCAAGTGGTGCAGTTGCCATACCCTGACCTTGGTAAATTGTCCTGTACACGGGGAAATCCGGGCAGGTGGGAGGTTCTCAGGGGAATGGCCTTCGTGGTGAAAGCATCTCGGATTCATGTGCAGCACAGGTGACTGGAAAATTTGATGTCTTTGGCAGTGAGGGACCCCAGAGGTTTCCTGCCCACAGGGATCAGGAAGTCTGAGCTGCAGAGAGGTGGAGATGTGCCCAGAGTGGGCTCAGCCTGCCTGCCCCGAATGCCTGACGTGTTTCAGCTGCCTGTCAGTGGCATCCAACGATACCACGGCTTGGATTCCAGGCATGCCTTCAAACACCTTTCAGGCTTTTTAAAAAAAATTTGGGAGCAAACAATCAGCATTATCTTGATATTCCAGCCAGGAATAAATATTGTTTTAATTTACAGAAGCTGGCAGTGCACATGCACACAGGTTCTTTCCCAGGCACACCCAGACTCACTCCCACTGAGCTCTCCAGCGTGTCCCTTCCAGCTTGGGAAGATCTCTGATCTTCCACAGAAAATAAACTGCCCGCTTTTTACAGAACAAGTTTGGCTGGCAAGTTAGATAAACTACTAGAATATGCCTGTTACTTTGGTGGAGAGGAGCTGTTGGGAAGATCAGGCAACTTTCAAGATAATGAGTCGCATTCTGCCACTCTCTCCCTCTCTAGGCTCTTCCAGCCAGTCTGTTTGTAGGATCTAAGCTCATGCACCGGCTCCTTTCATTTCAGTGACAGCTCTGGGTGCCGGTGCCGGTGGGATCAGGGCAGCCCTGCCCCTCTCCTGGTGCAGATTCCCGGGGGCTGTGCTGTTCTCCAGGTGTTAACCTTGTGCTCGAGGCCAACGAGCTCCACCTTGTCCACCTGCTCGTTGACCTTGGGCGGTTATCGGGATGAGCTCTCGGCTCTGGGCACTGCGAACACAACTCCACCATTGTTCCTGGGATTGGCTGCAGCGCTCTGAGGGTGCCTCCCATGGAAATCAGTGGGAATTTTCCATCCATTCCACTGGAAAATCTCGTGGATCACAATGCAAAAAGATCCTCTACCAGCAAATGACCCACAAAGACACTGACACCCAATGAGCTCTAGGACAGCAGATGTTTCCTGTCAGATAGAGCCTGTCTAAGTTAACTGATTAATAGAATTAAAGGTTTAATATGTTAATATATTCAGCTTTGGGCCCCTCATGGCAAGAAGGACACTGAGGGGCTGGAGCGTGTCCAGACATGGGAATGGAGCTGGGGAAGGAGCTGGAGCCCNGTCGGGAAAGTTCTTCACTGCAAGGTCTGTAAAGCCCTGGCACAGCTGCCCAGGGCAGTGCTGGAGTCCCGTCCCTGGAAGTGTTAAAAAAACCGTGTTGGTGTGGCACCTGGGGACATGGTTTGATGGCGAACGTGGTGGTGGTGGTGGAGGGTTCATGCTGGAACTTGATGACCTTAAAGGCCTTTTCCAGCCTTAACAATTCTGTGATTTCCTTCACATCAGGAGCATTCAGAGCAGAGCCTTTGCTGACAGAGGGTGGGTTTAAAGGCTGACATTTTCACACCACAGTTACTTCAGGCAACAACTGGATCTGATCTTCAGGGACACTTTACCTGTTGCTGATTTTTACCTCTTTGGTCTTTCCCTGCAGCCCAGTTATAATATCAAGCACCTGCAAGATAAGAAAAATAGATTAATTATAATCCAAGACAGGTCCATAAAGCATATTGTAAACTGTGGCACAGACAACAAAGAACGAAATGGCAGGAAATAACAAGAGCAAATACAGTATCAATAAATAAAATATCAAACTTCTTTCTCCTGCATAAGTCCTTTTCTCTGGTTTGTTCAGAGCTGGCTGTACATTCCTGTTTGCCCTGTAATTAGTTATTTTAAATTGAGAATAAATTTCTTTTTGCTTTGCAGCCTTTTCTGGTATGACCTTTGAGGCTGCTGGTGATGCCAACAGGCCGAGGCTCAAGGGCTGTGAATTCAGAGCTGCAATTTGCAATCCGTGTGCTCTTGGGGGAACAGAACATCCTCTGGAAAACTGGGGGAAGCAGAGCATGGCCATATGGGTCGTGTGGTTTATGGTTCTTCTCATGCTTCCTCCTCTCTTTGTTGGGAGCTGTACCCCAAGAGCTGCAGCAGCCCCACCACAGATTTGTCCCTGAGGTGCTGCATCCAGAAGTTTCCCATGAGCTGCACACCTGGACACTGGAGGGGCTGGGAGAGTAGATGGAGAGCTGAAGTTTCACTTACCAAACAACAAACAGAGTGGTCAAAATGCAAACATAATATATAAAAATTTATTCCTCACGGGCCTGACTAGTACCACGAGACTACGAACTAAAATTAAACCTATAAACAATATTCTTCAATATTCAGTCTTCATCCCCAAAACACACACCCCTTCCAAGCCCTGGTGGGAAGGATGTGTGAGTTCAGCCATTCCCTGGGATTGCAGCAGAGCGGGCAGGGGGCACCAGCACTGCCCCATCCCGCATTTCCAGCAGCTCCTGACACAAAGGCCTCTCCAAGGCACGTGGGACACTCAGCAGGTGGTCACAGCTCTTTGTGCCCTGCCATTGTGTGAAAGGAAAACTTTATTCCAAGGTACAGATTTTTTAGGGCTGGCACAGTGTCCTCTATCCAGGCTTGGAAAATGCCCAGAACAGAAATCTCTCTGAGCCACTGCACTTATTCAAACTTCTGCAAATTTCCACTGGCCCTGCAGAATTCAAGCTGCTTTGCAAATGTTGGTAACGTGGATCTGCTCCCTCCCTTTATCTCCATTCACCTGTTTGCTCCCTCCCCCAGCCATGCTACATAAGGTGAGCCAGCACCTGGATGCTGATGCCAAAGTGAAGTTCTCCACTGGAAAAATCTGTTCTGTTTCTGCTTTTTCACTTTATGAAGCACAAACCAATGCCTGGGCCATGCTGCAGCCCCAGCATAGGAATGGACCGAAGGGAAATGTGTCTCTTTTGCAGGGCACCTCGCATGGCCCACAGTAATTTTGGTCTGATTTTGGATGGAAGAAGCAGACAAAGCATTCTATTTAACTATTAAAGCATTATATTTATTTGCATGTCATAGGCTTGTTATGCATCAAAGCTTTGGACAGGCAGGTTGAGCTTTGTACCCGAGTTCTGTTCCAGCTGGAGAACATGGTTACCATCACTAAGCACGCCAAGAAACAAGGCAACAGAAACATCAATATCCAGTTGCAATGAGTTCTTCACAGATGTGAAGGCCCAAAATGCTTGGAATTCCGGCACTGGCACAGCCATCAACATTCGTTGGTTCTAAAAAACCCAGGAAAATGAGGACAGTGTCAGTATCAGTGTGTATGTCACTGTCAGTATCAGTGTGTATCTCAGTGTCAGTATCAGCATATATCTCAGTGTCAGTATCAGTGTGTATCAGTGTCAGTATCAGTGTGTATCTCAGTGTCAGTATCAGTGTGTATCTCAGTGTCAGTATCAGTGTGTATCTCAGTGTCAGTATCAGTGTGTATCTCAGTGTCAGTATCAGTGTGTATCTGTGTCAGTATCAGTGTGTATCTCAGTGTCAGTATCAGTGTGTATCTCAGTGTCAGTATCAGTGTGTATCAGTATCAGTATCAGTGTGTATCTCAGTGTCAGTATCAGTGTGTATCTCAGTGTCAGTATCAGTGTGTATCTCAGTGTCAGTATCAGTGTGTATCTCAGTGTCAGTATCAGTGTGTATCTGTGTCAGTATCAGCATATATCTCAGTGTCAGTACCAGTATCTCCCCACCAGATGAGATCCCTGTATCCAGCCAGGAAAAGCCTTAAATACACAAACCTCCATCCCCAATTATGGCCCTACTGAAGGCTTCTGCATGTCTCAAAACTGTGCAAAACCTTTGTGGTGTAACTCAGTGGGAAGAAATGTTTGTCCAGCTCCAAGGTGCCATGAAGATTTGGGTTAAAAGGGGAGGAAGTTGCCCTGTGGCAGAGCCAGAATGCCCTGATCTGTAACTTACGTTCAGTGGTGACGAGCTTGTAGATGGGCAGCCCCGTGCAGAGATTTTCAATGTTCTTGCCATAGAGAATCCAGTCTTCCAAACGCCCCAGCCTGGCATTGCCAGCTTGGAACTGGGCCCACACATTATTCGGAGAGTAGACATCCCTCATGGTCTGAAAGGAAAAGGTTAGACCCCATCAGAAATGTAGCTTCAGCTTCCCTCTTCTGTGACACCCTTTGAGAAGGTTCCCTAACCTAAAATCACCTTCCTTTGCCTCACAAAAAACATTGGATAAAGAAGCTTCATGCTTTAAAAAAAAAAAAAATTCAATCTATTCAGTAGCAAAATTCATTAGATATTAATTATGCCAACACAGCAAACCTGAGCCATATTGCTGCCATAATAATTATGTTAATTGGCAGCAAGTTTTGCTGTAAATGTGCTAATGGGCCAGAACTCCAGTTCACCTCCAGGCAATACTTCCAGTCTCCTTCTGAAACCCCAGCCTGAATAGGGAAGTCAACATCTGGTCAAAGTAAATTGATCTCTACATTGCTGAAAAAAAAAAATTCAAGCGATGTCAAGGTCAAAATATCAGCAGGAAAATGAATAAAGGGAAAGTTTGCCTGAACTTATATTGTGATCACCTCAAAATAGTCAAATTACATCAGTTCCAAGGACAGGGGATTGTACAGCTTGAGACACCTCAACAACCCCCTGTAAAACTGCAGGGGGACCATGATGGTTCATTATCTCAAAAGAATGTTCTGCATGATATTCCCTTGAAGCTGTATCTTGTCAGGTCAGCTCCAAGCCATTCCTGAGCTGGTTTAGGGGCAGAGTGGACAGTCCCCCTCACACCACACTGCTCCCATTCAGCCTTCCTTGCCAGCAGCAAGGGTTCCCCGCAAAGTCACCTGTCTCTCAAAAGCCAGATGTCCAATCTCTTGCAGGTCTGGGATGTATTCCTTCTTTATTTTCATGATAAAGCAGGCGTTTCGTGAAAACAACTTGGTTGCAATATACCCCTGTGATGGAAAGAGTTAAGGTTAAATCATTAGAAGTGGCTAACACTGGCATTAGCTGATGCCCTCTACTCTTTGGGGCAATCTGGAAGGAACACCAAGGGGCTGCAGAGGCTGCTGCTGTGGAATGACTGCATTTCCCTTGTCTCCTTTGGGGAATTGAACCAGCCTGTCCTGGTGCCTGTCCCTAAGACTGGAAGCATCATTTCTGACAGACTTCTGCTGCCCATGAGTGCTGGCAGCCCCGCCTCAGCTCCAGCCCCATTGAGGTCAGTGATCTTCTTCTCACGTCCAGGAACTGCCACCACAGGTTTCAGTACAAGTCTTTTAAACTGCCCCATCGCACGGGTGGAAAAAGGAGATGGCCAAGGAGGAGGAAAGGTGCTAGGAGTCTCCAAAGAAACAGTGTTCCGGGACAAGATGTGGTGAGAATACGCGAAAATAATTTCTGATTTTAAAAACTTCCCCAAGGATTAATTCCAGGCAGAGTCTTGGATTTACTCACATGTCTGTAGTCAAAAATGGTATCAGAGGAGTACAGGCCCGAGCGGACATGGACATTGACGATGTGCTGCTCGCTGTGGATGGTCATAGTCCCAGTGACATAGTTGCTGATGGGATCTCGCAGCACAAAGGTCTTTGGTAAAAAGCACAAAATCATTGTTCATCACCTGGCTTCTATCTTTGGCAGGTGCAACAACCCCCAGTGCTTTCTGCTTTATGTAAATACCAAATCCCTTAAGAACCCTGGAGCAGTCTGAGGAGGCTCTTGAGGTGAAGGTCAGTTATGAAACAGGCCCTCCTGCAGGCTGAGGAAAAACTGCACGGGACATCCCAGTCATTCTGGGCAGCAGCAGGGACTGGCAGGAGACTCCAGTCTCCAAATGTTTGATTGAGCTAAGGGGACCTCTGCCCCCTGACTTCTTGTTACTTTGCACCTGCACAGAACCACCTCTTTGGCTTGACTGTCACCTCTGGCAAAAGCCCTTTCTCTACAGTTGGCAATAAGCACTTGTTAGTTTTAGTTTCTTCTGTGGTTTTCTTCCTATTCTATTCCCCCTGCCCAGGGATCCAACACATTTTAAATGCTCATGTGCAGGACAAGGCTCATCACTCTACTTACGTCCAGTGCAGAAATCTGAGCCCAAAAAATTCCCAGGCAAATGAGGACTGCACCCTGTAAAAGGAACCAGAATTCTCACTCATCAGAAACACCAGGCGGTGCCATAAAAAACCCCAGTCCATTAACTGAGGGAAGGAGCTGTAGCATCAGTTTGAAAAACTACCCACTCAGCATGTATATGAGTTGAAAACAACTAAAATTCCTCATTGTAAAGTTTCTGCTATCAGGCTCTCTTTTGCCTGTAACTGAAAAAGCAGAATAACGTAACCATTACATTTGTGCAGTTTACAGAAGTCCCTCCTTGATGCCACATTCCTTCCCGATTTGCCTCTGCAACTGCAATTATTGAATCAGAACTAAACTCCCCTCCTGAACTGTAACCAGTTCTGCATTCTTTGCTCAAACGAGGCTTCCACTGACTTCGCTGACCCAAGAAACACAAGTTTCCCTCTGAAGCACCCAAAGAAACAGCACACAGATCATATTACTGGACCACTGCATTGTACCACTTACTTGAGCATCTTCTTCTCTATCCCTTTGTTTTTAAAAGTGGGGAACTTACAGTATTAAAAATTCAACAGAAATGGAGATACTCACAAATCTCTTCATTTTTCTTTCAGATGAGAACAAGAGGCTGCAGGAGCTAAGAACGCAAGAAAATCCCAGAGACCTTCAACTTTTATATCTTGCTGGAGGTGTGGGAAACACTTGACAGAACTTTCCTTCATGACTCGAACAAGTCCATATCTACATGTCGTAAGCCTCCTATCTGAATTTTGGGTTGGCACAGATAACCTGAACCCAGATATATTTAAAGCACTCAGTAAATCTCAGTAAATCAATCACTCTGCAAATGGCTATTATTCACTGATTTAAACTTTGGTCTTGCTGGTTCTATTTTTTTAAATATTTAACAGGATATTATCCAGAATTAAATGACATCGGGAATAACTCTGCTATTCTTTCACACAAACTGCATTTTGTCTTCTGAAATACAATCCCTAACAGCCTGAGTGATAGTCTGCAGAGAAATGCTGGGAAGAAACACCTGTGTCATGGTGGCCTCCATGTCAGCCAACAGACAGATCAATTCTTCAGCCATTTCTTTCATTGAATATATTGGATGGGGCCCTGAGCAACCTGATAGCGAGAGCGTCCCTGCCCATGGCAGGGGGCTGGAGCTGGATGATCTTTAAGGCCCCTTCCAACCCAAACCGTTGCGGGACTCCATGATTCCATTCCATAGGCAGGGACTCTTAACAAGAAGTGCTGCTCGTTTTTCAGTAGTTACCACCATGAACAGAGCACGTGCACTGAAATCGGTGACAGAGTTGGGAGCAACAGCTGTGCTCCACAAGAGAACCTGGGGGACTTCTGGTCTCCTCAGCATACAGAGGAGTGACACAAAAATTCAGGCTCTGTGGTGCACACAAGGTCACAAACGAAAGGAGCACGATGGGGATTCCCCCTCTGAAGCTGCCACTGATTTCTGCATTTTATGAAAATGGCAATGACCACGATATCGCCATGAGAATGTTCTGTGGTGTTCTCTGGTGACTGTGACCTTGCCTGGACTCCTCCTCCTCCGCTATTCCGCACCAGCCAGTGCTGGGACCTGGATGAATCACACTCTGCTTTCTATTAGAAGGTCACAATCAAGGCTGGTTCCCTCCAAATAAAACAAGAACTCAAACTAATTCAAACACATTTCTGTAATTTCTCTTATCAGAAAGAAGGTGAAGGAGATTGTACAAAAATATCTCTCAGCAAACAGGCCTCAATGGAAAAAGAAAAAAAAGGAAATTGCACACATTTGCTTTATGCCACCTAAGTCCACATGAGAAAATGTTATCTCAAGTGTAACAATGTTGTGCTGCTAAGCAATATATCAGAAAACACATAAACAGACATCAAATTCTGCTAAACCCAGTTAGATGAATTAGGTTGATGTTGCACTCCTCTCAAAAGCTGGCTCTGTCCCTTCTTCTCAAAAGATTCTTTGTTTTCGAGATTACAGGTGTGTCAGAAATACTCAGAGTAGATTTCAACAGTCACATAAGTATTTCACAGCAGGAATATAACAGGGTTCAGGCACCACAAGTTAAAAAAAAGCTTTAATAAGTTCTAAATGCATTAAGGGGACAGCTTAATTTAACTTTTCCTCAGGGATTATGCCTTCATATACTCATTTTGTTTGAAGAACACTCAAGAAGCAGCAGCTTCTGCTTTCCTCAGCATTGATGTGCTCAGGCACAGGTAAGGGCAGAGTGGCACAGGAGATCAACAGGTATTTACTGAAAGAGAACTACAACAATAGCCACAGTCTCACCATTTGCACCTTGCATTGCACTGACTGAACTCTGCTGATCCCATCAGACACGGACAAAAACGAAAGGTTAATTTCTAAAGAGCATTTGCCTAATTAACACGATTGCAAGAGAACACAGCCCGAGTTGGTTGTCTCAGGCAAAGCCTTCGATACACTTCCAGTAGGCAAACTTTGCTTTTTGGAGACTTCTTCCCCACAGTTCATCACACATTTCCCAGCAACACACCTGAAATCAGCACACATGTGCTCGAGCCCAAGCACCAGAGTCCTAGGAGCACCCTCCAATAGGAAGGAGCTGCCTAAGAAGGGCTGAAATCCCTCTAATTTCCCTTTGGCCAGTCCTCAGGCAGAGGGAGGTTTAGCTTATGAAGCTGTGACTCAGAATCCCTTGGTGAACCTTGCTACGTCTTGTTTATGGTCCCTTTCTCAAATCA
>VXBT01010983.1:466-188068 GCA_013400235.1 Oriolus oriolus
CGAGCGCGGCCGGGCGGGCGCGATCCGCGCCCGGGGGTGGGAGCGAGAAGCCTCCGCGGGCTCCGCATATAGTCCCCGGATATGGGGGAGGAAGGCCGGGTCTATTGTGCGAGGGTACAGGCGAGAGGGCGGAGGGGAGGAGAGCGGAGGGAGCCGGGCCCGGCCCTGCGGAATGATACCGGGCGGGCAGCGGCGGAGCGGGCAGGGGCGGCCTCGCCGCCTCCTCGCAGCGTCCCGCCGGGGGAGCGGCGGCCGTGGCTGTGATGGCCGGCGGAGGAGGGTTCCTCGGGCCTGGCCCTCCTCCTCCTCCTGCCACGGTGCCGGTCCCGGCGCCGGGCCGGCGGGGAGGGCCGGAGGAAGAGCTCGGACAGGCTTGCGGCGGGCAGGACGGGAAGGCTCCGACTCCTTCTGCTGCTCCTCTCCCTCCCCTCCTTCCCCAGGCCAAATTAACGAGAGCTTCGAATAAAGGATGATAAACAAATAGAAAATGAGGTTCAACTCGTCCATCTCTCTGATTTGCAAGGAGGACGTTATTTTTAAGTTTGTTGTTGTTGTTCTCCTTTAAAAACACCTTTGTAGTCGTTTTCTTTGTGAATATATGTATTAAAAAAACCCCGAACAAAACTGGTTTTCTTTCCCAACGTGTACTAGTCTCAGACTTGAATTTTAAAATTTTTGATTGTATTTTATTGCTGTTGATATCTGGAGAGTACTTTCAGGACAGGAGTGGTTTAATAGACTGGCGATTTTTTTTTTTTTGACAGCAGTTGGTAGCTGGTGAGTTTTATTTCTCTTTTGTGTAGTTCATTCCTGCTGATGTTACTGTGGTCTTGTGAGCAATATCGGAATAAGGCCCACAAACAAAAAATACTGTGGTTCAGGTAGGCCTGAAGCCCTGATAAGTGACTTCTTCAGCACAAGCATGTAGCAGTAGGTGTTTATTTTAAATATGTGTTTTTTAACAGATAGAATGGAGAGAGATTTCATAAAGTGTTTGAATACCATCCCTGCTTCAGTCACGAAAAATCGGCCAATTAATATTTTCGGTATATATTTAGAATATTTAGTTTTCTCAGTGCTTGCACATGAGCTCTGGCTCTGTAAGGGGAATGTGTAGGTGAGCCTTCTGTGGAATAGTTTTCTGTAGAATTGAAATGTGCTGACAGGCAGAGAAAAAGCTGAACTGTTATGTGAGGGCTGGGAAGTTGGGCAATATGTTTTCTACAGTGTGGAAAGACAGATGGGCCGCAGGTTCCTACCAGAAGTGGTTGGGGTTTTTTTTGTTGTTAGTTTTGTTGTGGCCATTGATCTCAGCTTTTGATCACTAAGTAATAAGGATATAAAGAAGGTCCAAAGAACATTTGCTGTTGCTGCTTTGGAGGTTGAGGTTTTTTTGGGGTTGTTTTTTTTTTTTTTAATTTATTTAAACTGAAAATGTACTTAAAGATCTGCTTAGTTCTCCAGTAGTTTTTGAAAGAGTGTGCATGTGTCATACGTGTGTGAACTCCTGTAGTAATGGTGTGATATGCAAATGAGAAGAGGATGGGAATTGAGAATTGAGACAAGCTGTCCAGAAAAATATAGCCTAGTAGCTGTGTTCATTTTGCTTGTAGTTGGACCTTGATCTTAGACTGTTTCTATGGTAAGAGGTGTGTATGGCTGACAAGACTTACTGTGAGTTTCATCACATTCTGTATTTTTCACATATTTATTTCTTTTGAACGAAATTTGCCAATTTATTAATGATATTGTTTCATAGAGGTGGTTTGAATGCAGACAGCAGTTGAGAGTTACAGAGTCTAGGGTTATCACAGGGATTCAGAGAGAACTGCAGGGACTGCCCTAAACAGGCGAGTTTTGTGGATTCTGGTGGTTTTGGCCTGTGAGATTTCAGCAGTTTGGGAAAGCAGCAAAGTCAGTGTTGACAAGCATCATGTTTTTTTCTGCACTTCTCTGTGACAAAAAAAGGTCATGAATGAGGAAGCTCTGGCTGAACAGGACAGCTTGAATCTGGGAAATTTATGTTCTCAGGACATTTGGTTGTTTGTCCTGTTCAGATACAGACTTTGAAAACTGGTTGTGCATTTCACAGGTTTCACTTTTACCAGGAGGAATTTTATTTAGAAAACTGGTGTTTACAAACATAATTTTCATATCTTTTACTTAGGAAATTGCATGGGTTTACATTTTTCTTTCAGTCATGCTGTGCTGATGTCTTTCATGGAAGTTGCTCTCTGTAGTTGTACAGTCTGTATATTTAGGGTAATACAGCTCTGGGAAAAAATAAAGGTGAATCAGTAATGTTTTATGTAGCTTTCTTAGACTTCTTTAACCACCATGTATGTTAAAGACTAGAACAAGTTCTTTGTTCTAGGAAAATTAAATATGTTGGATTAAAAAATATGAACTCTAGGCAGCAATAGTCAAAATAATATCTTGACCTCAGTAGCTGGTATTTTAAAAGATCCTTTTTCTCTTTTGGCATTGTAGTGTTTTCCCAAAACTATCTGGCAATTTTTTTTTTTTTTTAACTCAATTGAACTGCTCAGATTGACCTCTCTTGGTACAAACTGAAACCTGGTAGGTTCTGTCTGAGCATAAGGAAACCCTTCACTGCTGTGAGGGTGACTGAGCACAGGCGTTAGTTACACAAGGGAGTTGTGGAGTCTCCTTCCATAGAGAGGCCCTTTATGTTTTTACCTGTGATGTTTGCCACTGAATAGCAGCAACATGAAATGAGCAGTTTTGACTTTTGCTATCTGATAATTTTCAAATAGCAGGAGAGGAATGCTTTGAACAGCAAAATGAAATATTTCAGGGTGTACTGAAGCAGTTTTTAAGCCTAGAGTGTATGTCCTTTATTAAACCCAAGGGCTACTTTTAAACAAGTTTGAACTGAACTCCTTTATGAGTGCAGTTAAAACTTGGGTATTTCATGTCTTCAGAGGGCCTGAATTGTGACAGAATTCACATAGGAAGAGTGATAAATATTAAATAGACAAAGCTAAGAAACACAGAGATGACATAGTTTTAAGTCTATGCAGAGCTAGCTGTATTTTGTTTGCTGCCTGTCAGTCCTCTAGCAGCATTTAGGGTGTGGGTACATTGAAATAGGGAAAAGTCAATTTAGATGCTTTACATTCCAATTTTATATAACTGAAGAAAAATGAAATTTGAATTCACCAGTTAAGTCTTACCAAATTTTTCTTATGTAGATTATTTTAGTAGTTGTGCATTAAGGTTTTATGTGGTGACCTCTGACTGACAAGAGAAGAATAGGTGAGTGATGTTGTGCAGGCAAGAATGAAGAGGTGGTGGTACTGCTTGTGTGGTGTGCACCAAATCTCTTAAATACGATAGGTATAGGTAATTGCTTTTGAAAGCATAAAGGAGGAACAACTGCTCAAACTTTTGCCTTAGAAAAGTTAATATTTAGGCTTTAATGGTGATACTGTTATTTGGTTATCTCACTGTTCTGCAGTAAAACAATCCATATTTATATACGAGGGGCGTGTTTGGTGATAAAGATGATAAACTTAGACTACACTGGCCTGCTTTAATTCCGCATTAGTTCCTCACTATACTTGAAATAATGTCCGTGTCTTTTCCCAAGTAATCTATGCAGTTGAATAACTTCTGTTCTGTCTGTGCGATAGCTTCAGCCCTTGTTCTGTCCTTTGTCCATAGCTTTCAGCCAGTTGCAGAAATTTTATTTCCTGTTGCATTTGTGCTCATACCTTCATACCTCATTTATTCCCACACATTAAGTGCTTCCAAATATAATTAAAATTTCTGTTTGAATTTCTCTCATGTCCCTCTTTTGAGTTTTATTGCTGCAGTTGTATTATGTTCATTCTCTGGAAGAGGGAAGACCATGTAGTAAATCATCTAGTTCATTCAGAAGTTTCTGTTAACGGTGTGCTGGCTGGACACAGGTAAAAGTCATGGTTTCAACCATGAGAAATCCAAATCATGTGAAAACAAACAGCTGAAAAATGGTAGCTTGGTATATTCATATGCAGCTGTCAAAGAAAGTGTAGCTCCTGAAGTATTTAGCAATAAATATAGCAATATTTACCTGAAAGTCAAATGAAGCTGTTGAAGTTGGTTAGGGCAATGCCAATTTCCAGCTGTCTGTGTAGGTTAGGATGATGTGGATGGTGTATCTGTGTGGTGGGTTGACCTTGGCCAGCAATTAAGCACCTTCCAACCACTTGCTCACTTTCTCCTGAAAGAAAAGTAGAGTGAGAGAAAGAATGGGAATAGCAAGAAGAAGCTTGGAGATTAAGATGAAGGCAGTTTAAGAAATAAAGGGAAAAAGTTAAAAAAAAAAGAAAAAGGTAAAAAAAACCCCAAACAAAACAAAGAAACAAACCCCAAACCAACCAAATTACCAACCAAGAAAGAAGCCCAACCAAGTGATGCAAAGGTAGATGTTTGCTGTCTCTCACAGAGGTACAGTCTGGTGCTGTCTCTGAGTAAAGAGCACTACCTTGAAGAGCTACCCCTGGCTTTATATTGCTGAGCATGATGGTTTATGGCTTGGAATATCCCTTTGTGTTAGCTCCAACCTTTCTCCCACCCTCAGCCTACCCACTGTGGAGGCAAAGTGAGAAACAGAGAAGTCCTTCATGCTGTGCAGCACTGTTCAGCAATAGCTTAGGCAGTGATGTTAGCAGCATTGTTTCAGTCACAAATTTGAAACACAGCACCATATGGGCTCATAGGAAGGAAGTTAACTCTGTCCCAGCCAGACCCAGTGCAATGTACTTAATCCTCTAACTGGCTATGATGGAGCTGTTAATTCTGTGTCCTGTCAGGCTGCTCTGCAGCAGCAGTGTGGCTGTGTCTTGTCTGGATTCATCTTTGCTCCTGAAAGCAGTGCAACTACTTTGTGTTGGCACATGCCGAGTGACTAGTTCCTGGATGTCCATCCCAGCAGTGTGTTCCTGGAAGCAAAGTGTCTGGACTAATACTACTTTACACTCCGGATTAAGTGTTGACCAAAGCATAATAAAAATACCTTGTCTTATAGGGGTAAATCTTGATTAATTTCTGGATTTTGGCTCAATACATGGGCTGAGACTTGAGTCTCTCCCCTGCTCTTCCCATTAGAAGTCAGGAGCAATGCCTGCTGCTTTTGTTTAGGAGTGCTGAGCTAGATTTAAACTAACCTGTTTCTTTTATGATTGCAGATGTAAGCAAAATGTTTTAATGATTCATTATTATTTGTGTTCTATGAGTTCAAGTGTAATATGAGGAAATGTCAGTATTGCCATTCCTGTTTTGTTCTGTTGTCCTACCACTTTCTTTCCACTCATAAATTAGTAAATAGGTTTTGATGGGGTCAGACCCTTTTGTCCCTAGGCTTGCCAGCTGCCATTTAACTTCTGTGACAAGTTTTCAGCCATGAATTTCACAAGCTTGAGTGTTTTATTTGCAGTGTCCTCTCAGTCGGATTCGAGGAGGTTATTAGAGATCTAATAAGGCTGTGCTGCATTCACAGCTGAATGAGTCCATCTGCGCCTTGCAGAGAGGGCTGTGGGCTGCTGTGAGGCACAGTGCTGCTTACATAAGGAGGGATGGCTGGGAGTGCTCTAATTCTGTCTTCCTCCTTCCACACTGAGTTGTCATCAGAGGCTTCTAGCAGAGAGCACCTGCTTGCTGACTCAACTGCTGAGGTCAAGTGTTGGTGAAGGCTGTATCACAGCTGAGTTCACCCAAAGTGATTGCTGCTGCTCTGTGAGGGACAATAAATTCAGGGAAGAAATTACGGGTTGTAACATTAAGAGTATTCAAGTAAGACCATCTTTAAACTGGAATTTTGTTATCATTGATAGGTACTTCGCAAATCTTATTCTGCTATTTTTGGGTACTGTGGACAAACTGAAAGAATACTGACAAAAATATGTTTGACAGTGCATGTTGACAAAAATGTGTTTGATGGTGCATAATGAGCTAAGTGCTCTCTGTTTAGGTTAATTGTATTGATACTTGACTGTCTCTCCCAAGCTGTGAAGGAATAAGGTTGATGTATGTTGCAGCTAGACTAACATGCAAATTGAAAAAAAAATAGAAAGTGACAGTAGCTTCTGCACTGTTTCTGAGTAGTTAATACTAAGAAATGCAAATGTTTGAAACTTGCCTTCTGTTCAGCAAGGTTTATCATTTGTTGTAGTGTGCAGACCTGAAAGAACGACTTATTTTTCAGGAGGTTTGTTAGTCTGAGAGTCATTTTGTGCTTTCTCTCTCTCTGTATTTGTTTACAGATATCAGTAAGAAGCTGCTCTCTAGTAAGAGCATGCTGGTTTTTCATGTGATTGTGTTGACATTAGGTGCTTAAGAAGACATTACAGTTAATGTCTTCTTGAACTGAAACCTCAAAGTTTTAATTCTGTGTTTTTGGCTTGAATGTCATTCTGAATAGCATTAATTCATTAACAGAGAGCAGATTTGTGTTTTCATCTGCCAGAGTATACCTGACAATAAATAGATTGCTTAATTTGTGCATATCTAATATGTATATTTTTCTGAGAGCATAAGCATCATATTGGCTATTTATGATATGCTTGCCAATATGATAAATGATGAATTGTGTCCATCAAATACTGTGTCAGTTGTGTCAGTATTTTGATTTTTTTTCACTTGGGTACCCAGGGAATGTTTAGAATTGTTCCATTTTTTTTATTTGACAAATTTCTAAGTGCGTTTAAAACTACAGAGTTCATACCCGGCTGCCAACTTCTTGAACATGCTTTTGTCTGCATGTTTTTTTGGTATTCAAAAGTATTGGTCTTTATGATAGGTTCAGTATTTTGCAGTATTTGGCTTGTTTGATGATCCTACCTGATGCGTCAAAAACATTTTTTTCCTCTGATATAGGGAAAGATTATTTTATTGTGGATTTATCTGAAATACGGTAGTGTAGGTTATTACTTTGACTTGTTATGAAAGAGGTATCAGTGTAAATAAAGTTTTCATTGGGATACTCATACTTCTAACAAACAAATTTTGTCAAATGGTTATTTCATTTTTGAAACTTTCTTTTTGATAACACTGAAATGAAAACAGACCTGTGTCATGTGACACCTACCTGAAAAGTCAAAATATGGCTCACTTGCTTGTTACTTCTTTAATTGACAGTGTCTTTTCTGTTTTTACTGTCCTCCTAATTCTAAGTACCATGTAACAGTTTAGTCCTTGCTGTTACCCAATTGTTTGATTTCAGGAGGGATATTTTTCTGAATGCTCTCCTTGTTAGTAGAAGAGTAAGATATAAAGTCACTTCCTACGTCTTTAATGAAGAGGAGGTGTGCAACCCTCTGAAATACCCAGTATTTGGTAGGTGATAGAGGACCAGACTGTTCTAGTGACAATACAAATGAAAAAAGACGTTATAGTCTCATCTCTCCCATAGGCTACTTCAGACAAAGTGTTAATGGATAAATGAGTTTGTGTTTTAATTTAAACCTGTATTAGATAGCAGTCCTGCCCTTTGAGTAGAAGTGAAGCAATTGAAATTTCAGAATTCTTTCATATCCAAACTGGACTGTTTCTGTGGACATACTGGCTGTAAATACCTAGAGCAGACTTCAGGCTGATTTCCCAATAGCTGAGCCTTTGAAGACTTCTGGAATCTAACCTAAGCTGGTCTGCTGTGCCTTGTCCTTAAGGATTTCTGCACTGAGAGTCGTCTGCCAAGAGAAGCTGGACTTTACAGTGCAGTTGGTGATTCTAGGGTCCAGTCCTGATTCCCCAAAGTCTTTCCTTTGCTTTTTAGCAGTATGAAAGATAGGACTGAAAAAACCTGGAAGATTTGGCTTTGGAAAGAGTTGTAAAGATTTTCTTTGAAAGAGTAATGCTTAAAATGTTACAGATGTAAGCAGTCCATTTTCTATATGGGTGCCTTCTGTTTCTTCTTCCATGGGGTCTGAGTGGCTTTGGGAAGGCAAAACAGCTTGGACGCAGCTCAGGGTTTGTGATCATCCATGAACTAGTCTTGAGAACTTCCTAATGCTTTGGCATGGGATGTGATAAGTTCAACTCCTAATTTTTTGAGGTTCACGCTGTTTTTCTGTTCTTTTCTATGAAATATTTTAGGATTATGCATTTGTTTCCTCTTTATTTTAGTGGTGAACATTTCTGTCTTTTTACAGAAAAGCTGAAGTACTTTCATGTACTCCATCAGGTAGTCTGATTTCATAGAATTATAGTCATCAAATTCTGTTGAAATACTACAAGATACTTAATTTTTCATTCTATAGTTAAACTCCTTTCTGAATTGCAGAAGAAAATTCACAGCCTGTAGATTAATCAGTATTACAATCAATACAGATATGATACGCATTTTAATAAAAATGGTATGTAGAAATATTATTGACCGAAGACCGATGACACTTGGTAGTATTATTAAGAAACTAGTGAGCACGTCAGGTTTTTGTTTCAAAGTGTAGAGGCGTTAGCACCTTTGATGATGTCAGTGCATTTTTGCATATTGTCCAGTGCCTTTGATCGCAAGAGTGAATGTTTAAAGATAATAATCTCTTTGGCTCAAAGGGAAGGTTTGAAGGCCTTTCTAAAGTCATGGATTGGATCATTTTTCAATTGTCAGTTTAAAGTGAGAGGTCAGGCCTTCATGGGGTTGAACAATTACTCCTTTTTCCAGGGGAAAGGAAAGCCTTGTGCATTACGTTTTCATATAGCCCAAGTATAGGAGTAGATTTTTTCACTCCTCTTGTGATGCCATTCTTTACAGAAACTGATTTAGTGTCCTTTATTCTACTCAGGCATATTTATCACAAGGATGCTTAAAGGATTGTGTCTTGTAATTAAAGCTATGGTTTTCAGCTTTTGGAGAAATGTGACCATTTCAGGGTTGTTATTGGTAGTGCCTGCATACTATGAATTTACAGTTTATTAAAGGATGCAATATGTGTAAGTGTTGTGCTGGTTTGAAAACAAACCAGTGGGAGACAACAAGTCAGAATAACAATTTAATAGGAAAATTAAAAATAGAGGTAGAAAACACTGGTTTAAACTGCCAGAGTCAGGCTACGACCTGACACCCTGTTGGTCAGGGTGGTGGTAGCAGTCTGATAAGATGGTGGCTGCAGCCCTCCTGAAGTAATGGATGTGGTTCTGTAGAAGCGGTGATCCTGCAGAAGGGTCTGGTCTTCCTCGGAAGGTCCAGGGGTGGCTGTGTGGCTCTTGTCCTCTGGGGATCCAGTGGAAAGGCTGTCTGTGGTGTTCCAAACCTCTCAGTATATACAGATGGGAACCTTCCTCCTCCTGGGCGGAGCCTCTCACGATGGGATGGTGAGTCATGAGGCAAGGCACTGATGGGCCCATTAACAGGAGATAGTCCAGGAGCGAGTTATCTATGAGTTATGCAAGGCATTGATGGGCCCATTAACAGGAGATAGTCCGGAGGGAGGAGGCAGGGAACACTGCCCCACCTGGTTTCAACAGCTCATGAAGATGGTAATAGAATACACTGCAACCCAGGACATTATACACATGATAAAGATTAGTGATATTTGCATCGTTCTGTTACAGAGAAATAACTTGATAACTAAACTTCGCAAAGCAAAATTTAATTGGGTGACTTAGTCCAGAAAGGGGAAGTATTAGTCCCTAGGGCATTGTATTTAGTTGTGATTTCTTGCCCAGAATATATTGTGCTGAAATGTTTCCTACAACTTCCTCAACTATAAGCTTTTGAAGTTTGTTTATGAGAATTTTAGCAGGGAAAAAAATATGATCAGGACATAAGGTACTGATTTTTTTTCCCCTTGTAAATGTTGTGGTGAATGAGAGAGGACTTTGAAGTGGGTGCAGTAGAGTGGAAATACTGTATGGATTGCAATCTTCAGTTTCCTCTGAGGAAATGTAAACAGGATGCTGTTAACTTCTGCTTGTGTTGTTGTTTCTTCCTATGCCTAGTTCTTACATACGTGGGGAAAAGTAGTGACTTAAAGAGAAACATCAGGCCTTCCGTGTCTAGATAATAAAATCAGTGTTCCCTTCTTTTTGTGTTCTGTTGTTGATGCAGTTTTAGTTGTGGCAGTGTTTGAAATGGAGTTCTACAGTTTTTTTCTCTTTCATGACCCTAACCTACAGCACAAGCTGACCTCTCCTGCCAGTTTCTTTTCTTAAATTTTGTCTTAAATAAATATAACTTCCTTAGTAATACAGTATCTTCTCAAATGTAAAATGTGCTTAACTTCCTTGGATTAATATTTACCTTGTATCACAAAGTATTTATAGGATTGACTTCACTCATTTGAGCAGGAGGATATAGAAGCTTGCAACTTGTATGTCAAAAGTCGTATGACTGTAGGAGTTCAGAAGAAAACTGTATGGGCTTAGACTGGATCTGTTTAAAGAAAACCACATCTCTTTCCGTTGAATTAATGTGTACACACTTAGACTTGCAGTTTATTGCATCTCTCAACTGTTTGAAACACTGGTGTTGGTTTTGCAACTCTAAAGGTTTTAAAATGGGTTTTAATAAAGGTTTTGTAATGCCGGGAGAAGAAAGAAAAGATGTCTACATTTTTCTTAAGGAAAGAGAGGGAGAGAAAGGAGGGAGGTCAGAAAACCTGTGTAGTTGGGACCGCTGACTATGTAGTTTTAAAAAACTTCGTTAGAAACAGGTGATGTAATACTATTAGAAGTAACCCTTGGAAGTATCTTACTCATACCTAGTGTTTTTTGCAACGTTTCATTTTGTTGCAAACTTGATGGGTGTTAATGAAGCACAGAAAGAATTCATTTCGAATTACAGGGAAAAGGTGATTATTTGTGTCTTCAGTGACTGGCAGTTTGAGGTATGGATATATTTGTCAATGGAAGCAGTAATGTTTATGCCTGAGATCTTCAAGATCACTTGAAGTTACAGTGTTGGATAAGTCAAAAATCTTAGAGGAATTGGAATAGTTTCTGCCTCAAATGATTCTTTTTTATACAATGAATTGTAAGAAGGTAAAATGTGACTTTATACAAATCTTTTGTTGCTTGTTTTGTAGATGATGTTCTGACACCAAATACAGAGAACGGTAATTTTCCCTACCAAGTACCCAACTTTCATAAGTGTGAGATCTGTTTGCTGTCTTTTCCAAGAGAGACCCAGTTCCAGCGCCATATGAGGGATCATGAGCAAAATGACAAGGTATGAATTGTGGTAGATATAACCAGTGTATATTGATATTTTCATATACTGTCAAGTGAAGTTAACACAGGACATCTTTTCCATTTCCTTTCAGTTGCACCACTAATAATTATTCCTTGGGGACCTCAGAGTTTTGTGACATTCCTCTTTCATGTTTTCTCATGTTTTCTTTGCGATAGGACCTTCCTTTGATGCCCTTTGATTGGATTGTTGTTTCCAGATCAGTAATTTTTAATTTTAGCCATTTTCTTTGATTTATAAAATACCCAGGTAGATGAGAAAATGTATGAATTTTTTTCAATAGAGTTTGCAAAGTAATTCTACACATTGGCAATAAAAAGAAAATAATGCTTATATTTATCAACAGGACCCTACTAGTAAACTAATTTAGTATGTATGTATTAATCAGTAGATTAATGTCATCACTTTAGCTGCTTACAAATCAAATTTGGGAAGGAATGAGAAGAATACAGATATGTGATTAAGACTAGACCAGCTTTTTAAATGAAGCTTTCACCACAAGTTGCATCTGTAATATGAAGCATTTAATTTATTTCCCTTGCTTTCTATTTCACAAAGCTAAAACTACTTACATGAGATAGGAAAATCATTTTATTACTTTTTGAGGTAGCCCTAAATACAGATTAATTTTTACAAAACATAGCACTTGGAGATAATTCACGTATACGAAGAACAACTTACACAGGTTTTGGTGGGTTAAAGTCAATAAGGTTAAACCCATGCTATTGCACACTTATGTATAAGAGCCTTTACATCTAAAAGTGAAGGTGCTCTTAAAGAATTAAAACTGGTTGTGCAGATGCCAAGTGAAGAGCAGTCAGTCCTAGTATAAACTAAGTGTTTTGCTGTTTTGGTTATTAATTTTACTTTAGGAGATTTCATGGAATCACAGAATATACTGAGTTGAAAGGACCCTCCAGAGTCACCAAGTCTGACTCCTGGCACTGTGCAGGACACCCCAAGATCACACCATGTGCCTGAGAGCATTGTCCAAATGCTCCTTGAACTCTGTCAGGCCTGGTGCTGTGACCACTTCTCTGGGTGGCCTGTTCCAGTGCCCAGCCACCCTCTGGGTGAATCATGGACCACAGTTAAAGTAGGAAAATGTACTTCTGTCTCTTGCTCATTCCTCTCTCCTACTAACTTCACTCTTTTTGGGCAGTCTCAGTTTTGAGTCTTTGGTTTCCTTAGTTGCCCTGCTTTCTTTCCCTTTGTGCTCTTGTAATGCTGTATTTATATTTTCTGTATTGAGATGCAAAGGCAATAAAATAATTAATATTGGTATTGTTAAGCATCATTATCCTGTGTAGGTACTTGAATTGCTCTTTTTTTTTAATATTTAACATTCTGATTTGTATGGTTATATGTGTCAGTTGAGGTACATGTAGCTTATAGGAAGACTGAATTTTGTCTTTATTTTTGTGATTTTAACAAACAGCCTCACCGGTGTGACCAGTGTCCGATGTCATTTAATGTTGAATTCAACTTGACACTTCACAAATGTACTCACAATGGCGAGGATCCCACGTGTCCTGTGTGCAACAAGAAGTTCTCCCGAGTAGCCAGTCTGAAAGCACATATAATGCTACATGAGAAAGAGGAGGTAATTCATAAAACTTTATGACCTAACTTTGAAAAGACATGTCATAGTGGTTGTATTTAATCCCTTACCTATATGCTTTGCATTGGAGGATTGAATAAATGATTTTGTTCTGAAGAAATATAAAACTTTAAGTAGGAAGTCTGTTCTAATATTAGTTACAGAAATTAATATCCTGAATATAAGTGAGTGTTCCCATTGTGTCTTTATGAACAAAGAGCATCTGTGCATGTTTGATAGATACCATATCATACTGTATACACGAACATTAACTGATTGGTTATTTACGCATACTTTTATTTTGAAAGTGCTTCTGTGACTTATTCTACATTGATATACCCACACATAATAAATAGTGCGTGATCATGTTTGATGGCAGATGTCATGGTGAGGCACTTTCACCATCCATAGAAAAGATGAAACTGTTCCCCTATCTGCAGCTCCCACCTCTGTTTTTGAGTGGTTGTTTTGCTTGAGAGTACTTCATGTTCCTTCCCCTCTCACAATTTCATTTTCCATTTTGATAGAACGTTGGTTAAATTCTTAGCAAACAGTTAATACACAGTGGTGCATTTTGCAGACTTCATAGTCATTACTGCATTACTACAATTGGCAGAGTTGATTGCACTGCCCAAAATACCAAGTTTTCAATCATGTAATTGCCTCTTCCTCCTGTTAAGGCTTTTTAAAAATTGCTCTTTGTTTTGGAGAATTGGAGCTGAATCAAGAATGCACTTTTATTGTCAGACTTCTAATCACAACTGTAACAGTGGTGTGTTTCTCCATGCCAATTGCTTACAGCAGTTTTGACCTCTAAGTTTGGGGTAATAGGCCTGTTTGCACTTTGCCCTAAACCAAATGCAGGGACTGCCATCTGTAGAGATTATATTCCTTCTTTAATCATATTTTACTTTACGTTTTGTCATGTACACAGTCAAGTACGTAGCTGAGTTAAGATAAGTGGACTTGAGTGGAATAAGTGGAATTTCGTTGAATATTAACGTATCTGTAATGATAAATGACTTAATGGGTATTATTAAGGAAACTTGATTTATGAATTGCTATAAACATCAGAATAAGGAAACTAAGCATCAAGAAATACACACGAGGGTGGTTTTTGATATTTGTTTCTACCACTAAGATTTTTCATGCACTGCAGCAGCTTTGAGTTTGTTGCTTTGGTGCAGATGTCAGAAGAATAGGCTGTTTGATGCCTTCCAATTTAAAATTCAATCTGCTGCTTGAAAATTAAATTTATAAAAATACAAACGTGTTTCAATTGCTAATGAATGTGTTTTTTATAATGCCCAATAGTTTTGTGATAAAACAGAGATGAATGTAATAATTAATTCACAGAAAACTGCAGGAATAACTTTCACAGTGGTTATGCACAGGACCTGTAGGAGAGCTGGAATTTGAACTTGAAGCAGAAGGTATTGGTGATGGCACTAGCTGTCATTGAGGAGTTTTCCACAATGTGCAGGATAACAAGTTACCAGTGGAGTACATTCTCCCTCCAATTTGCACTTCTTCCTTTTGCTGTTAGAAGGGTTAAAAATCTGAAATCAGAGCAAAGGGGCATAGAGGGGGACATGCATTAGGGGACATACATAGCAGTTAAGAAGATGGCTTCACAAACTGAAATTTGGGGAACTTTACCCTAGTTTTGTGCTGCATCAGGCAGCTTTATCTACAGATGAATGCAGATGGGCAAGACAAAGAAATTAGAGTAATTAGCTTCTTGAGTGCTCCAATGAGATTTGGGAGAGCAGGTCTGTCTGTGAAACTTAGATTTTTGTGATTGGTTGCTCCTGTGAGAGGTTCTGGAAGGAATTTTCTGGGCTCTTGATATTAAGCTTGCAAGAGACTGTATTTTTGCCTCACATTCTTTGGTGATTTGTGTGTGGTAAACTGGTGTGAGGGAAAAACTTCACATTTGCCATTCCTCGCTAATATGGGGTAGCTTTCTCTTGAGAAATCATAAAGAACATATCTTGTGTAAATATGCCCCATCTTCTAGAGGTTTCTTGATTTTGTCCATTTCCTCAGTGGTACACTGGTTGTCACGGCTATGTTTTGCCCTGGCAAGGCATAAATGCTGAGTAAAAAACTGAAAAAAAGATTATTTATTGCATTAGAACTGCTACTATGTCTTCTTTTTCCATGAACCATGAGGGGTTTTGGGCTTTAGGAAAGCTGTAATGTGTTGAAAAAGTTAAAACTGATATTTGGTGGATATAAAGTGAAAATTCCTTCATTATAAGATCCTCTTGGTTTGATTTTTTTTATGTTTCATTTGTGTGATGTTGGTGTTTTGTTTCGTTTTGGGTTTGTTTTTAGAAATATTCACTGTACTTGATTTGTCCTGTCTAATTAAATTTGTGAGCAAAGATATTTTGAAAAAGTGCAGATTAAAATCCTTTACCGATGCTAGGAGTCGTAGACACTAAACAGGTGAAGATCATGAGTTCCAAAGTGTTCTTCAGATGTTGCATCCTGTAAGATAGGGAGAGCTAATACAGACAGAATCCAATGAGCAGAGCTTTAAACATTTTCTTCTGAGTTTGAGAATTTTGCATGTGATCAGCTTCTTTTGTTCAGTGTTAAAATGTGGGTTTAACCATAGTGAGGTTACAGTGTTCAATTACTTGTTCTATGTGTGGTGGTGGATTTTTTTTGTTTGCTTGAGAAGCGAAAAAATAAATCTGGTATTGCCTATAGCAGAGTCTGTTTGGCGTGATATATTGCTGGGCTTTTTGTAGTTTTTCTGCTTGACAGTGATCTTGCTTTCCTACAGCAAATTCCACAGTACTGAATAGAATCATGAAGATTTTCATTGTCTCAAATACTTCATCTTAGGCTATTTTTTTGTTTGTAGAAGTTGCTTAATAGGATAAGTGTGTTAGCAGCTTAACATGACAGGTCTGAAAAATGCTGAGGAGTGATTCAAAATCTCTCCTTTGAGTTTTGAGGTTCATGAGATCGGCATAGTAATTGTAAGCTTCCCTTCATAAAATTTCCCCCCACTTTTAGTTTAGTGTAATCATAAACTAAATTCATTGTGTAAGAACAAGAGATGCCCATAAGAAGTATTCAGATTTGAATGTATGTCCTAGAAAAAAAAAGTATTAGTTATTTATCATGTCACACTGTAACTTGAGTCCAGTAATCATGACTTTTGTGTTAGATTAAACAAGTAATTTTTGAGTTGGTAATTAATTTCATGAAAGGACTTCACCTTTTTAAGCTTTTGTGTGGAAATGTGATACAGCAGAACTTTTATTTTTTCGGACTTAAAGAACAAATTTATTGTCAAAACAGTCCAAAAATAACACTGCATACCTGCGTTCCTCTTGATTAAAACATTCTTGTCAATATCCTTCTTGAAATGAGCACTGTTGTTTTCTGTTGTTTTTATTTTTCTTGTTGATCATTAAGGGAGAAGAATAAAAGGGGGAGAATGAAAATCATTTCAGTTTGCAGTGATAATCACAATTACTCAAAAATGAGCTGATAGAAAAACCTATCTGAAGTTACTTATGCTCACCAGTGAGGAATATTTAACAGAGATGGCTATTTTTAGACATTTAAGATTAATTCTCAGCTTCGGTTTTCTAAAATAAAAGATACACTGACAAATAAAATTAATGATTTCAAAAGGCCAGAGGAAGTAAAATAAATGTAGAACTTCTAGTTTTCGCTGAAACAACATTCTTACTCTGAATTTCAGAGAAATGGCAACGCTTTTGCGTTAAACATTACAAGTATAATTTCCTTTCTAATTACATGGAATACTTATATATCTGGAAAATGGTATGTTTAACACTGCTATAAAATAACAGGTTGAAGAGGTGTCTGTTAGAAACATTTTATGTCCTTCTTTATTGCTGTCATGTTTTCTGTCAAGATAGCTTAAGGAAAGTCAGTGCTAACTGTGGTGGGATTACTGTTTAAAAGTGACAATCATTATAATTTTAACCAGTAAACGTGTGAAATCCCTGAATCTACAGTTAAGATGCTTTTGGTTAGAAAGTACTGTTTGTTATAGATGTTTCTGTAGACCACAGTGTAATGGCACTGAGGTGAGCTTTGGCGTGTCTTGAAGCAGCCCACCAAGGAAATAGAGAGTGGTGATGATGGTACTGAACTGCTCGTTTCTGCTGCCATATGAAGTTTTTCAGAACTCAGTTCTAGTGGAGTTTCTTAAAATATAAATATTAATATAATCTTGCAGTGATTATTGTACATGATTTATATTACAGGGCTCATAAACTTTTCTTGCTTGTATACTTCTCTTGCTGCTTGCTTCCAGCTGCCAATGTCCATAGAAGGATAAGTTAATCTACTTGAGCAAAGCTTGTGCTGGTGTACCACTGTTTTGAAAAATCAGTCTCTATTATCTCTTTCAGAATCTTATCTGTTCAGAGTGTGGAGATGAATTCACTTTACAGACTCAGCTGGCCATACACATGGAAGAACATCGTCAAGAATTGGCAGGCAGTAGGATCCACAGCTGCAAGTCTTGCAAAAAAGAATTTGAAACTTCCTCGCAGCTAAAGGAGCATATGAAAACTCACTATAAAATAAGGTGACAATCATGGGATTGTAACAAAATGAGCAGATGTTACTTTTATGGTGATAGCTGGGAAAAGCAGGAGTAGGTTTTCCAGTCAGCAAAGTACCATGATTTATGTAGATAGTTCTTTTTCTTTGGTATGCTGTTCTAAAATGACACTTGCTTTTTAAAACTTCGCTTAAGTGGGTGGTTATTTTTGGAGGCCTCTTTCTTTTCCCCTGTTTTTGTATTTAGGCACACATACTAAGCATAGTTCATCTGCCAGCTATTTGTAAATATGGGTTAAGTTTCTCTGATGCAAAGTGATTTTTGAAGTGTGTTTATGATTTTAAACGCTAATAGCAGTACATGGAAGCAAATGTATGTTAATTTTACATAGCATTTATTACAATGACAAAAGTTTTCATGCTTTCATTCTGCAAAGATGTAACCTGTTCTTTGCAGTTTAATCATCTTTCCCAAGAGGTCCTCATTACAGCCTCCCATGAGTTTCTTGTAAATCTGAAAAAGCACAAAATGAAGGGGAAAAAAAGAGGCCTGGTAAATGCTGTTCTTATTTTTGGTGAATATTTGTTCTGTCCTTTCTTTCAGCTCTCTAGTTTAACTTTACTTTTATCAAGGTGAGAATTGCTTTAAGTTAGAAGGAAGAAAAACTTCTCTTGGTTTACTTTACATATTAAAAAAGCCTAAAGTCTTGACAGGTGATCTCTCTTTTAATCTTTACTGTTTCTATAAAAAGCAGATGAGGAAAATTACATATTTAAAAGCAAGAAATCCTGTCTATTCCCAGTTCTTTTTATTAGAAGGTAATACAGATTCTAAGATCTTTGTAGTTGTGTTGCAGGAATTTTAAACAAGTGTTGTAATTTTCAATTTGCAAACAGAAATTTAAAGGCTTGGAGTATCAAGTTAGGTTTGTATTGAGTTATATAAATATATTACCTACAAAACTCATTATTCTTGTGGACAGCTCCTGTGTAGTGATGTTAGGATGAATAAACTAGTTAGTTTGGTTTGTAGCGAAATGAATTTTGGGAGTTTATATTCTCTGTTTCTGTGGTTCTGTGGGGAGTGTGATTTGTATTTGAGGGCCAGTGGTGAATATTTGGGTTGTTAAGTTCTTAACTTGCTCTTACTAGACTTCAGCAAGTGCATTTGTACTTGAGATTTATGAGATTCGCATGTTCTAGTTAAGAATAAAAGACTTGGTGTGTTCAGGAAAAAGGAATAGAGTTGTGTAGAGTTGAAAGTTCCCACCAAAATATCTGTGAAGTTGCTGTATACTTCTGGCAGAATTTACCCTGAAAACGTCTGTAGAGAGCTTCTAAGATGTATCAGATTTTTACTACAGAAATTACTAAAATTCTTGGTGCATGTAGGTACTGAGAAAAGAGCTGTTTGCGTTGTTCTTTCAGTATGATTACGGAGTTTGGGTTTTTGCTGTTGCAGCTGATACTATGTTGCCATCAAGTTTACACTATGTTAAAAATGATGCGGTAAAGTAAGCTTCTTCAAAATAACCTTTCATATTAAAATTGTTTGTTTCTTTTTTTTTTTTTTTTAAATCACAGGGTATCAAATACCAGATCTTACAACAGAAACATTGATAGAAGTGGGTTTACCTATTCCTGTCCTCACTGTGGAAAGACGTTCCAGAAACCGAGTCAGTTAACGCGACATGTTAGAATACACACAGGTAAGGCCGTGGAAGTACTTATTTTAATTTCTTTTTGTTTTACAAAAATCAATTAACCTGTGAAGTATTATATATTTTTTCTCCTTGTTGGAACTTGAGGTATTAATAGATTTGCCTCATTAGATGCACTTACCTGTTGGTTTAAAATAAACTTTATGAATTCCTTTGCCTGGAAGTTTATATGCTTTTAAAATTTCCAGATTTATATGATTAGAAACAGTTAAAAAAACGTAAAATACTCTATGGATTTCATTTGTTGTCAAATATCTGCTTTAAATTAGATCTTACATACTCTAGAGAGCAGGTTCTAAAATCTACAATTGCAAAAAGAGCAAAAGTACATGAGAATTAATAATACTAATAAAGTAGTGGTCTTGCATTTGTTTAAATTGATTTATTTAAACTTACGAAGTGATCTTCAGAGGTGGTAATCTTAGGTTGTAATTTTAATAATTGAAGAAGCGCAGGTGACTGTTCAAATTTGCAGAATGAATAGGGAATGTTTTTTGCTAAATTTCTGTCATAAATATGTGCATGTTTAAACCTTAAGCAATTGAAATAATTGAAAAATTCGAAGCATAAAATGATATAGAAGTTTTTGAAGTGTACAGATGACTGTAAAAGAATAATTCTTATGTTTTGGCCAGATATACATTATTATAGCAGGAGTTTGTCTTTAAACAAAGCCTTCATTGAAGATGTTCCGGGAATGTGCAATTTGTATGTATTTTTCATATGTATTGAATAAATTACCATTTGTCTAGTTCTTAGCTAACTCAAGTATTCATTTATGTAAGTGTGCAATTCTGTTTGTAATATCAGTCAGTGTAATATCACTGTTCAGACAGTGATGTGATGAGTTGCCATTTACAAGAATGACCTTGTTTACTAAGAAAAATACCTTTGTGTGACACTTTCTTAAGAACCTTTGAAGTATTATTGATCTAGTTATAGAAAAGTAACACAAGAGGTCACCCTCGTACCTGCTTTAAAACAATTGCTTGAAAGTAATATCCAAAAAAAGGTCAGTGAAAATTAACTTCAGTATTTTAGATTCTTGACTCTATTTAATACATTACCTTATTCTAGTCACAATTAGACAAACAATATTATAGTTTGTTGACGATGCTTTTTTAAAGCTTCAAAAAGTTCAAGGGCATTTATAGTTCTTTTGAATACTAAAAAGACATTTGTCTATTGGGAAGCCAGAGACAGAAAATGCAGTCCCAATCTGCATATGACAGGAGGTCATTTTAAGCTCCAAGTAGCTTGCCAATACTCATTTAATTTATGAAGTATGTTAGTACTCTAAATCTTTTTTCCTTCTGTGGGGCATTCAGCTGCTTGAGGTACTGTAAATATGTAGAAAAGAACAACTCTGCTTTAAAGAATTTAGAATGCCCAAGTCTTTTAAGTGTTAAAATAGCGGGTCTGTGCACAATGTGCAGCATTACATTACCCTCTTAATTGCAATACTTTTTTTGTTCATAGCTAGTCATTTCGAGCACTTACACCCTTTTGGGGAAAAAGTAAACTCTCAGGGACTGCAATTCTCACATTAATAACCAAGTAATGAACCTCTTATTCCCTCTCTCAAATCTGTGTTTTATTAAGTTATACTTGAGAAATACAGAAATTTCACATTTCCACAATAGAACTAAGATTTCATTTTTACACTGAGATTTAGTTATGTAGGCAAACTTAACCTGAAACAATACTTCTGTGTCCACCAGCAGCTCTTACCAGAAGCTAAGCTTTTTGCCTGTGAAAGCCCAATAGGAATTCTGTATTTCCAGATAAGAATTAGTGTTGTTTTAATCTCTATTAAAAAATATACAGTTAAAACCTGCAATACTTAAAGCATCTTCAAAACCCCTGAACAGCAGAACAGATGATATACATTCCTTCAGTGAGTTATATGCTTGTAATCGATTTCAGAAAAATAGCTGCTTTTGTTTCTGACAATGTGAATTTAATTAAGAATTAGTGAGTTTAAAGTAGATGTAATTACAGCTATAAAATTAGAAATCATATAAAAATATTTATTAGAACTGATTTAGTGTGCACATGGTAGTACTTACTGGGGTAGCAGACATAATATACTGTGTATTTATGCTGGTCTTGGCTATAGAAATGTGCAAAGGCAAAGTGTTAAATATTTTCAATGTCCTAGAGCTACCACAGCTGAACTATTTCACTAAAAGAAAAAAAAAGGGTAGTAGTGAGTTCACAGTGGGGGTTTCCAGGAGTTAATTAGGGCACATAGTTCTAAGAAACTGAAATTTATTCTTAATATGTTTAAAATATGTAGCTTTGTAATCTATTTATGCCATCCTCATATGTTCTGTAACTTAAGGTTTCTGTGGAGTTTTTCATGCTTATCTGTTAATATACAAAAACTGTAATTATGCACAGCACTGAGGGCACCAAAATCGGGAAATCGTGACAGAGCATTTCTGTAACACTACTGACTAGTTTTTCTTTAAATATTCAATATGAACAGTTTTAAAAATTATTTTCTCAGCAGAACTGTCCAAAACATTATTTCATTGCATGTTTTCAGTAGGTGGTTGGAAAGAATGAATAGTTGTTAATATTTATTGGGGAGCAGGAACCATATACCATCTTTTGCAGTGTTGCTGTAAGACTTTCTGATTTTAAATTAGATAAAAGGTTAAATTTTTGACTGTTAGTTATTTATTACTGTCCATTTACCCTCTGGGCCAGTTTGTTTCTGTGAAGGTATATGCATTTGATAGGATTTGATGTAAAGTGTATGTGGGTTTCTTTTTTTTCTTTTTCCCTTTTTTTTCCTCCAATGATTTTGCATAGCAGCTTCTGAGATCTTCCAAACCACAAGTTGAGGGAAGCTATTTTAAATAATTGCTTCATGTAGATTTCCTTTACTTTACCAATTTCAACCGATAATCATCAGCTAGGTCACAAAACTTTTTCACGAGGCTACGAGTGGGTACTTGAGGTTGGTGGTCAAGGTAAACAATTTTATTGTCAAAACCTCCTAATAACACATATATAATGTGTGTATTTTATTTTAACTGATAACAGTTTTTCTTTTAGATGCAGGAAACTGACATTTACTTAAAGCTCCTTTCCCTTCCTCCCCTTTGTCCTCCTGCTGTTGTTTCCCTGCAGGTGAAAGACCTTTCAAGTGCAGCGAGTGTGGGAAGGCCTTTAACCAGAAGGGGGCTCTGCAGACCCACATGATCAAGCACACGGGGGAGAAGCCCCATGCCTGTGCCTTTTGTCCCGCTGCCTTTTCCCAGAAAGGCAACCTGCAGTCCCACATACAGCGAGTTCACTCTGAGGTAAATGCAATTATTCATCGAGTCCTGGGTGCTAACGTGCACCTTAACTCAGTTTTGCTATTCCCACGTGCTCCAGCCAGTATAAATTTACTGCTGTAGTGTAGATTCTGGTTTGCTGCTTTTACCTTTGAGCTTTCCTTAGCTTGGTCTGAATAAATTTATACTTAGGAGAAACAGCAAAACCTTCATTTGCCAGTGTCTTTTCAATACATGTGTGGATTAATAAGTGGTGGGGTTAGGTGTACAAAAACGTACCTATGTCATTCCTGAGAGAACGAGGGCTAGAATCAGATGAAAGTAAGCCAAAAGCAGCCAAGCTGAAAATGGTGAAAAATTTCAAGGCCAAACAGCAACTCACTAATTCCATTGTAGAACATATTTGCCATTTGTCTTTGAAGTATATGTCTTGCAGCCTTTTACAGGCGTTTTTTTGGTTACAGGTAGAAAGAAATTCCAGAATAAGATTAAAGAAAATTGTTTCAGACCTCTTTATGTCTGTTTCTTTTCCTCTTTTTGACAGTTTTTAAAATTCAAAAGATACTGCTGTGGTAAAGTAATAGAATCTTCTGAGCAACATGACCTGTGCAACTTTGTTCAGTAATTTCCTCGCAGACGGTAGTGATTTGTGATTGGAAATACCCATAGAAAGAGACCTAGTTTTGGTTTGGAACTTGTCAGGTGGTAGAGGTAGCGCTTTTGGCTTCTTTTTTTATCCTGTGTGCAGAATATCATCTTTGTTCTCACTCTTCCCCTTACTCTGAGATTTGCATTCTTGTTTTCCGTTTTTGTGTTACAATGGTAGGTATTGCTAAGGATCCTTTTAGCATGTTAGTTTCTTACTTTTAGAATGTGCCTTAGTATATGGATATATCTTAATAGTTTGTAATACACTTAATTATGTTAAATCACATAACTTTGAGTACTGTGTCCAGTTTGGGCCACTGAGTTGAGGAAAGACATTGAGGTGCTGGAGTGGGTCCAGAGAAGGGCCATGAAGCTGCTGAAGAGTCTGGAGCACAAGTTCTGTGAGGAGTGGCTGAGGCAGCTGGGGATGTTTAGCCTGGAGAAAAGGAGGTTTAGGGGAGATCTTATTGAGATCTTATTGCTCTCTACAACTGCCTAAAAGGAGGCTGTGGCCAGGTGGGAGTCGATGTCTTCTTCCAGATGGCCAGTGACAGGACAAGAGGACACAGTCTTAAGCTGCACCAGGGGAGGTTTAGGTTGGACATCAGGAGGAATTCCTTCACAGAAAGGGCGATTAGACATTGGAATGGACTGCCCAGGTGGAGTGGAGTCACCGTCCCTGGAGGTATTTAAGGAAATACTGGACTTGGTGCTCAGTGCTATGGTCTAATTGACATGGTGGTGTTTGGTCATAGGTTGGACCTGAGGACCTCAGAGGTGTTTTCCGACCTAATTGATTCTGTGGTTCTCTGACTTTGCGTGACTAGTTGTCCTCAACAGCTGTCTATATGCGATAGCTTTTGCTACGTAAAAAAGTGCACCAACACTGATTTAACAATTTAAATTGACTTTTTTCAATATTAGTTAAGGTTGCAGTAAAAAATATTTTTCTCTTTTTTCTCTGTTACTCTGTTTTTCTGGAAGAAAGAAACAAGCTGTGGGATACAGTACTTAAAATAAATGCTCTTGATCACATTCTATGCTGTGTTTTACAGTCCTGAGCCTACATTTGAGTTACTGCTTTGGATAATTTATTGATTTTCTTTTTCTTTCTTGCTGTTGCTGTGTTTTCTTCAAGCATGCATGGAACTCTATGAATTCTTTGTTTTATCCTGAGACAGTTACAAAATAACATTGCAGCTGATAATGAATTACAGGTTGATTCTCACTTCGTAAAGCACTGTTTAGTTGTACCATATTTTATTACTTAATACCTCTTTTTGAAAGTCCTGTTCGCAGTTTAGTGTCAAAAAATACAAAATACCAATACTATATTGCATGTACTGCAGTGTGTTTTCTTTTGACTATCTTGTTGCTCCCTGCACATTGCAAGTACTACACTGGATGTTATTGCTGTGTGATGGACTGAGGAGGGAAGGTGAGGATGGTTGGAATCTGCAAATTTAGCTGCATTAATTACTTTAACCCATTGGTCTGAAAGTCTCAAACGAGTGGCTGCTGATCACTTTCTCATTCTGTGTATTCAAATTCAGTTCAAACTAGACATTAAACTTCCCTGCCCTTCACGGTGTTGGTTTTGTCTGCATTTTTTTTATCTCATACTTCCAAACTTCCATTTGTAATATGTATGATGTTTCATCTTCAGGCATGTCTCAGTTGATAAAGTTGCATTTCAGTTTTGCTTTTAAGTGTGGAATGGTAGGAGATTGTAAAGAGAGAAGAGTCTGAGGCCTCGTTTGCGAGAGGACATTTGTTTTGCTGTTTGGTGCTTCACAGCGTTGAGAAGTGGTAGTGAGCAATCATAGTCATGCACGTATATTGTAGTTCTTTTATATGCAAGAGGTACCAGCCTGATTCCATAAATGCATATTGGTGATTTGAAGAAATAAACCATTTTAGCTCTCACAACCCCGTAGTATCCTTGTTATATAGAAAAATAATGAAAAACATAGTATTTGGTAGATGTAGGGAAAATTTACTTTTTTTTTTTTTTTTAAGGTGAAGAATGGCCCTACATACAACTGTACAGAATGTAGTTGTGTCTTCAAAAGCTTGGGTAGTTTGAATACACATATCAGCAAGATGCACATGGGTGGTCCACAGAATTCTGCAAGTGCTTCAGCAGATGTATCTCATGTTACAGCGGTAAGCTTTGCTTGGTGTATTGTGAAAATGCCTTTGAGAGTTTAATTAGGTCTATATCTTAATTCCAGTAATTCTTCAGATAGGTTAGCACTTCTAGACCTGTCGTTGTCTTTTGTCTTTTTCGAGTTTTGTGTGATTTTTGGTATTAATTTGCAGGATTAAATATTGAGAAAATGTAGATTGACCAAGTATATGCAGAAAAGTATTTGCAATTCGAGGGTTTGGCTGAAAATTCTACAACTAAGTAAAGTATAATTCTTGTTCTTACAGATTATGTTAGCCTCCTCTTATAAAATAAAAATGATGTCAAAGTTTTAGAACTACTGAAATAATGTATTCGTTTCAACTCATTTTCGGAGATGGCTTATATAATTCTAGTCCATAAACACATAGTGGGTTCTTCTGTGTATATCTGATAACTTGTTTTAAATGTTAGCTTCTTATTTGGCAGATTATAAAGGAAAAAACACAGATTTTTTGGAAGCAGTGAATGTTTTTTCTTTCTTTACCAAGATACAAAAAAGAGCTAGAATTCAGAAAATGTCTCTGGTTTTGTAAGACTATATTTTTTTAGCCAGTGCATATTTAATTCATCATAGTACTCTTCTTTTTTTCTTTGATTAGAACCACCTTTTTTACCTTTACTCCACTCTGTTTTGCCTAATCTCCAACTCGTGCTTTAATGTTCAATGGGTGATGAGTAATACCAGACTTTGAAAGAGGAGGGTTAAAATTTGAAGTCTGAACTTCATTTTGCAGCTGTGTCTTGTTAAATAAACCCCTGTCTAGTAATGTTGTTTGGAAAAGCTTTTTTTAGGTTTTCTAAAGTTGTTTTATAGGGCAGATGCTATTTGTTTCTCCATGTTAATTCATAAAAAGGAAGACTAATGTGTCTTACTTGTTTGCAAGTACATATATTCTCTGTGTCTTTTTTTGCATTTCTACATTCTCAAGCCTAATCTTGAAAGCAGAATGGAAAATAATTACTTCATACTACCTCATGTTTGTTTTCCCTGGCCAACTCTGTTTTTACTCTTTTTGGTTTGCTTAAATGTTTTGGATTTGCTTAGCATATTGATATTACAGCAGTGTGGTATTATCTCCGCTTGCACGAATACTTCGCTGCTTGCATGCAAGAGGGAAATAGCAAAAAATGCCATACAATAGTATAAGCAAAGAGAGAGAAGAGAGAAAAAGATTCTTTCTAAAAATAGATGCCAAGAAGTTTAGCAAGGAGGAGCAGAGATAAAAAATGACATCTCAATTGCATATTAGAGAGGATTATGCTTTTTATTTGTAATTTTGTATCTGAACCTGCAAATGTTTAATTATTCCTATTTTTTTACTGCTGTAGAAACTTACTACATTATTAGATTAGCACTAGCATTCTTAGATGAGAACTTTCCTTCATTCTGCTCAAAACTTGCAGAGTGCTTTAACAGCAAATCTCCAGTATAATAATTCTGTTCTCAAGTTTGCAATCAGTCTCTCTCATCCCTTGTTGCATACCTGGGGACAAGGTTATGTCCTTGTTAACTACCCACTCCAAAAGCTGAAGTTTCCTGAAGTGCTGTGATACCAAAGAATGCACTCTTGTGTGATACATGAGTATATCTTTTAAATTATACTGACTGTAAGGCTGTCATTTTGCTGTCATTTGCTGCATTAGTAGTTATAACTAAGGTGATTTTGTGGACTTTTGTTTCTCTCAGAGTCTGATCTTTCTGTGCTACTTTTCTGCATTGTATCAGCCATGTTTTTATTATTTTTGACAAAGGTTTAAAATATTTTAATTTCTTTGTAGGACTCTGTCACCCAGCCTTTAACAACATCCCCTGCTAATCTTTTGCAACCTGTTGATAACAAATGGAAGAATGTAAGTGTGAAGTTTTTGTCATATTTTTGTGTCAAGACTCTAAGTGGGAGAAACTTTACATAATGATGTAAATTTTCATTTAACTGGTGAAAAAGGATATTCTGAGAATCTTTGTGGTAAGTTGGATCAGCTGGTGTGTGAAGGGAAGCTCCTTGGTGAATGCAGCTGGTTATTTAGAAGTGGAACAGGTCTTGAATGGATTACATTGCTTCATTTGTTTACACACTCACAATTTTGCATGTAAGTCTATTCAACAGCTCTTCAGAATGGAGGTAAATACTCTTCTGTATAAAAAAACCAGAGAGTAAGGATTCTTAAAAATACTGGATTGCCCTACCCCTCTGCCTTTGCTTTGCAGGGATTACCATGGTTTGGTTGGAGAGGGAAGGAGCTGTGTTCATGCTGGTTGAGTTGGCTGAAATTTAGGTAGCAGAGGAACCAGGGGGCTCAGGAGAAGCCGTGGAGCTGGGGGAAGGATGATGCAGGGGCTGACTTTCTGGAACTCCATAGCAAACACTTGTGATGTGCAGGAAGGCCTGTATGTGCCAGTCCCGCTGAGAATGCCAGCATGTTTTGGCTCAGCTATACAGCATCTTGTTTGTCAGCTGTAGGTTGCAGCATGGTATCTTAGGGACAGACCATCTGACTTACAGTCTCCCTTTCTCTACTGATTATTTTCTCACATACTCAAATCCACAAAACCAAGGTCAGGGAAATGTAGTAGTATTGCTTTAGTCACCATAAACAGCCCGTCCACCAGAGGCGGGGCAGAACAGCTGGAGGAGTGGCACTGAATGTGTGTAGTAGAAGGGTTAGAATGTTTGGAACTCACAGTTGGCAATGGAACAGTTGAGCACCTGGATAAGAATCAAGGGGCAATCAGATCATGCAGATATCATTGTGGGAGCCTGCTGTAGACCTTCCAGCCAGGACGATGACATCGACGAATTATTCTTTGAGGAACTAAGGGACACCTCTGAGTCAACTGCCCTTGCCCTTACGGGGGGCTTCAACTTTGCAGAAATTAACTGGAAGCATCACACAGCTGGTACAACCTGGGACAGAAGATTGCTAAAAAACCTGGATGACAGCTTCATGGAACAGGTCCTAAGGGAGCAGACTCAGAAAGATGCCCTCCTTGATCTGCTGCTTGTCAGCAGAGAGGATCTCATAAGCAGAGTGGAGATTGGCAGCCATCTTGGCCACAGTGACCATGAAGCGATTGAGTTTAAAATCTGTTGACAGGAGGAAAAGTGCCAGCAAAACCTCAGCTCTGGACGTGAGGAGAGCAGACTTCAGGCTGCCTAGGAAACCTGTAAATAACGACCCCTGGGAGAATGTTTTAGCAGATGCTGGGGAGGAGTATCAGTGTGGTCACTTTATAAACGTTATCTTCTGAGGGCACTGGAATAGACAATTCCCAAATGTAACAAGTCAAGCAGGCGAGGCAGAAGGCCAGCTTGGCTGAGCAGAGTTCTCTCCTTGGAAAGAAGGCAGAAGGTGTAGGCGCTGTTGAAGCAAGGTCAGGTGACACGGGAGGAATGCGGAGATACTGCTTGTTGCTGTAGGAGAAAATCCGTGTGGCCAAAGCTCAGCTGGAGTTGAAGCTGACCAGAACTGTGGAGGACAATAAAGGGTTTTTTCAAATGTATTAATGTCAATAGACAGTGTAAAAATAACATTGGCCCATTACAGGATGAGGATGGTCACCTCACAAATAGGGACAGAGACTCGGTCTGTTCAGCCTGGAGAAGACTTAGACCTCATTGCAGTCTGTAATTTCCTCATGAGGCGAAGAAGAGGGACAGATGCTGATCTCTTCTCTGTGGTGACCAGGGACAGGACCCAAGGGTCCAAGGCCTGAAGTTTTGTCAGGGTAGGTTTAGGTCGGATATTAGGAAAAGGTTCTTCACCCACGGGGTGGTTGTGCACTGGAAGAGGCTCCTCAGGGAAATGATCACAGCACCAAAACTAGGAGTTCAAGAACACTTGGACAGTGGTCTCAGGCACAAGGTGTGACTCTTGTGCACGGTCCTGTGCAGGGCCAGGAGTTGGACTTGATGATCCTTGTGGATCCCTTCCAACTCAGAATATTCTATGACAGTGTGATGAAGAGTGCCAGGTTTTTCTTAGTGAGAGGTATGAGTTGAAAGCAATGGATCCCATTGCCTTCTCCTCCCAGATCTCCCTGAAACTGCCAGGCAGCTTTCCAGCTGCTCTGCCCCAGCCTGTAGCACTGCCTGGGTTTTTTTGTGACCCAAGGGCAGGACCTGGCACTTGGACTTGCTGAACCTCCCGCAACTGAGCTATTGATCGAGTCTGTCCAGATCCAGGGTTGTATATGGTCTGTATTTCATTCTGGCAATTTTTAGGCTTTTTTCAATTGTCCGATTATAGTGTTCACTATGCATGAACTGTATTCAATGATAAGGAGGAATCAGAGCTATCAGAATCCTTAAAATACACTATGGTGTGTTTATTAGTGAAGAGATTCAAGGAGCGTTAGCTGCCTTGCCCATCAGATGAAATACTTCGGGGTGATTCCATCTTCTGTTTTGAAGAAGAGGGAAAAGTCTGTCATCTTAATAGAGAAGAGGAAAAAAAAAATTGAGGGCCGAAGCTGGGCAAATTGACACTTTGAAATAAAGTATGGAATTTTAGTGCAGATAATTAACTCTTGGAGCCACATATTGAAGCTGGATGGCAGCAGAAAAAGTTAACCACAATAAACTACTTGATTTAAAGAACTGCTCTAATTTTTTAGTTACTGTGACTTGAAGGAGTAGTTCACTCAGAGCAGTCACACTGTCTGTGTTACACAGCAGAGCAAACAAACCAAGGGTCATCACAAGGTCCACTATTCCAATTGAACAACAAGGGAATTATGAAGCAATAATAAAACACTTCATTCTCCATATTAGTTTGAAAATCAGATATTCAAATGAAACGTAGAAAGAGACCTCTGAATTTTTTTATAATTAACTATGTATCTTAAGAGTAATGGTAACAAACTTCATATATGTGCATGTGTGTACATTATTGTTCAACAAAGATAACCTCAAGACTGTATATATGCTGTATAATACACAAAACACACTGGCTAAATGCATGTAATGCTGTAATTTTCATATCAAAGGTGATGTAAAGAAGTTCCTTCATTAACAGTTAATTTTTCTGTTGCTAATGCCAGGGAGAATTTTAGGCACTTTTAGTATAGGCATCCTGCTCTGCATAAAAGCTTTCCTACATTCTGTTTCCAGAAAAGAAATTATCTCTATAAAGAGCTGTTACACTCTTCAGCAAGCTGCTTTGCTTCAGTTCCTGTTTATTGCAGTGAGAATGGCATATAGTGTGTTGGTCATATTGAAATGTTTATAGCACTTTTGCTGAATTGGAGTCTGAAGAGATGGAGCCTTTTTGTGTCTCACTGGTGAGGTGGAAAAAGAACTAATGGTTAAATCAGTAAAGTAATAAGTGGTATTCTCACATGCATGCAAGAGAAACGAGATAATGATTTGTTTCCTGAGAAGGCATTAAGAACACTTTATCAAATTTACAGGACATAATCTGAGTAAAGCTAATGTTTCTTAATATAATTCTCTGTCAACATGCTTTACTACAGTGACTGTCAACTGTTTAGTGTAAAGTGTCAGTATAAAGAAAATCTCAGGGATGTTTTCAGATTAGAAAGAAATAGTACACATGTGAAGCCTAAGATTATTCTTTGCTAAAAATGATCTGAAAGAAGATAGCCTTTTATATCTGTGTGTGGTTGCTCATGCACCTGGAAGTGGTTATTTTTAGACAACGGAAGTGTATATTAGAAGCAAATAACCAGTGTGTTCCAAGTTACCCAGCTATGGGGCTAACCATTGCATAAATACATGTTTCTCTTTTCTGCAGTAAAACAAATAATTAAAAGCAGTTATTTCAGTAATAGTATACTTATGCAGTCTTATTTGTGATAAGAAGTTTGTAAATGTAGGCAAACAAGAGTCTTTATTTCTGATTTTAAAATAAATACCAAGGCTCTTTATCACTTTTTTCCTTCATATTTGTTACTAAGATAGTCCAAGATAAAATTTCAAATTAAAGACTGAGCGATTAGATTTTTAAATTTCAAGGATTTTTAGTATTTTGATGGAGCCTGATGTGTATTTCAATTTTTAGAATATGAAGAGATTCCTGTAAAACTAAGTGGTTGCAAAGGTTCCAAATTGAAGATGAAAAGTTAGTCGTTTGTTCTGAAAAGTTTTGATACGGCAACACAAATCATTTACTAAAAAAAATCTCTAATGGAAGGTTGTTTTTTCCAAAGGACCTGCTTGAGATAAATGTGAACTTTAAAAAGATAGCCATGTCAGTTTATCTCTTTTGGGAATTACTTTTCATGTGGCCTTTACATGTGGAGTTTTGTAGTTGATCCCTATATTTTCTAAATTGGTTGAAGGTTCAGTAGTTAACAATAAATTTAATTCAAGCTGTAAGCTTACAATTTCAAGCTTGGGAAGAGCTGAAGAAAAGAGATATACAAAAGCAATTCTGTAATGGAATGAGCAAACTTTGAATGAGGCTCTGTATAATCATTATGTCTTATACAAGTGCTATCCTTGTAGTGGGCAGTTACCAGACATTTCAGGTAGGAGAGTGGGACAGGTGAGTTCATAATACGTACTTTTGATCTTCCTTGACAAACGTACTGCTGTATATTTCAGGCCACACATTTTCGGTCTCCACTTCTTCAACAGCCAGAAAACCAGGTGTCTCCAGCTGCTACTCATCAGGGTCAGCAGACTGTCACTGATGTCATTCAGCAGCTCCTTGAGTTATCAGAACCAGGTCCTGTAGAAAATAACCAGCCTCAACAACCTGGTCAGCAGCTCAACATTGCAGTGGGGATCAGCAGAGATATTTTGCAGGTAAGAGCTCTGTGTGAGAACAGCTTTACATTTCAGTGATTCCTTTCTCGTTCTTTCTTATATTTCAATGAAATTCTTTCTCAGTATTTTCAATTATGGCATTCCTTATGGATTTCTAAACAATTTATCAGTCAAGAAAGAATTGTGAAGATTTTTTGAACGGGTATGGACCTCACCAATATATCTTTTATGTAATAATACAAAAGAAAGGCTATAAATACCCATTATATGGCTTTAAGTGTACACGCCTGTACATGGATATTTTTACTGATACCTTTAGCTTTTTTTTTCCAGTTGCCTGGAAGCAGCTTGTGGCATGTCCTGAGGTTACGCAGTGCTTAAAACATGGTATCATTCAAGAGGGGAAAAATATTTTTATCTGGTTAAAAAATGAGAATGCATACATGGCTTTACCCTGTTTGAATTAGTAAGGGCTTTCTGAGTGTTTCCTGTTTATGCAAGAAATTTTTTTCCAAGGTCAGACAGTGTTTTTCCTAAAAAACTTAGTATATTTTTTCCTTGATAATGGCAGAAGGAGATGCAGTGTAACAGAAGAAATGTAGGGTGGTGAATTACTGTCTGTGCTTGTTCTGCAGCCTGCACCACATAAAGGCACAAACAGGAGGGAACAGGGCAGAGAATAATATTCTTTAGTGTTAGTGGTAGCCTGCTAACCGTTAAGGTACCTTTTCATCTCTAGGCTTTTAAGTATCATTTAAATTTGGTTGTGGAAGACCTAAATGTTATATGCAGCTATGTGCAGGTTCACCCTGTTGCCTGTGCTGAGTTCTCTAATGTCTGGTATGTGAGGAGGAATTGCAAAAAGTAACAAGATGATACATAACTATTATCCTGATAGCTGTTAAAAAAAAAAAAGTTGTTGTTTCCTGAAAGGCAGCTGTTAGCAGATGTGTAAGTGCAGAAAATCGTACCTAAAATTTCACAGACAATCAGAAATCAATGCTGTGTAATAATGTGTTTGCAGGTTTGAAATATAGCTGAAATTCTGTGAGAATGAGACATTTAATTCCTTTAATTATATTTGCACTGTATCTTCTAAGTGCTTGTTTGAGAAAAGTTGGGGTAACTGTGCAATTTTTCTTTCTTAATCTAGAATTTTTTTTCTTGTTTTTTTAGCAAGCATTAGAGAACAGCGGGTTGTCGTCAATTCCTGTCTCTGCACATTCTACTGACTGCAGCCAGGCTAAGGCTGCTGGGGCCCAGGATCAGAACCCAGATGTTCCGAGCCTCTCAAATCATCAGGCTGATTCTAATAGTGCTGAACAAGAAAAGGAGCAAGAGAGTACAGATAAACTAGATAAAAAAGAAAAAAAGTTCATTAAGAAAAAATCACCGTTTTTGCCTGGTAATATTGCCACTGCTTTCTACTTCTCATGCTGTAAAGAGTGTAGTAATTGTGGGTGTGTTTATGGCTTTATGAAGGGATTTCTCAAAATGTATTGTGGATTAGTTATGAACAGCATTTGCTCTTACCTAAAACACAGTGTAAGGTATGATAAATAATATTAATAATTTTCATTATAAAATATATTTTCGTAAAAAAAATCTCAGGATGGCATGAAGTGAAATTATACCTCTAAATCTTTTGGATTAGATAGATCAGTGGAGTTATAGGAAAAGGACGAAAAAAGTACATCTCCCGTCATCCTTCTCTGACAAGGACTGGGTTTTCATTGTGTGTCCCAGATTAGAGAGTTCTTGCAAGGACTATTCTTCCCCTTTGGAAGTGAGGCCTCACAGAGGCATAAGGGCAGGACTGCAGATCTTCACTGATCCCTTGGATGGAAGGATGAAGGGTGGCGTTATGAATAATGCTTCATGTCACCTCTCTCTGGAATCACAGTACTGATATGATATCGTCACCATAAATACATACTATTATTCTGCCTCTGTACTGTGTTGTGTATATGCAAGCCTGCATTTTGTCTCTGTGTGCTTAAATGCAACTTCAGTTTCAAGGTTGCCTGAGCTTTATGGCTGCTAGAAGTTGTTTGTTCCAAGTAAAGCCTTCATACTTCAGTGGCCAGCCTGGTATATACAGTGCTATAATGCAGCCTGTGATCTCTGTCTGTAGTATCTTCATAGGTCCATTGATGTTGCTTTTCCTTTTGGAAGGGATGGAGAAATTGATCCAAAGTAAAAAGTTGTCTTCTTCAGTATAGCTGTGATAAAAATTAACTGTTTCCTCTGGTAATAATTATTTTGTTACTTGTGTTTAACAGTAACAACTCTCTAGCTGTGACTACAAATAAAAATAAAAGGTCACTGCTATACAGACAAACAGAACTACTTTTGATTTTTGATAAAGTAACATGACCTCAGTGTGTCGACAGGAAAAAAACCACTATGTGAACCGATTTAAATGAGCAAACAATCTAGTATTGAACAACATATATGAATAAAATCTCTGATAGGATTTAGAAGGGGTTCCTTTCATTTTTTCTTGAGAAAAAACATCCTGTTGCCTTAGGACAGACCTTAGGGTTCTTGGATCATAAAACAAATTTTGTAAAAAAAGTAGCCTTAAATTGTAAAAATATCAGAAGGACTTGTGCAGTTTTTCTCCCTTTACAAGTTTACAAAATGTGATTTAGGTCTGAACTTGCAAAAGAGAGGGTCAAGCAAAGTGTCTCCTCCAGTTAGATATGTGTTTAGTACGTAAAATAATTTGGTGTGGTTGTGGTTGAGGATTTACTGTCATTGTTGGATAATTTTGTGATAGATATGTTATTTATGAGTTAACTGGTATATTATATTGCGTTACAGCTGCATTCTACATTTCTAAGTGGCATAGAAATTGTGTTGTTTGAATTTCAACAGGATTCTCTTGGGATTTGTTTTTGTCATTCCAGCCCATCACCATTTTCATGAAGTAGAATATATCTGATAGAGAAGTTAATCTTCTGTGAAGTGTGTTATGATGGCATCTATTTCACGAAGCGTTTTTGTGGTCGGATTGCTTTGTGCAATAACGTCAATGTAGTGGGATTTTTCAAGAATTATTAAAAGGTTTAATGAGCATTCATTTTGATATTCCTTGTTTTAGGTTCTATACGTGAAGAAAATGGAATAAGGTGGCATGTTTGTCCATATTGCTCTAAAGAATTTAAAAAACCAAGCGATTTAGTGCGCCACATTCGCATTCACACCCATGAGAAGCCATTCAAGTGTCCCCAGTGCTTCCGCGCCTTTGCCGTGAAGAGCACTCTAACAGCACACATAAAAACACACACTGGCATTAAAGCTTTCAAGTGCCAATTTTGTATGAAAAGCTTTTCCACCTCAGGGAGTTTAAAAGTTCACATTCGCCTGCATACAGGTAAGCCCTTGAAATCACTTTATGTATTCTATGATGTGAGTGAGACCTTGAATGAGGAAAGACTGTGACGTGTGTAAGTTGTAGACATGTCTGTCATGTCATTGTTAATATCTATCAGAGAATGAATCATTTCAGTGTTGTATGCGGTGAGCATAGTTTTTTGTCATAACTTCCTAGTGTTTCATGGCTTTCAAACTTTGGGCTCTTACGAAAAACACGAACATTTAATTTTCTGGTGATGAGTCAGCTGTTGTTCCTTTTTAATATCACTATTCTGAACGTATTTAATTGTGCTTTCTAAAGAGTAATACTCTTACAATTTAAGTTCTGATATTACTTATCCCCAGTCATCTTTACTATTTACTCTGCATCTTCCCTCCCCTTCCCTACACTTTTTTATAATTTCACTGTAACACTCAGGACAGGTTACTTCCCATTTTATGTTCTACATTACAGTGTTGTTTCATGTTTTCACCAACTTACCTGTTTTCAGCATCTTACACTGCATATCCATAAAACTTCTCTGATCATAGGGTCCTTGTTTACTTTATAGATTATGTTTTCAGCACCTCTTTTTATGTGATCAACTATCCTTTCCATAGAGAAAAATGAATTTTCTGCTTTTGGCAGGCTACCTGGTTGTTTTCCAATTTCTTTCTTTGTTCATGCAGGTAAATAGAGTTTCAATAAATAAATGTGCTGCTCCTTCCTTTCATTCCTGTTTATTTAATTACCTTCTGCGAAAGTATCATTATTGGCTTAGGTGCATTTGGTATCCAGTGTGTTTTATAGTTTGATGTATTTTATCCATGAAACATCAATGTTGGATTCATCTGCAGAAAGTATTTCACTTTTTTTTTGATAAACTTGTAAACCAGTATTTTTTTCTGTTAATTTAAAGTCAGGCTTTCTTTATACATGAATTCAGATTAATTCAGAGTGGCAGAAGCACTCAGTGGCTTGGAAAATAGGGAGTCCAGTGATTATGCAACTGCTCTGTAGTTTCATATAGTGTTTTAGTTATTGCATTGTGAAGAGTGGTTCATTCTTCTACATTTTTTCTGCCTGTGATTGAACTTGATAAAAGATTTCTTCATAATACCCAGTGATGTTTCCTAGCCTTTTGAGTTCAAGATTTCCCCTTGAACAAAACCAGAAAGTTGTTCAGCTTTGCCTGTCTCTAACTTACCAAGTTCTCTAGGAAATATCTCCCAATGAGATGTTTCTACTGGACTTTGCATTACAAAAGTCTTTCTTTGATTCTTTCGTTGGCGTGCTGTTTTGACTGCCATCAAACAGAGCTGATATTTTCAGAGACAGATTTATTAATTTTTTTTACTTGGTCCCATCACAATTCCCTCTCTTTTATCCTATTATATAACATATTTGTCTGTGTGTGCTTGCTGATTCCTTTTTCTCACAATTTTTTAAAAGTTTGTTTTGGAAGGACTTTAACCTGCCATGTGCAATTCTTAGGAGAGCTTCTGAAACACTTGAAAATTGCTGTCACTTTCTCATTATCCACTTTCTTGATAACAAACTTGCTTCAAGTGATGTGTTTCAATCCATTAGCAGTTCAGCAGATTAGTTGTTACTTTGATTGGTTTTATGGATCTATCTTGAAAACCTGTGTAACAATAAACCCCATGAGAGAGCAAAAAAAAAAAAAACCAAAACGACCACAGAAGAGAATAGGTATTCTAAAGCTGCATTTCTAGGTTGATGGAAATAAAATTTTAAACTAATTTTTTTAAAATCTTTTGCAGGTGTTAGGCCTTTTGCTTGTCCTCACTGTGACAAGAAGTTTAGGACATCAGGCCATCGGAAAACTCACATCACTTCACATTTTAAACCTCCGGAACTAAGAAAGCTGCGACATCAACGTAAACCCGCAAAAGTTCGAGTAGGAAAGTCAAGTGGTCCAGTACCAGACATTCCTTTGCAAGAGCCCATACTCATAACTGATTTAGGTAAAGATTGAGTAAATTCATACTCTCTTGAAATTTGGATTTCAATGGAATATAAAGGTCACATTTTAATCAAGCAAAAGCATTCAGAGCTCACTCATCTTCAAAGGTGCACTTTAAAATAAGTCATCAAAAACAAACTTCAGCTAAGTGCCATATTTTATAGTTTGCTTACACTAGAATTAATAAGAAGAGGACTTTTTATTTACAGTGAAATTGTATAATCCTTACCAGTAAAAAAGTATGTGCACTTTTATATTAATGAGTTTAATTTAAGTGTTATTAGACTTTTGGTATAGAAGAGATGACAGTTCATGACCTAGATTCTTCTTAAGATGATCATGTTTATTCAGATTACAGATACTAATGAGTCAGTGTGTTACATGATTTTAAAGTATTTGTTATAATTGTGACCTCAGCTGAATTAGTGGTAATCATTAGTGGTCATATTTCAAAAAGGCAGCTTAATTCTGGAACCTGCTTTGGAGAATTCATCCAATTATTTTAATTCTGTTGTATAAATATTGTCACAAGGTTATGTAAAATGACTTTTTGGCAAAAGTTGTACAGCCCAATCAAGACAATATGTTGTTGTCCAGTAGAGGTCAGCGTAGTGGGTGAGGTGTTTACTCTTTGTTGTTTGATTGAACAGTCTGCTAACCGCTGACTTGTCTGTTGTGCAGTCATCTTTATGGTGGAATCTTATATTGGTAATACCTTTAGCTTATATCGATAAAATTTTTATCGCTCTTTAAAAATCCTTTTGCTTTCACTGCATCCAGGAGTTACTGAAAGCAAGAGTAGGGATTATTTTGGTATCAGATAGAAGAAACGTAAATTTTTGGGGTATAAGCAAAACTTAGCTGACAGCTTCAGACAGATGACACAGTATTTCTTTCTTGAGTGAACCCCAGAAACAAGTATAATCCCATTTCTTGATTTTAAAGAAAAGCTCCACTTCAATACAATAAATATCTGTGCAGTTGAAGTCCGATTGTTGGAAAAAGATTAATATTAACAAGAAATACTGTGGAAGTTGTTTCCTGTGGATGCTGATAACACATGAACTCTGCTGATATTAGAATGTTCAATGTAAAAATAATTTCTGCTGTTTATCAGGAAAGTGTCATGTTTTTTCAACCTCCTGACAATATTTCCACATTTTTCCTCCTTCGCTCCTGGAAAAATAATCTTAGTTCTTTTAGAGGTGTCTAATTAGGTCTAAGAACCTATATTAGGTCTAAGAACCTAATAATTTTACTCTGTAATAGTGTTAATCTTTGAGTGGCACTTCTGTTGATATATATTTTGCTTTCTAAAATAGTCTTAATTTTTCTAAATGCTTATGAAAAAAGTCTGCAAATTGTTCTTTACCTATTTCAATACTTTTCAAAAAAGGCATATTAAATATTTGTCAAATTGTATACCTGATACACATTGATTAAATATCATTTGCTAAGTTCAAGATTGGAAGAAAATTATATTATTGGATCAGCAATGAATTCATAATTGCCAACTTTTTCTGAAGTTAATGCTTATTTTGGACAAGGATGCTACTGTAATGAGGTGGACCTGTGGATAAAAGAAGAGCTTACCACTACAATTGCATGTACAGTATAATATGTATAATGCTAATTAGATGTATGCAAAATTTTAAATAAGTGCTGAAAACATTTTCTGTATGCTTTTGGGTACTACAAGTTTAGTCGTGCTTTCTTTTCAAATACTAGCTCTTCAGAGTACTGCAACTTTACCAATCAATTTTTCCTTTTTGTGCTTCTGTGTTTATGTATGCAGGTCTTATCCAGCCAATCCCAAGGAATAGCCAGGTCTTCCAAAACTATTTTAACAGTAATTTCGTGAATAATGCAGAGAGACCATACAAGTGTTATTATTGCCATCGAGCCTATAAAAAATCCTGTCATCTTAAACAACACATCAGGTAAAATAAACACAATAAAGGGGGGAGATGTATGTAATAACGGATTTATGGAAAAGCATGAAATTTTTATAATATTCACTGGAAAGACTTTTTTTTTTTACTATCTCTTAAACAGTGAACCAGTGATAATTTATTTTTTTTTACCTGGTAGGGTTGGAGGAGGCTTTGAGCTAACTCATGCGTTTGTGCAGGTCTAGCAGTACAAGTAGTTGTGTTCAGTGTGAAGTTTAATTTACTAACACTTGGATTCTTTTTTCCTAAACTGTGTATAGAAAATAACAAGCATTGTTTGTGAACTCTTATGATAATTTTGTAATTGCATACTCCAGATTGCCTGCTTTGTATGTAACTTCTGTTTTTTGAGAAGGAAATTTGCCTTTTGTTCTGTATAGAAAACCTAAAAGAATTTGAGCTTACATTGTAATGGAGTAAATATTATTGAGGATCATTTTGTTGCTTGAAGCTCAGTTCAAGTTCCGTGTAGTCAGTGCTTGTTACAACCACAAAGTCATGGAGTCACAGAAAAATTTAGATTGTAGGAGAACAAGTGGAGGAAACGAATCCAATCTTGTTTTGAAAAGAAGAGTAGCTCCAAAGTTGAATCAGGCGATGAGGTTTAACATTTAGTCAAGGTATGAAACAGTGCTCTCTGACCTACAAACTATACATAATTAGAAGAGGAGGTATGAAAGAACCCCGCCAAAGATGATTACTGGAATCTAAGGAAAGATTCCATACAAGCAGGTGGCAATCTGCTTGTTTCTGCAATGTAAACTCTGTACCACTTTCTCTAGCTCAAATCATGGCGAGTTCCTCATACTCTCTCTACAAATCAAGTTCTGTATTTTTAAGTTCTCAGACTGCCTTGAAACAGTTCCTGGGTTTTATGTGCTGTCTTAACAGGAGGATGGGAAGCTTTACAATATCACATCTTTCCTTTTGTAATATCCTACCTAGATTTGTCTCTGTCTCCTGTAGACACATTCCAGATGGATTGATTTAAATGAAAATAATTTTGAATGATACTGAAAATGCAAAAATATGATGTGGGTACCAGTCACCTGCTGGTGTGCTTCTTTGGTCTTTCAACAGAGTACTGAGTGAAGCATGGCTTTGTTTAAGGTTCTGTGGAGGAATTAGAAACTTTTTTCTTTTTACATTTTTCCTCTTTGTAAATTGTCATTGCTATAACTAAATTGCTATGCTTGATACTTTTGTGGGCAGTGTGTCCTCATGGAGTAGTGCTGATCATTACTTGCAACTCTCCGAAAAAGAGGGAAATTTGTAGTTGGGGTATTATCAGTAGAGCAGTGACTGTGACTAGTGTGTCAAATTATCCCCCAGGCACACCAAGGAAGGTCAGGATACCCTACTGCTGATTTTTTATAGTCTATATCGGTAGCAAAACAGTAATATTAATATCTGTCATATACTGTGTTACAGTGTCTGATATGGTGATCATAGACTTCCAAGGTTACTGTAATCATAAGCTGTCCCTAACTTTACCTGATTTTATTAAATCTTGCTTCTTTTATCTTCCATTTCTTAGCATTCCCATTGCCTTCCTTCTAGCTCTGTCCTGGGATGCTACAGTTGTAACCCTTAAAATTCTTGTTGCATTTCTTAACTTTTCTTTCCATCTGTTTTGTATCTCAGTGTAGTCATAAAAGGAAACTTCTCTAGCACTTCTGGAAGGAAGGATATAGCAAGTGCTATGTACTTTGATAACATAAGTGAGAGGCTTTCCCCACTTGAAAATTTTTTCACGTAGCATTATGAGAGACAGGTTGTATTGTGCCTTGTTCCGGAGGTATTTAGGATAGACTGAATTCTTTTCCCAAGAGTTTTGTTGTTAAGTGTAGTGGTAGTATGTATAAGGAGAACCATAGCTTTTTCTCCAAACTTTTGTGGACAGTTTTTTAGCTGAATTGAGGAAAATACATGTGAGTGGTAATATACTAGTCTGAAGAACTACTATACCATCTGGAACGGAAAAATTAAACCCAAGTATTGTAATGGAGACAAAGTGTGATCAGAAAAGGAGATTGGACGATAGAACATAATTAAAACTACTCAGATAGTATTGTTTTTAGCCCTGTCAGGTTGTCTGTAACTTAGTAAAGTTTAATTTCTGGATTTTCTTAATTGAGGCCTCTTCCATCCATTCAGCTGTCGCATTAGTTTGGTTTATTTTGCTCATTTTAAAATTGAGTCCTTTAATAACTTTGTAAATCAAACTGTTAAATCTATTTTAACTTCTGCTTTCTCTTAAAAAGGTCACATACTGGTGAAAAACCATTTAAGTGCTCTCAGTGTGGAAGAGGTTTTGTGTCAGCTGGAGTTCTGAAAGCACATATTAGAACACACACTGGATTGAAAGCTTTCAAGTGTGTTGTGTGCAATGGGGCCTTCACTACTGGTGGTAGCCTCAGGCGACACATGGGGATCCATAATGACCTTCGACCGTATATGTGTCCCTACTGTCAAAAAACATTCAAAACATCACTCAACTGTAAAAAGCACATGAAGACTCATAGGTATGTTTGCAATTTTTATATGAATCTTTCAATGCAGTTCAGCAGCCATTCCTTAAAAGATACTTGGAAAGGCAGCTTTGCTCTGTAGCAAATGTATATATTTGAATAGGGATTTTTATTTATGGGTAGAAAACACTTAGGTGCCTTTGCAGGTATAGTAAATTGTGGTGTATAGTAAAAATAAAAAATTCTTCACATAAATAGGATATATGTCTAACTGAAACCGTAAAGACTTTCTCACCTTTCTTTGTAGATATGAACTTGCACAGCAACTTCAGCAGAATCAGCAGTCTTCTTCAATAGATGATTCTACAGTAGATCAGCAGAGCATTCATGTTTCTACACAAATGCAAGTGGAGATTCAAAGTGATGAGCTACAGCAGTCAGAAACTGTTGCAACAGATCAGCAGGCTATTTTAGAGTTAGACCAGCAGCCTGTAGTAGGCACAGAAGAAACAGCACTAGAACAAGAATTGGCTGATCAGCCTTTAGAGCAAGATGAGGGTGAGTATTTGAACTATGATAAGGTTTATAATGAGGTAAGTTTACAGGTTCTCAAATAATTGTTTCTTGACAGGGACAAGAAAAATACATAGAGTAAAGGCTACTTACTATATACTTACAGTATATAGTACAATTTCATTCATTGGTGTTTAGGTTTACTGTTAAAATATAAAAGGATTAGGATTTGCACCCTTTAGTTGTAGCAAGCAGAACTACTAAACAAATATAGAGAAAAATAATACATCCGCAGAGCCTTACCATGTCAGTTCTCTTATTATTAAAAAGCACTGCTGTATAGGCTACTTAGAAGGTAATATCTGTATTTTGAGGTGAATGTTCCATGTACTTACTTTGTTTGTAATAGTGGAACAAAGTATTTCGGTTTTGCTTATTTGCTCTTTTTCATGGTACAGTGAGTTATCAAGTACAACAGGGGAATAGAAATAAAATGTACTATAAACAGAGATTTAAATACCTGTTCAGCTAATAATTGTTTAGTTTATTTTTAATATGAAAATCCAGATGACTGTAAAATATGGGGGTTTTGAAACAACTGATATATACAGTTAATTACATATTTTTTTCTTTATATTTTCCCCTTTCCTTTCCCCCTTTCCCTTCTCCTTCCTTTCCCCATTTCAGATAGATTTGTGACATCCCAGCATGCTTTACAGGAAAACATCACTCAGTTTGAACAACAAACTATAGCACAGCAGCCATTTGATCAACAGAGCTTATCACAAGGTTAGTAATAAATAAAGACGTAAAAAGTAATATTTATAAGTCTGGCTTTACAGTATAGCTATGATAAAACATTTCTAAAGTGAGCATCTGTAGTCAGAGTAACTGCAATGCAGAGAACTTGCAAAAAAATCATCATTTTGAAGCTATACTTGGTAGAATATTCTGAATGCTTAAATTTTTTTTTGCTTTTATGGGCTGATGTCTAGTCATTACAGTATGGGTTTTATAGTCAAGCATTTCATATTCTTTCTTTGATTATGTTTGAAATTGCTGTGGCAGTAGGTAGTTTGCACAAGTTTCCCCCTCAGTATACATGCTCATAACCTGAGATCATCAGAAACACATTCTTAAGATTTGAGTGACTATCTACTTGGATTCATTTTGGAAAAACACAGTGCAAAATATAGTCACATAAAATGATACTTTCACCTATCCACAGCAGTTTCCTTTCATATTTTTAAGAGCAATGAAACTAGCAAATTAAGAGATTGTAAGCACGTAGAAACTATTTTTTTTCCTATAAAATACAGAGAAATATGTGTAGGCATGTGTAGCCTGCAAATAGTGAAGAAATGACTGTCTTTCTTTGCTTTTCACAGCTGGAGTTCTTGAACTGTTCCATAATATGAAGCTTCTAAATTTGTTTTGGGTTTTGTGGCAAGGGGGCTGTTGCTGAGGTGGGGAATGTTCGAGGGGTTTTCATTTGTTTTGGTTTGGAAGCATACATCACTGTCTGATTCCTTGATCTCCTTGTTTCTGACTCAGGGAAATAACTTTATGTAGCTGGTAACCAGTAATTGGTATTCTGTGTGCACAAACTTCTCTGTTCTTAGTTTCATTCCCTTTTAATTGTATAGTATCATTTGTAAAAACTTAATTGACTGTGGTAAGTTGCATCACACTGTGAAGAAATAGTATAATTTGCCAATTTTAATTCTCTAGGTTGTGCTGCTTTGCATATAAAGAAAAGAAAATTAAAGTCTCCAACCTTTAATAAACAAGGCTAATCCAGATCCTCTTACAATATAATCATTATTTTCACCGGTTGACTTTTACAGTTTTTCAAATGAATGAGAAGACACTACAGGAAAAAAATGCAGCCTTTTGTTCTACATTACACTGATGAGTGGTGGTGGTTTTTGTTTGTTTTTTTTTAATGGCTCCTTGGAATTTGAAAACCCAATAAGTAACTCTTGTTTTGTTATCTTACTTAAACTTCAGTTTCTATGTGTGTGTACCTTCTGTATTATATGAATACTGAATGATTTCTTGGGGAGGGGAAAGAGTCTTCTAGAACTCACAAAACAATTCTGTCATCATCAAAAATCTAGACTGATCATCAATACATTGTAAAATTGGTTCAGAGAAACAGAACATTTGTGGTGTGGGCTTTTTAACATCTCATTTGTATAAGATGTCTCCTATTCTACTTGGAATCTCATCCACAGATTCCCAACTCTTTGAAGTTTCCTTGAAGATCCTGGAGCCCTTCATAATTTTTGAATTTCAGGTAGGTAAGCATTTGCGCGGATGCATGCGTTAAATTGGTCGACCCTCTCCCTATGTCTGCATCTGTGCTTCATGCTCCTAATTTCTTTTTCCTATCAGCTAGGCAAAACATTCAATATTAAAACACTATGTCTTTTTTATTCTTGGTATTTATAGGCTGTATTCTTGCTGAAATATTTTGCTTCCATGTTTATTAATTAAATGACATAGGAGTTTTTAAAAAGCCTTTGATAGGTTTTTTGGTTTTTCTTTTTCCTTTTATGAGGGAAAAACCCCAACTTTGCATTTTAGTCAGATGAGTCTAATCTCTAGGTCTGCACAGACCTGCCAGAATTTTGTTTCTTCTTTCGGGTTTGTTCATAATACTTCTATTAAATTTCTTGTTTGTTCGGATAGATTTTCTTCCTCCTATGTTCAGACTTGTAAAGAAGTGTATATCCTATGAGGATGCTACAGTATCATGATCTGTGATTCGTTTGAGCTAGATTTGAAGGCTTAGGAAAAGGACTTATGTTCTTTGTGTTCAGGCATCTTCATTTGAGGACTTTTTAGTGATGCCAGAACAAACAAGTGTGTCTTTTATCTGAAATTGTTGTTGGATTATTGAATATCATCTGTCACCAAATGCGTTTTCATATAAATTACATCACCTTTACTTCCTTTCAAGTCTCCCTGTAAGCATGGTTGAATGATAATTCAAATAGTGGTGATAGGCAAATGATCTTGAAAAACCAGAAGTCCAAATGCTGTTAATTCTATAGCCCATACAAATATACCCTTGCCACCAGAATGCTGTTTTGCTTTCATAAGAAGCTGATCTGCAATCTCAGAACTTTGAATTCTGATCTTTCAGTAACTGTTTACACGTATTTGCAGTCAGTGCTGTTCAGCTGGTTGCCAAAGTTGCCTAAGAAGCAAACCTGCAGAGCATGTAAATGCGTCACTGATCCCTGCTGAGATGCACACGTGCATGTCAATGTTTATAATGTTAGAATTTGAATGAACTGTCAGTAAAGACTTGAAATTTTTTCTAAATTAAATCTTGTATTTGCTACAAACTATCATACTGTTGTTTTCTCATTCTCACATGCAAGACACATCTTTCTACTAGTGAAATGATTTCCAGAGTATTCTGTTTTTCAGTATGTTTTATTAATATAGAAGATAATAGGTTGGATGATGTCCTAAAGCCAAAAACACCCCAAGCAACAGAAATGATTACTTGTACTGAAAAACATGAAATCCAATTCCAAGTTTAGAGGACTTTGTACTAAGAGACTCCCCTTACTGTACAGAGCTTAAGATGTTCTCTGTTCTTTGAAGATTGATCAAAAGCTTCTGGGAAACAACATACAGTGATGAAAACAAGAGCAGAAAATAAAGGTTGTTAAATTTCTCTCTCAGACTGAATGTCTGGGTTCTGGTGTTTGGTGGTATGGGGGGTTTTTTTAAGTGCTGTTCTGTAGAAATAGTATGGTGGTAGCAAATGCCTTTAGAATGCTCAAAACTGTCAGATCTTTTCTAAATTTTGAGGGGAAATTGACCCTTACGCTAGGTATTGTTTAAAATGGGGATGCCTCATGTATATTCTTGTTACAGCTTTGGTTTGTATTTATTCCAAAACTACTTTCAGAAGTAGCATTTCTTTCTTCAGTTTGTCCTCAAATACCTCTACATTCAGAACTTCTCTTCCTGAGCATTTTGTTGCATGATCCTGGGAAATTTTTCAGGATGTCAGTAATTTGTTTAAACATTCTGAAATTAAACAGGTCATGGTATAGTGACTGCTTTTTTCCTTTTTAGCTAGTAAAATTTACCTGCTTACTAAAAAAGAAGTTTCAGGTTTTTTAGACAGTATATTTAATAGTTATGTCCTTTTTTTTAATGTAGGGCATTTTTTTTTACTTAATTCAGTTTCTTGAGACTTGTTTTCTCGTATTCTCATCCAGTGTAGTGGGAATGCCATTTTTCTATTAAGATACTTCTAAAATTTATTTGAAAAGTAGAAATTAGCAGCCCTCTTATCACTGCAGAACTTTCCGTTGCTTTCTTCAGGCTACTTTTTTGTCGTTTCACAGAGGGTAATTGAGATGCAAGGTTCAGCCTTTATGATCTTTTTTTCTTGTACTCTTGTAGTAGTTCTAGGACAGAAAATAATATACAAGTTTCAGTATTAGGTTTAGTGACAAGTTATGACCTGATTAATAATGCCTTCAAGATATGTTTACATTTGTGAGTTTTCGTTCTACAGTGGAAGCAGTACCCTACAAGTAGGGTTTTTTCCTCTACTGATTACAATATTCTTCTGCTATAGAAAGTGTTTTTCGGGAAAATTTCTGCTTAAACTCAACACATCCAGGTTTTTGTTTTACTGTTACTCAAAACTTTCTTTAAGCATTGCTTTTTGGCCTTTGATGCTGTGATCATCTGATGTGGGTTTGTTTCTACCCTATTTTCATAATCTTCACCCTTTTTGTCCACTAAAGGCAAACTGCACAGAAGTACTAAAATTGTTGCTCATACTTTAATTACCGATACCTGTGGCTTCATTTTTTTCCACATGACATTGTGGGTTATTTTTTAATACTAGAAGTATTAAAAGGGTTGATAAAAGGACATTTCTAATAGCGTTAAAAAACACTGCAATCTGAGCTATATTTCCCTGTCTCTGAATCATTGGTGCTATCATTTCAGTCATTCATTTAGAAAAGGAGATGATTAAGATCTGCTGTTTCAGGAGAACAAAACCAAATAAAAATTTCAGGGTTTTATATCAGAAATGTGAATAAAAATGTGTTTATTTTTTACTTTGCAGTTTGCCTTTGAGAGGCTCTACTTTACTATTATCTAAAGAGTGGGAATACGTGGAGGAGATCCAAAGTAGGAGAAAATGGGGTTACTTTATCAGAAACTGGAGTTCTCCTATTGGGTCATCTCCTCCACTCACCCGCCATCCTCCCCACTGAGCTTTGCATCCTTGTGATCGGCTTCCAGTGTAGTTAAGGGAGCGTGGTACCAGCGTGGATAAAGGGAGATGGGTCAACCTGTTTGACACATGCATGCTTACATACAAGAAATTCAAAATTTCAATGGCTCTAAGGTAATTGTGGCACCCTGAAGAAACTTCAAACAGTGTTTTTCTGTGGAGGAGATTTTCCAATAGAATTCCAGCTAACGGTAAGTAACCCTACTATGCCTGTAATGTAGATGCCAGAAACATACGTGTGTTTGGACGCTCAGGAGTGAAGAGTACAACTATTACTATGTGGTAATGCTAATTACTCTCTTTTGAAGGTAGTCTTCAGAAAAGTGTGGTGTTATTCAAAGTCAAATTCAGTGTATTTTACAGGTTTATGACTGTTTAATTTTTGGCAGGTTTTACAGTGAATGACAGCTACAATCAACAGACTCAATTTCCAGCTGTACAACAGCTGCAGGATTCAAGCACACTTGAATCTCAAGCTCTTTCAACAAGTTATCATCCACCAGCCCTTCTTCAGGTTCCAAATACAGACACTATTAACGTAGTAAGTACTGCTGGAAGGCAGGATTCATTGTTCCGTGTTCAGTCATGACTTTCTTGCACCGTTTCATTGGTGGTTAGGTAAACTGAGAAGTCAGAAAAGTTTCATGATTTCTTCTCTAGATTGCTTATGTTTTACAACTGGAAAATAGAAAGGTGAGGAGAGGATAAGTGACTTGACTACAGTTTCTAAAAAGGAATTGTATAGTTTGATGCTCTAGACTTAAAAAATACTGTAATGTTGGATTGTGAGTTTAAAACTAAGGAGAGGATGTAATGTTATGAAATAATTTTACATTATTGCATTATATTCTCTCCTAATTATTAAATTTCTATAGACATACATGATCAAGCAATAAAAAAAAGCATTACAAATCTTTAGTGATCATTCATGGAGCTTGCATATTGCAGTGTATGATATTCTTACGTGGTTCTCATTTAGTTAAATATGTAGAAGTGCTCAATTGCTAAAAATACAGTTTAAATGGTAACTTTTTATGATGGTAGAAGTACCTAGCATGGAGACAGTCTGTTGTACTGCATTTACCATGATGATCTCTGAGTTACTGTCCAATCAAGCTTGTTTGCAAAGTGCAAATGTTGTCAGAGAGCTGATGTGAGTTTTAGGATCTGGAAGAGTTTGAGTCATTTCAATCTGTAGGCTTTGGAATTTCTCTTGGCTTCAAATTCTGAAGGATACTCTTTGTCTCAAGGATTTTTCTGTTGTGGCTTTTACTTACAGGAATATTCAGAAAGTAGCGAAGTCTGTTAGCAACACTGTGTTTTCCTGCTTACTCGGTGTTTAAAATGGCTGCTTTAGTTTTAAATTTAACTCCTCAAACACTAGAAAATCTAGATGACTTATATATATTTTTGTGGATATTCAGAAAAGTGTTAAGTGCGCCATGTTCTCTGTTAATTCCAGTTCAGTAGCTGAACATTTTGATGCTTTCCTTCTCACTATGAAAGAGGTATTATATTGCACTCTTAATTTCCTGTCAAAATGTATGAAAGCATAAATTTAATTACTTGTGTTGACTGTAAATGCTGTGATTTTTTTTCTTGCCTATTTGTGTGACTACATTTAAATGTTGTATTATTGACATTTACTTGAGGCTTTGATTTTTAGACTACTCGCTTGATACAAGATCAGTCACCACAGGAAGAGCTTGAATTGCACACCCAACGACCTCATTTTCTTGAGGAAAATGAAGATCAAAGTAGGCGTTCATATAGGTATGTTATGCTTTTAGTTTTTGTCACAGAATTTCCTGGATCTTTTATGGCTAATAATTACATGAAACTAATGACAACAATGTTCTTCTAATAGGTGTGAATATTGCAACAAGGGTTTTAAGAAATCCAGCCATTTGAAGCAACATGTACGATCACATACTGGTGAGAAACCTTATAAATGCCAACTCTGTGGCCGTGGTTTTGTTTCCTCGGGAGTTCTTAAGTCACATGAGAAGACTCATACAGGTAACAGAGTATACCAGCTCTATATTAGCTTAACCCGTGTTTGGGTTTTGTAAATGTCCTGTGTGAGTAAACTTAAACAAATAGCATGCTACTTATTTGTTTCTGTTACTTTAAGGAGTTAAAGCATTCAGCTGTAGCATTTGCAATACCTCCTTCACAACTAATGGCAGCCTTACCAGGCACATGGCAACTCACATGAGCATGAAGCCTTACAAGTGCCCATTCTGTGATGAAAGCTTTCGAACAACTGTTCACTGCAAAAAACATATGAAAAAACATCAGGCAGTCTCCTCAGCTGTAGCAGCAGCTACAGATACAGGAGGGGGAGGTAAATTATTTCATTTTTACTTTTACAGTCCTTACTACATAAGAAATACAGATGTTTTGGTGGATTACATGAATGCTATAACAGTAATGGTACAAAATAGCCTTCCAGCATGGATAATGTCTGATGTTCAGAGCTGCTGAAATTGCTCTGTTATCTAAATTATTTAAAGAAGTAAGTTTTCCAGGATCTGTCCAGTCCACTAAAGGTATTGTATGTGACATAGATACTTTAGTATGTCACTAAAGTAGAAGATTTTTTTGTCCTATATTACTTAACCTGTGTTATTGTAAAATAAGAATCATAAATCCAGCTTTTCCTAAAATGAACTACAGACATGAGTAGTTAGACATCTGAACAAGATTGAAGTCCAAGCACGTAATGTAGTGGCCAAAAGTTTAATAATAAAGCCTTCTATTTTTGTAATTTCAGCTGACAGATTAAACTAAACAGACATGTGTTTTTTTGTTTTGTTTTGTTTTTTTTTTACTTAATAGTTGCATGTGTTGAAGATGATGAGGAAAGCTCTGAAAGAACTTCCAGAAAATCTCGTCCTGGTGTCATAACTTTTACAGAAGAAGAAACAGCAGAACTGGCAAAGATTAGGCCTCAAGAAAGTGCCACTGTTTCAGAAAAAGTTCTTGTCCAGTCGGCTGCAGAGAAAGACAGAATTAGTGAGATTAAAGATAAGCAAGCAGAGTTGGAAGCAGAGCCCAAATATGCCAACTGTTGCAGTTATTGTCCGAAAAGCTTTAAAAAACCCAGTGATTTAGTCAGGTGAGGAATTGAAAAGTTTCATATATTTTTAATTTGCTGAATAGTTCACCAGAATCATTAGCAATAACAGTTTTGTGTAACTCTCTATGCCCAAGTTGAAGTTTGACTAATATTTACATAAATTTTTCTTTTTCGCAGTGCTTTAAAAATGTGTCCAATTGTTACATATTCTGAATATGACTAATCCAGCCTTTTCACATTTATTTTCCTGCAGTTTTAAAATTATTGTTATGACGTTTTAGAATAAATTATTTTTTTCTTGCTCTAAGACTTGCATATAATACATGTAAAAATCTGTTGAAAAAATGCAAATTCTTAAATCATGTTGTTCTGCTTAGTGTAATGCTAGTATAGGTATTTAATTCTAAAATTAGTAAGATAGAAAATAAATATTTGTACAAACTGACATAAAAGTAGAAATTCACTTATACTTGTATCTTGGAATTATTAGGCATGTTCGTATCCATACTGGAGAGAAGCCGTATAAGTGCGATGAATGTGGAAAGAGCTTCACTGTAAAATCCACTCTGGATTGTCATGTTAAAACACACACAGGTCAGTAAGGTTTTGCATGTCTTTGTTTAGAAGCTGGTTGCTTTCATGACCAGCTGTTCCAGTACAGATTTTGCAAGGAATGCTATGTTTCAGTGTGATCTAGTATTTGGAACTGTGGATGACGGTGCTGGGGGAAATTTGGTGCTTGTGACATCATCAAATGAATCACATTAGAACATTCTGAGTTAAACCATGTTATTACAGCCTTCTGTATTAGTAGGCTTCTAAAGCATAGTCTTAGCTTATGCAAAAACTGTATGTAAGTGTCCGGAATATGTTCATGTCAAATCTTCTGTAGCATTTCAATGATAAATGATTTTCCTGAGTAAGAAGGTGGAGTTGGGGGAATCTTACGAAATTAGATTAGAGAAAAAAAAAATTAAACATTAATGTTTGTGCTGCTAAGTAAATTGGAAAATAAGTGTAAGAAAAATCTTGAGCATTCAGCTGTTTGAATCTTGCAAGTTGAATGTAAACCTAATATCTGGAATATTTAGACTTCTATGGTAGGTCTTTTGTATTACTGAGAGAGGTCTGATTTGAATAGTACTATTTTTCAACCCCTATTTTGTGCTAATTAAAAAAAACCTCCTAAGTCTTTCATACTTATTTTCTTCTTACCATTGAACTTCTGTAATAAACCCAGTCCTGAACTAATTAATTTCTTAAACTGTTTCTACAGTTTCATTAAGTTTCATTATGATCTGTTTTCAAAAATACAAAAAACAAGATAGAAGACTTCTAATGCTGTCATGCATAATTATTTTGCTCGTGGAAGCTCAGTCTTTGTTTTACTGTATTTCTACTTTCTAATGTTGTTTAGTAAGAAATAGTACTCATAGTACATGAAATTGTTGTGTAGATCAGTATCTTGTCTCAGACAGTAGCAGATTGTAAAGAGAATGAAAGTAACAAAGCAGGGATTTGGTCATGTACCTCCAGGTTCAAGCAGTTTACAAATTGTGGGACTCTGAATATGAGATTGCATTTCTTTGCTCGCTAGTTTTAATGGAGTCTTTTACATTAGTTTTATCCAGTTGTTTTCTGAACCCAGAAGGATTGGGTAAAAAGGAATGGCCTTCAGTAGAGTCAGTAGTATTAAGTTCCTGGATTCAAGTTTGATTTTCAGTTTGTTGTCTTGATAGCTTTGTTCCTAAGCCCACTAGTTTTTTGTGTGAGAAATAATGAGAAATTGTTTCCCTTTCTTAATTTTTAAGCTCTTTATGACTGTACAGACTTTTTTATAATATGTAACGGAGCTCTGTTAATTATTATTTTAACATACTTAAATGGATTTTCCCCAGCTGCTACTAATTATCTCTTTCACATTACATACAGTACAATTTTGACTATTTGAGTCCTCGCTCAGGTGCTTAAGAACCCTTCTCCTGACTTCCAGCCTTGTGAAAATTGTCTGTATAAACCTTTTGTGTTCAGTCTTAGAACTATTTTTTATTTAGTTCATGAAAAGACTGTCCTTTCATCCTGTGACAGCATTTTTATTAAGGTCTTTTCATATAAAACCAATGTAAAATTCAAAAAATCCAGATACAGTCTTTTCAGTGGAAATCTGATCTTCTTCAAAGAGTGCTCACAGATTTGGGAGGTGTAATTTTAACTTAAAAAGCCATATCACCTTTTCCCTATTGTAATTCATTTTATCTTGTGGAGGTTTTCTTCCACATTCTTTTATACTTGGGCCGGCTTGTGCTGGATGAAGTTTACCTAATGTGCAGTTTTCTGCATTTGAGCCTGGGTTCCTTTCTGGAATGCTGTCGTAATCTGTGGGCAATAGCTACACGTTCATTGGTTTTATATTGAGACGTACGTAACTTACTTAAACGAACAATAAAGAAATTTTTACAGTGTTAATGTCTGTAACCACCCTAAAAATAGTTCAGTCTGAAAAGCTACTCTGTTTCTCAGCTGTGAATGAAAGTTGCCTGGATAGGAACCTACCTGATAGCATCTGTAATCAGCATTGATCCAAAGAATTAGTTTGGGGCTTTACTGGAAGTACTGGCTGATTGGAAGGTTTTCATTGATGTTCTTTGTCTGATCGCTTAACTCCTGTATCCTGATGAAGCATAAAGTGGGATAATTGAAGTCACACGCCATTGCATTTCTGTCTTCATTGCTTTTCCAGTTTCCTGGTTATGTACCAGTTCTTGTTAAGGTTAGCTGTGTAGCCAGCAGTGTGGTGTAACTGTAAATGGCATGAAACATGTTTCAGTTTTGCTATATTTGGAAGCAGTGCCAATTTAGTGTTTGCCATTTCTTGATGACTTTTCATCTGAATTTGTGATCATCTTCCCTCCTTCCCTTGTGGGCACTAACTAAAAACTGCTAAACTACTGAAAACATAGTTCAACCATCTTTCTTTTTTCTTTTCAAATTCCTAGTATTTACACAAAAGGCCCAAGAGTCAGGTCATAATCTCATTCCGTATTTAAATAACAGGACTTCAGATGTTCAGTTTGTTCCATCCTGCTTTTTTTTTTGTTTGTTTTCTTCTCTCTCTCTCTTATTCTTCCACTCCCCTTTCTCCCAATGGGTGGGGATTTTTTATTTAGTTGGAAAGACTGCTAGATGGCTTCCTTTGTGGCACTCTGAATGTGATAGATGACTTTGCTGCAGCCCACATTCCCAGTGTCTTACTGGTTCATGTTCTTGGGCTCTTTCTTCTCCATTATTTGAAACAGAACATTGTCAGAGCTTTACTTAGTTTTGTTGAACAAGAAATGGTAACAGTGTGCCAGGGTTTTGTAATTTGATGTAGGTTGAATTGTAATTCAGGAATTTGATGAGAGATTCTTCTGTGTAAATGGAAACTAGAACTCAATAGCAGGAATCATAGGCACATACTGCCCTTGTGATTTCTTTACCAAATACGTTGGTTTCTTTACCTTGTTTAGCTAGGAAGCAATATTGTGGTGAAAGGCCTGGGAATTTCAGGAGTTATAGTGGGTTTTCAGCTGCAGTGGCATGTTTTCTGCCAGATATTTACGTTATGCTTTTTGTGAATTGTACAGCTGTGCATATGATTAAAGAAATAAACTCTGTAGTTTGCTGTTACTTGTCGTACATTAAAAATTCCATTTGAGACCATGGATGTTTTTCAGATGTTATGCACTCTGAAAGGAGAGACAAAAAAGGAGTGTGTATGTATAGACCAGATTTCTGGATTACTCTGAGGGGTTGATATTTTGTTTTAGAATATTACCTCACTTAATTTTAATAATTTCCTGCTTGTAATCCATTAATACTGGTTAATTGAGGCAACATTGAAACAGAAGAATAAAGCTGCTGGAATTAGAAAGGAAATGAGTGGCTAAGTAAGTAGGAGCCAGATGCTGAAGAGGTCAAGATAAAACTTTTAATTCTCCAGTTTATGAGCTGTGTAGTTGAAACAACTGGATTACTCAGGAAGATGAGATGAGGAGGACAGAGGCATGAAGGTGACCAAGTAAGATTCAGCATGAAAGCTTTAAAAGCATATTTAGTTTTAGTAAAAGAAAAAAGTTAATATGCACTTCGCTGAGAACCTTAAATCATTTGAAAGGCACCCAAGTGGTAAGATCCAATTATTTCAAATTTATTCCATTCAAATTAGTTTAGAATCTGTTATGAGTTTTGTTAAATGGATGATTTAGTCCTGTCAATCTTTTCAGAGATTTAATCACTTATCTTTCTGGTTTTGAAACTTTTCTAGGCCAGAAGCTCTTCTGTTGTCACGTGTGCAGTAATTCTTTTTCTACAAAAGGCAGTCTAAAAGTCCACATGCGCCTGCATACAGGAGCAAAGCCCTTCAAATGCCCACACTGTGATTTGCGGTTTCGTACTTCAGGGCGCAGAAAAACCCACATACAGTGTCATTATAAACCGGATACAAAGAAAGTTAGGAAGCCTGTTGCCCGGACTTCAACTGAGGGACTACAACCAGTCAGTCTCCTTAATTCATCCTCAACGGACCCTAATGTTTTCATCATGAATAACTCTGTTTTGACAAGTCAGTTTGATCAAAATTTACTTCAGCAAGGACTTGTGGGCCAGGCTATCCTGCCTGCTTCAGTGTCAGGTAAAAATGGATGGCGTGGCGGTGGTGGTGGTGGTGTGGAGATCAGTTTCTGAAATTTGCTTTCTATTAGAGTTCAGAAAGTTTTGCCAAACACTGCTAGCCAAACAGGTAAGAGTTGTATCAAATTTATGGTTTGATGTGCAGTGGTTACATTAATAGAAATTAATTATTTAAGAATGCAGTTCGCCTAAAAAAGTCTGTTCAGTTCTGCTGTGGTGTTGTACTGCAGAGAGGAAGAAAATGCAGATAACAACTATCTGGAATACTTGTATTCTTTGTGGTAATACTTTCTGGTTTTTTTAAAAAGAAAAGAAGCAAACCAGTTGCTCTGCTTGTCTATGCTGGTTATTTATGTGAATAATGAAGTGTGTCTTTTAAGTGCATATCCTCTGCTGTACACGTGTAATTATTTGTCCAAAATGAAAAGAAAAAAAACCCCCACACCAAAAGAAAACCAACCAAAAGACCCCCAACCTCAAAACAAAACAAGAAAACTCCTTAGCAATACAAAAAGCCAGTAGTGTAGGCAATTATGTTAGATAATTAAGTGCATAGGATGTGAAGTCTCACCAACTGGCAGTGACTACAGCTGCATTAGCACATTAGATGTGCCACAGGGCATTCTTTGAGGCCAACTGGCAGAGAATACCCAACATGCTTCATGCTGCAAGAAAGTGACCTTTTGAGAATGATCCTTACTAATTTCTAATTTTTTTTCAGGTATTTTTTGTGTAAGTGCTCACTGACCCAATGTTTGCGTAACTGCTCGGTTGAACTTGGGACAGGGATGATTTTAGGAGCAGAATAGTGTTCAGGTCTCTGGCGACATGCCTTGGTATTATTAAATGTACCACTTAAATTGTGAGTCTTGGACTGTCTGTCATTTCTGAAAGTGAGACTTTGATTTTCTGTGCTGCTTTGGCATTGTTTTCAGTACATGTCTATGATTTTGCAGGTATGCCCACAAATTCAGAGTATTATATCAGTCTCATATTTAACTGTAGCCATTCCAGCTTATCTGATTTGACCTAAGTTGTTGTCCAAAATGAACAAATTGTTGCTTCAGAAGATACTGATGTTATTTGACAGGCACAGTTAGTGATAAACTTGTGATGAAAAATTGATTGATGTTTCCTTGGGTTTTTGAACATAATAAGGAGGAGTGTTTAGTATGTTCAGATGTCCTAGAAAGAGGCCTTCTTAAATTGAGACTAGTAATGTGGATTTTGCCCAGGGCAGGTATTTTTTGGGTGCATTGTAAACCGGATTTATTATACTAAAGGATTCTGAAGAGGGAAGGATAGGTGTTTTTGAAGCGTCAACCAAAGGAAACTGGTTGATCACACTCAGGGTGTTTGGAGAAGAAGGTGTATCAAACACAAGATGACTTTTTCCTTATATTCTCTCAAGACGTTTTGTAGAGATGGTCTATTCTTCACTTTTGGAATTAGAACCTTTTCAAGTTTTAAAGACTTGAATTTCAATTGTTAATGTACCTTTATTTTCATCCATGTAAGTACGGAGGATGAACTCTGACACTTTGATACTGAACCATGTCTATGCTGCGCAAAATGTGGCAGTAACTTCCATGTGTATGTTCAGAGTCAGAATGTAAATATCCTCTCTGTGTGCTGCTTTGTTTAGGTTCAGCACACTTTCCAAGGAAATCTAAACCAAATTTCTCCAGATTTTAATGCTACTCTGGAAGGATTCTTGTTTTGTAAGCTGCTAGCTAGTGCCTAAATAGCAATCCGTAAATCACATGGGATTTATGAAGCTTTAAAACAGGCAATCATCTACTTCAAATTATTTTTCTTGTCATAAATGTGTGTGTACATAGCTTTTATACTGATTTAATGTATAAAAATAAGCAGGCTGAAAGAGGTAGTCAGTAATGGTAAATAAAAATATTACAATATAACTGTTTTCTTTGGTAGCTGGAGGTGACTTAACTGTGTCCTTGACAGATGGTAGCTTGGCCACTCTTGAAGGAATACAGTTACAACTTGCTGCTAATCTGGTTGGACAAAATGTTCAGATTTCTGGAATAGATGCCACTGGTATTAACAACATAACGTTACAGGTAAGTTGCTGACTGTTCCTTGCTTTTAATTCTATAGAGTCACTTTGAGGGCTGAAGAAAGATTAAGGAGCCTATGTAATTCTGGAAGAGTTCGCTTCACTTGAGTGGGCAATAACATATTGTATCAGTTGTATGATGTTAGAAGACTTAAAAAATAGCTTCACAGTGGGATATTTTGCTGGTTTGGTTTCTTTCATTTTCGTTATTCTCAGGTTTTTTTACCTCTCTCTTGATACACAGCTTTAAAATATGTAATTTTTTTCTTTTAATTGCATTTTGTCTTTACACTTCAAAAGTACCTTAGGTTCCCACCCAAAAGGCACCACCCCTCTCACTCCCCAAAACAAACCCAAATTATTGCACAGAAAGTGCTTTTCTAAACATAAGACTCTGTGTTACTTTGCAAGCTGTTAATAGTTGGATTCACAATTTTAATTCCCACTGAGCTTGTAGAAGGAGCGACAGAAAGAGCTGAGGTGATTGCATTTAAAAATATTTGAGATGTGTGAAACAATGATTTTCTTGAAATTGGTTGTGTTTGATCAGTTGCACAGAATTTTTGATGTTGGAGGAGACCTCTGGAGGTCACCAGTACAACCCCAAGGTCGGGGAAGATGCATCTGCAGAGTTGCATTGAGTTGCTCGTAGTCCCTCTGCTCAAGGACTTTTAAGCATAAAGTGAAGACATTTTAATTTTGGTTTTCTCAACTGCTAAACATCTCTGAAGAGTAAAATGTCTTATCTTTAAGAATAGAGAACGGCTGTTGACTTGTGAAATGAGACCTTAATGACCCCTAGGAGCTGAAAAAATAAATAATTTCTGGTATCAGTCTTCTCTCTTCTCCATGCCTTTTCACTTTCAAGGGCTTGGAGACAGTGATAAGTATTACATGCACTAATAAGACAGTACAGAATACCAGAGATGGGTTTACCTGGGGCCAGGCATGCCGATATGTAACTGATCATGATTTCCCAAACGTTTTCCTGAGGGAAGGGAGGGAAAGTGAATCTGAACAGACTGGTTACATAGTCACTTTAGAGACTGGCTATATACAGACACATAAAAACTAAATTTAAATTTTAAATCAGTAATTATAAATTTTCAGTACTATATATACTCTGTATGCAATAAATACGTATTCTGAACTTATGTTAAGAATATTCATTTAACCCATTTTCTTAACTTCAGATTGATTGCTGAAAACTTGTTTTTCAGATCGATCCAAGTATCCTACAGCAGACATTACAGCAGAGTAATTTACTTACTCAGCAGCTGACTGGAGATCCTGCCATGGCTCCACAGAATCCCTCCCTCCAGGCAACAGAAAATGCAGTGCCAGCTAATGTGGTTATTCAGCCCATATCAGGCTTGTCTTTGCAGCCCACTGTAACATCATCTGCTAACATGACAATAGGGTCCCTGTCTGAGCAGGAGTCTGTGCTGACAACCAGTGCTAATGGTAAGCACTGTCAGTAGTTTTATTGTGCTTTCACTTTCTTAATTTTACTTAGGGTATTACCCACAGTGAGAAAATGTCACCCCCCTGCCTCCCCCCGCTCCCACCAAACACCTCATTGTAATAAAATAAACTCGCGGTTCTTGCTTGAGCATCTTCAGCAAATTTTACAGCTTTGTGTTACCCTTTCTTAAAAGAATTTTTTTCAGAAGGTGAATTAGAGAGTAGGTTTAGATTAGATATTAGGAAGACATTCTTTAATGTGAAGGTGGTGAGGCACTGGAACACGTCGCCCATAGAAGCTGTGGATGCCCCATCCCTAGAAGTGTTCAAGGCCAAGTTGAATGGGGCTTTGAGCAGCTTGGTGTAGTGGAAGTTGTCACTGCCTATGACAGGAGAGTTGCAACTATGTGATCTTTAGGGTGCCTTCTAACCCAGGCCATTCTATGATTCTATATACTGAAAATACTTAAGAACTTCCATAGTCTTGAGCAAAATGCAAAATGTTGATTCTGAAATTCTTAACTGCAGAGGAATAATTTGGATGTGAAAAAAATTTATATTTTAGACTGCAAGTTCTAGCATCTCCCCTTGGCTGCATCAATTATAGTAGTTGAGAAAATAATGTATAAATTGCTTTAAAAAATTATGTCAAAAATTCCACCAGAGGATATTAACGGAATTTTTTATTGTTCTACCATTTACATTTAGGTGCACAAGACATTACTCAAGTTATGACTTCACAGGGTATGGTGTCATCTACAAATGGACAACATGAGATAATGTTGACCATAAATAATTCCAGTTTGAGTCAAGTTCTAGCTCATGCTTCTGGTTCTACTGCTGCGACCTCATCAGGAAGTCCTCAAGAAATCACTCTTACGATATCTGGTTTGTGTTTTTAAAAATCTTTAATGATACCAGATCTCTATTTAATAAAGTACCTGTACAGTAGCATACAAGGATTTTCATAGTCCACAGTTTTCCCATGGTGTATTTTTCTTATATTCATCAACTTTAAAAGATCCTCCCCAAATCTGCATTTGAAAACCAAACACGTTTGCTTTGAGAACACGCTCGGTTCACTGTTTTATTTATAGCCTCAGTTAACAGCTATGTTTTTAATAGATTGATCAAGTTGGTGCTTTGAATCTAGGTAAGTGAGATCCATATTTGTCTAAATATTACTAATCTCAGGTATTTCTATATATGGTAGTATCTGGATTTGCATAATCACATCTGTATTATAAACTTGTCAAACCTCTGCATAAAAATCTGCACATATATTAATTTCTATTAATTCTATGTTTTGGTTGTATTTTCTACTCTTACTATTTTTTGATCTGTTGTTTATAGTTATAAGAAAAGTAGCAGAATAATGTTGAGACGATTCCAGTTACAATAGGATTTATTTCTATTCAGGCCAAGATCTTATTCAGCATAATTCTGGAAGCACTGATCTGAATACTGGCTTAAGGCTGACAACACCAACCATCAGCAGTCAGACTACAGGTGCTACATTAACTATAAGCAACGACCAGCTTCTTTCTCAGGGCCCTTCACTAAATGCTCCAGGTATGCATGCAGTGATATTTCTAATTGAAAATAATATTTTATTAAAAAATAAATATTAGAATGAAATTGTAAAATTTTGCACATCATGTTTCAGGAACTTTGAGTGTTTTGTGTTTTCTCACAAGCTTTAAATTGTTACGTCAGTTTAAATGAACTTCATTGCACATAGTAAGAAAAAAATAAAACAAGAAGACATAACTTAGTATTTTTAGGCAGTTACAGGAGTACTGAAGAACTGTATCTATAAACTGGACGATGACAAAATCTGGTGACTTCACTGCAAAAGTGATAAGATATCAAATTTGCTCTAGTGCTCAAATTTTGTGATTTCAAGTATGTATATGTATTTCTACCTATGTATGTTTGTATACGCACGTGACCACCTGTGTGTGCAATGCTATGTTCATGAAGCTATATTTAAATGTAATTTTTCTAATTTTACCATCTGACTGACAATTTTAGATGCTTGATTAGCTGTTTAACCAATTCCGTTGATTCCAAAATAGAAAGTCCTAGCAATGAGAAACAGAAATTACTAAGTTCACTTAAAATTTAAGTTTGCAGTTTAGAGTTTGTGTGTTACAGATTTTTTTTTACCATTTTGCATATATTCTAGAACTTAATACAACAGGTGGAACAAACCTTCCTCCAGCAACACCTATATCTCAGTCTGCAGTTTCTGCACAGAATTTGGTAATGTCTTCATCAGGAGTTGGAGGAGATGGTAGTGTCACTTTGACTCTTGCTGACACTCAGGGAATGTTGTCAGGTGGTCTTGATGCAGTTACACTTAATATCACTTCACAGGTAAGATGCTTTTCTGAGCTGACAGATAAATTGACCTTTCTGTCTTCCAGGGCAGAGATTGGAGATTTTGCTTAGAAAATAATTTTGTCCTTTGAATACATAGTATTTGAAAATTCAGTTAAGTTTCCTTCTCTCTGCCAACCATGTGTGTATGGCATCTAGAAACATGAACCGTTTAAACAGAAGTGCAGATAAATTTTGCAGGATTGTTTGTTTTTTTAAAGGAACAGATAGGTTCTGCTGTTTCAAACAGTGTTTGAGATCACTTTTTAGTGTTAAACTCTATACTTCATCATCACTCTTCAGTAGTACAGCTTAGTACTCCGAAATATATTATTTCATGTGGTAAATTTTTTTTTCCTACTTGTGAACTTGGGAGTTGAAGAGCAGTTGCAACAGTTCTTTTCACAGCAAGTAACAGGACAGAATTTAATTTCCTATCTTTAATAACAGGTGGCATTATAAGAAATTTTATAAAAATGGTGCTGTGTGGACTACTATCTCCCCAGTAACCTTACTATTAGTTTCATTTATAGCATAATTTAAGAATTTTGTGGTGTCATCAAGAGCCGAAGACATACTGGCAAATAGAATCTACATAGTGGGGAGATCAAAAAATAATATTAAAAGACTACAAAGGGAAAATTTAGGGTTGTGTGGTTGACATTTCAGTGTAGATTTTACATATGAAAACTTGGGCTATTTCTTGTATTTTCTTGGCTTAACTAGATTTAGATTGATTTTTATTTACTTTTTGACCTTAGTTAAAGAGTGTAAACACGTATTCATTAAATACTATTTATCTTGCATGTGGTGTGATTAAAACTGGTGAAGCAAAGTTATATGCTTCCCTTTGCAGTTTTGCTCTGGGGAAGGGAAGAAAAGATTTCTTAAATAATTCTTATGTTATGTTTGTGATTTCTGGTATCACAGAGTAACAAAGCATAACATGGTTTCATTTCAGACTTTGTAATAATTTAAATGATTGCATTTGGCAGTGTTGCTGTTTATTAATAAGATCCTGTGCCTCCTGTTAAGACAAGCATAAATAAAATTGAAACATTGAATAATAATAATAACTATGCAAACACAGGAAATCATGCTGAATAGACAGATAGTATGTAAAAAAACCTGTGTTTGCTGGGGAAATTGAAAAGTCATTAAAAGTAGGGTAGAAATAGAAGTAGTAAGATATCAGTAGTCATATATCCTAAGTAGTGATTTTGTATCATGATTTCATGGGGTTTGAAAGTATGTTTAATTAAGAGATTTAAATAAAAAGATACTGTGGGAAGGCCATGCAGGAGAGCAGAATACAGGGATTAAAGAAAGGCATGTGAAGGCTGAAACATTCAGCATTTTGTGCAAGACTGGTAAGAATTAAATAGAACTGAATCTAGTCTTACGAACTTCCAGCTGTTGTTACCGTTAAATTGTTAGATTTAAATTTAAAGGAGAAAAGGAGGGAAAACAGTTGCATTTGTTCAGATAGGATTCTGAAATGCCTCTTTCTAAAGGAAAAAGAAGAGTTCTTTTGAGGTGTGAAAACTTACATGACTGCAGTTAGCTGTTTAAATAGAGCTTTTTAAATATAGTTACTCTTTTTTAGTTTTTATGCTTCTCTTTCTGACAGGGTCAGCAGTTCCCTGCTATACTCACAGATTCCAGTCTTGCTAGCCAAAGTGGATCAGGATCACAGCAAGTCATACTGGTGAGCCATGCACCCCATTCAGCACCTGCAAACTCTGATGAAATAACATATCAGGTAGATTCCATACATTTCTGTATCTTTTGTGGTAAAGGACTTTTATTTAATCAAAATACTGGAATAATTCCTTTTTATCGTGAATCATGAGGGCTGATGTCATTCCCAAACAAGAGTATTGGGAAGAGGTTCTCTGTGACTTCCTAGTCACCCAGATTCTGGTTTTAAGTTTTGAGTTAAAAACCACTTTCATATATATACGTATTCACAGAAAAAAGAAATGTAATGAATAAGGTGTTTCCTTCTACAAATCACATAATCATGCACTCAACACAGACTGCTCCAAAAATTCCCAAGTAAGTTGGTATTTGGATAATAAAAATAGATAAATTTTGGAGCTGTGGGAAGAAAATAGCACCTGTTGGTATGCTTTTTCCATTCTCTTTCTGTATCCAGGTTGTTTCAGTGATGGTGCAACACAGTCTTTTCAACTTCTTATGCCTTTGAATCACAATAGAAACTTCTACATACATAATACAGTTTTGATATTAGAAAAAGTGGTTCAGACTTGTTTTCTTGAAGGCAGAATGAATGTTTTCAACCAGCCTGGTAAGGCAAGCTCTAAAATAGGAGGAATGTGAGAGGCAGATGGTGACTTCATTTGTTGCTTTCTATGTTACTGTACTTAGGATTCTTCTGTTTCTATAAAGTTGAAGGAATTCGGTGTCAAATTATCTGAAGAAAGTAGTTTTTCTGGGCAGTTCTCACTAATTAAAACAAAACAATAATGCAGCACATAACCATCTAATTCTATCAATTTTTCATTGTGTTTCAGTACTTCTGGAGGTAGAGCTTTACTTCCTTATGGAAATAGAATCCCCAGTAAAGAAGTTAAACAAACAGAAAATATTCTTCTCCTTTACAAAATCAGAGCTGATTTTTTTTTGTGTCTGAAATGCTTTTGGCTTTGAATTTTGTTTGATGGGAAATTGAGTATCATCTGAGATGTTCAGGAGCATAAAACTAAATGTAGAAAAATACGGATGCACACACATTCTATTTATGATGTGTTAAGTCTAATCATAGTTATTAATGTTGTTTTCTTAAAATACATATATGTGTCATTCTTAAGAGCAATGAAATAGAAGTTCATATTTACATATAACTGACTTCTTTTGTGTCTGTAAGTTGCTTGAGGATGCTGTCCAAAAATTTGTCATGTTGAGGTAGATTTTGAAAAATAATCCAATGTGGATGTGCGTATGAAATTATCTGATAGTGCATTTGTAAATTGTTGTAGGTGACAGAAGTTTCCCCTAATGTGGCTAAAATTAGTCAAGCAGAAAAAGAAACTCGTGGGCACCAGTGTTTTGAGTGTAGCCAAACCTTTTATTCCGTCACCATGCTGACGCACCACTGCAAAGAGGTTCATGGCAAAGAGCGAATACACGTTTGCCACATCTGCAATAAGGCCTTTAAGCGGGCAACACATCTCAAGGTATTTGGTAATAACAGTTGATTGTTCTCTTAACTCCTTTTGTTTTGGACTTTCTGTGATATTAACAAAAGGTACCTATTAGCCCTTTGTCTTTGCTTTCCCTTTACAGTGTGAGAGGTGTGCATCTGAGAGAGGGAGTCTAAGGGATAATGTATGCACAGATAGAGAACTCTCTTCTGGAGCATGGAGAGGATTTTAATGCATATCTTGACTACAGAAAGAAAAATGTTAATGCCTGTCATGCAAGTAGTAGTGTCAGGAAAAGATTTCACTTACTTTATTTGCATATGAATATCATCAGTGCTAATCCTGATTTCCAGATAATCTTTTGGTATCCAGGAAGTTACCTGCTTTACCGTCTTACCATTTCATTTGTAGATGCTCTGCCGTGTGAGTACAAGTGATAGAGGAAGCGTTTGTTTTAAAATGTCCTTATATTATTGCTGTTGTCTAGTGGTACTTTCTCTGTTTTCTTTGCATTATGAACAACCTAATACTTCCAAGTCTTATAAAAAAATTAGTGGTGTAACTAAGTTCTTAACTGGATTATAGAATGTTCCTGTTAGGAATATTGGGCTGCACTAGACAACTGCTTTGTTCAGGCCTGTATCTTACCTCTGAGAGATACATAAAAGAAGTAATTTGAAGAAGAGCTTTAAAAAAAGGGGAAACATAAGTTGCCCAGAATTTTGCCATCTTCCCAGAATTGATAGCAAGAAATTTCTGGAGTCAAAGGCAATGTAATTATATTCATTTATATTATCTTTATATTGGCTTTTAGGAGAGCTCTTCAATAGATTTCCTTTTACTTCGATATAATATTTTAAGGAAATACAGTCTCTTTATGAAGTTCACCCCCTTGGAGTAATCATGTCTGTCAACTAGACTATTGGAAACTATCATAGAAACTCTTAACCTATGACTTAAAAGAAATTTTCCAGGAAAAAACCCAAAAGAGTCTCGATATTTGTTTTCCTTAAATAATGGTAACAAACTTCAAATATCAATCTCTCTTCAATTTCTTTTCTTAGAACTGGCTGGTGTTACTTTTTTTTTTCCCATAATTAAACCTCTATTGTGTGCTGAGCCCAGGTTAAATGTATGACAAGGTAACGTCTTATCCTCGCATGTCCCTCAGATTATTTTCCATGACTGATTTTTCAAGAAGGCAGCGATTGAAGTTGCAATAAGAAGTTCAGGGGCGGGCACAAGAGACTTCAGGGCCTTGGGACAACTTAAGGGATCAGAAGCACAAGTAATCATCTTCTCTATCCTTGCAGTGGCAAGGAATGAAGTCGGAGGAGGCAGGAAGAGCCAGCAGATCAATAACTGTTGTGAGACTGGCATCACCAGCAGAATTTTGGGGTTCTTGATCGTGGATTGGTCTACACAAAAGCAGGCCTGCTGCAGATGGGCTACACTTGTCTCAAAGGGGAAAAAAGATCTTTTCTGAGGAGTTAGCAGGGCTCATTGATAGTCTAAACTAGATTTGTAGGGAGAAGAGGATAAAACCAGACTTGCTGGAGATAAGCTTGAGGGGCAGCATGCCAGTGTTTGAGGGTTTGTGTGCCAGCATCGTCCTTCGGGCCGCACCCCAGTGTGCTGACTACACTGGAGCACATTTGAAATGTCCCTGTACTGGTGCGTGCAGCACCGTAGCCATCTCGGTGGAGGTGAGGGAAAGGGTCAGTGAGCTGCTACACCGCTTAGACATGCACAGGTCATCTGTAGGACTGGATGGAATCCACCCAAGGGTACCAAGGGACCCATCAGAAGAGCTTGCCAAGCCACTTTGAATCATTTATGATGAGCAGTGCTGGCTAACCAGGGAGGTCCCAGCTGACTGGATCTTAGTACCTGTGACGCCCATCTACAAGGGCTGGAAGAAGGATCTGGGAAACTACAGGCCTTTCAGCCTGATGTCAATGCCGGGAAAGGTTATGGAGCAGCTCATCTTGAGTGCCATCATGTGGCACATGCAGGACAGCCAGGAGATCAGGCACAGCTAGTATGGGTTTATGAAAAGCAGGTCCTGCTTGAGTAATGTGATTTCCTGTGACAAAGTGACTCGCTCAGTGGAGGAGGGAAGGTCTATGAGTGTTGTCTACCTGGACTTCAGCAAAGCCTTTGGCACTATTACTCATAGCATACTCCTGGAGAAACTGACTTTCCGTGGCTTGGACAGGTTCACTGTTTGCTGGAGAAAAATTGGCTGTATGTCCAGGCTCAGAGAGTGGTGGTGAACGGAATTGCATCCAGCTGCTGGCTGGTCTCAAGTGGTGTTCCCCAGGGCTCAGTACTGGGACCAATTCTATTTAATATCATTATCAATGATCTGGACAAGAGGATGGAATGCACTCTCTGTCATTTTGCAGACAACACCAAGTTGGGCATTAGTGCTGATCTGCTGGAGGGCAGGAAGGCTCTGCAGAGGGGTCTGGACAGGCCGGATCAATGGGCTGAGGCCAATCGTGTGAGGTTCAACCAGGCCGAGTGCCGGGTCCTGCCCTTGGGTCACAGCAACCCCAGGCAGCGCTGCAGGCTGGGGCAGAGCGGCTGGAAAGCTGCCGGTGGAAAAGGACCTGGGGGTGCTGATTGACAGCGGCTGAACATGAGCCAGGGTGTGCCCAGGTGGCCAAGGAGGCCAATGGCTTCCTGGCCTGTGTCAGCAATAGTGTGGCCAGCAGGAGCAGGGCAGTGACTGTCCCTCTGTACTTCATGCTGCAAGGCCGCACCTCAAATCCTGTGTCCAGTTTTGGGCCCTCACTTCAACAAGGACACTGAGGTTCCAGAGTGTGTCCAGAGAAGGTCAATGGAGCTGGTGAAAGTGTGGAGCACAAGTCTCAGGAGGAGCAGCTGAGTGAAGTTGGGGTTGTTTAGCCTGGAGAAAGGGAGGCTGGGGGGTCACTTACCACTCTCTACAACTCCCTGAAAGGAAGTTGTGGCCAGGTGGGGGTTGGCTTTTTCTGCTGGGTAATGAACAATAGGACAAGAGGAAATTACCTCAATTGTGTTAGGGGAGGTTTAGATTGGATAGTAGGGAAAATTTCTTCTCTGAAAGGCTTGTCAAGCACTGGCACAGGCTGTACAGGGAAGTTGCCAAGTCATCAACTCTGACAGTATTTAGATGTGTAGGTGTGGCACTATGGGCAGTGTCTTAGCAGACATAGATTAGTGGTAGACTTGTCAGTGCTGGTTAATGGTTGGCTTTGATCTTAAAGGTCTTAAAGGACACTTTAATTTACCACTGGACCGTGATGTACTAAAACAAATTCCACCCTTTGTCAGACTCTTTTCTCTATCCAGAGTGTTAGTAGTAGCATCAGCTGTGAGCAGCCTTTAATGGCAAATTCAACAAAGATAAATGAAACCGTGGGGTTTGGCTTAAGATTTTGGGAAGGGTTTAGTGATCTGTTGCTAATGGTCTTCATTTTATATCGATGGAATTCTGGAGATCACCAGACGTATTAAGGGCACTCCAAACTTCAGGCTTTTCAGAAAAACCCAGTAAGAGATAAAGGTATCAAGGGTATCAGTGTTTAGATGCCAGTACTTAACTATGTGTGTGTTTTTTTCAAAGATACCAGTACCAGCAGATTCACAATTATCCCCAAGAAAATCTTCTTTAGAGATAATGTACGAACATCACCCACCTTACCCCCAGTATCAAGACTTTTCAGTCCAGTGACTTCAGTTCCCCTTCTGATGTGGATTACTGTCCTATTTTGCAGCTTCAGAGATGAGACTCTTAGGACATGCACAGTGACTTAACTGTCCAATTTCATATCAGTGTGTTGTGGAACTATCTGCACATTGACTGTTGATAGTAAATAAGGCACAGACATGATTCCAAGATGAAAGGAAAAAGGCCATATCTTATTAAAACAACGGAATGAAACAAAATTTTATTGCCACGCTTTCAGAGGTGGTTACAATTAATGTTTCAGGAGCGATGGGGTATAAGAGTGACATACCAATGCATGAGCCATTTCAAAGAAGGTTTCCTGATCTTACTTTCTAATTAGATAATGCTTGCTTGGTGCGCCAAGATAATTACTCTCTGAAGAATAAAAGAATTACACAAATAAAGTTGTGAAACATCACATGAACAATCAGTAAAATACTAAGTATGTCTATAAAGAGGTGATTGCACTTCAAAATATTGCACTTCCATGAACTATTTTCAAAAGTATATTTATTTTACAGGAAAAGTATAAGAGGTGCACAGATCAGTGGAACAGAATTGCATCACAAACTGTTTCTTCAGAGAAAGTTGACAGAAAGTTTTACAGGGTTATCTGGATGATATATTTGCTTTCAAGTAGAAAATGGGGAGGTGGGTTGTTGGGATTTGGAGGTTTGGTTTTGTTTGGGTTTTGTGGTGGAAGAAAGAAGCAACCAGTTTCAGATTTTTCTGGAGTAGGTCGTAGTGTGCTTCCACCATTTCAATGCTTGAGGCGGTAATGAACAAGATAAAACCAAAATATTTTGTTTATTTCCACCTAAGCTGGGGTTTATAGATACCTGATTTTTCTAAGAAGACCTAATATTATTTCCCTATAACACTATATTATTATAATTACTGTAATAATAATATTCTTCCGTGTAACTGTCTTGCTGATTTTCCAGTGTAAACAAACTCTGCAGACACAATTTGCTTCAGTTCGTGGAGTGAGGAATAGGACTTCATAGACATCAAGAAGGCTTATTGTTTAGGTATAGTAAAGACTAATTAATAGTTTAGTCTGTAATGAAATAGACTAGAGAAGAATATCCACGCACGTTTTAGAAAGTGGACAAGTATTTGCAGTACTGTTTCACAAACAGTTCTTGATTAGATTTTTGTAGTTATATATATATTTATTTTCTTTTGTAACTTGAATTTTATCTTGGCGTTAATAAATAAAATGAAAAAAATTGGTAGATAAGATACTCTTCTAAGTTTGCAAAACTTCTGGGCCTAGCATCAGTGTATTAAAAACAACTGTTATTGATGCTTCTTCATGAAGATAAAACATACTGCTATCTTACCTGTAAGAACCTTAGTGATTTTATTTTCTGGTGTTTTTTTCAATTAAGAGTCCATTGTGAAGTGGTTCTGTTTGCATCTTGACGTCGTGCAGCTGTGTGTGTGTGTGTTGTGATAGTTGCCTCTTTGAGGCCTGTACAGTTTTACAGTGTTACCAATTCAGGTGCTGAGGAATACCTACATAGACCAGGAGGGAGATGGGAGACTGTAGAGGAGAGGGGGAAAAATCTTATATTAGCTTACAATGCACAGTTGTCAGAATACCTCCTTGTAGATGAACAAAGCATTTAAAGAACTCTGGTTTGGTTTTTTGTATTTTATTTTGCTTCAGATAATTAGTGAAGGGACTAATGTATGCCAAAAAAGAAATGTATGCAGTTATTGATGGAGTTTTTCAGAAGTGTAAAGACACCAATGCTTCAGCCTTAGAGAGAGTTGATACACAAAAATAATCTCTCAATTAAAAGAAAAAAACAAATGCAGGCTTCCATTTTCTTCCAGCTTGTCTGCTGATGACTAAGATTCTCTGCTTTTGTCTTCAAGGTGTGAATATATTTTTATGTTAAGTACTGAAGTATTTTTAAATGGTCTGAAATTTATTTTTTTTCCCTATACTGGCTTAGGAACACATGCAAACCCATCAGGGTGGACCTTCACTGAGTTCCCAGAAGCCTAGAGTGTTTAAGTGTGATACTTGTGAAAAAGCTTTCGCTAAGCCAAGTCAGCTGGAGAGACACAGTCGCATCCACACAGGTGACACCAGAAATTATTTTTATTCTGCAAGGTTTTCTTGTGAATATCTGGGTGTTATGTTTGGAGTCCTTGCTTATGCTTTCAACTAACTGCATTTAAATATCAGCTTAAGCTTAAAAAATCAAGTCAGTTTCTTACCTCATATGTTTGGAAATTAAAAGGAGGAACAGCAAACTTGAAAACTCATGTGCTTCACTAAGCTGATCTGTATTTTGGGACTGGCAGTACTGCAGTGATAATGTGAATGCATGAGCTTCTGTCTAAAAGTTTGTCAGGCTTTGAAACAGATTAATAAAAGCATGTTTAAAGCATTGTTTGAAGTGATGTGAAGACACTGGATGTGATCATCCTCAAGCATACAGAAGAATGTGCAAATGAGTGAGTGTGCTCAGTGATGTTAAACACTGGACGGGCTTGACTGCTGGTATTGACTGCTGTATGCAGTGCTTCATTGTCACTGAGCTACTTGCACAGGTCATCTGTTTCTAATGCCAGTGCTTTTAATTTACTGTGTTCTTTTCCACTTAATTATTTTCTTCAACAGTTAATCTATAAAAAGTCTATACTGGCTTCTCCTAGGTAGCACTCATTTTCTGTGATAACACAGAACACAGACTCTTAAAAAAGTTGTTGTCTCCTAGTTTAAGGGTTCCACAAAATATGTAGAAAGCAGGAAAGATGACCAGTTGTCATTTTCTGTGCTTAGTTTCATGCTGCTGCCTCACTGTAATAGGCACAGAGCAGTTCATGAAGGCTGAGAACGGAGCAGAGTCCTTTTATTAAACTGTTTCTCATAAATCTTCACCATCATAGGAGAAGTTACTTCTGTTTTGGAATGACTTGTCATTCACTCAGTAAATCCTTAAATCCTTAGATATTTTTGGATTTCTCTTTACTAGGGTGCTCATGTGCTAGGCTGTAACAGACCTTGCTAAATTCATATTTATTTTTGTGTTTCAACAATGTCAGACAACAGTAGGTCAACCCATATAATACTAATTCTTTCAGAAGAGAATGTTCTTTTAGAAATCACTTAAGACCAAAAGAGTGAAAATGCGCTGCACAGAAGTGTTTAGATGGATGCACTTACATAAACTATGATAGGAAAGGTTAATCTAAATCTAAATTGACTTGTTTCCATAAAGGTACCATCCTTGTCTGTGAGAAAGAGTCTGTGATTTCTATCTTGATTAAACATTTTTAACCATAGCTAATGGGTAATATCTACTGAATCAGTGGCCAGAAGGAAAGCACATTATTTCTCTGAATAGCTCTAAATATCCTGTTATTTAAGATTTATCAGTCAACAGTGGTTTGCTAAAATGTTGAAATTAGAGGGAAGCAGTTGCTTCCAGTTCAACCAAAAACCGTATGGTAATCCATTACACTAAAAAGGCTGTTTACCTTCATGGAATTTAGAAAATGGAATCAAAAGTATTTGAGGAAACTTAGATTTCTCTCCAAACTGGTGAAAAAGTTGTTAACAAAAATAGAAAGAAAATTTCTGTGCTTTAAAGGACCTTCTGTTGATTGTCTGAGAAGTTGGATTTGGCATGCATGTGGGAATGCTAACATGTCGCATGCGGACACGAAGGAACACACAGAGGCCAGTATCAGGTCAAAGAGAAAATGAGCAAAAGCTCCGGGCCAAAGGGCCCGCTTCTTTATTTTATACACTTTTAGAAAACCCCATGGATTGGAGAGTGAAATTGCCACCCCTCAACCACATAGGTCAAAGGAGAAATCCATCAAACTTCTCCGCCTTAGGAGAAAGAATGAAAACATCCAGGCACAGTTAGCATAACATGGCTTATGTTTACAGAAAGTGCGTGAGAACTCTATTTACAGAATTAAAAACATTGAGGAACTGTGAAAATCACGGCAACACTAACATACGGGTAATGAAGGGAGAGAGATATTGATCCTTCAAGGAAGAACTTGGAAAAGCATTTTTACTCCTGCTTGTGCTTTATTGTGCTACTAATAACAAGGTGTATCTTAGGGCTTTTAGAAGTCCTTAATGACATACAACAATGTGTCTGGTGTTCATATCAGAGGTTGTGGTGTTGGGTATTGAAGCAAAAGTCTAATTTTGCAAAGTAGGTATTTTTAAATTTTAAAATATTTTTTAAGTTAATATGTTCTTGTGGTTATGGTTAGAAATCAGTAGTATTCTCGCAGAATTGGAACAATAAGTAAGATATAGGAATCACTAGTTGCTGTTGGCATAGGAGGCCACAAGTCCCATGTAGAATTACCAAGGAACTTTTTTTTTTTGACATATTTGACTTTTTAGTTTCTTAAAGGCATCAGCTTTGTTAATTCTAGTACATTGTTTTATCTGCATTACTCTAAATGATGTAGGAAGGTGATGGTTTCCTGGAGTACAGAAAAGTCAAATTGGTAAATTGATTTTTTTTAATACCTCTGTTAAATAAATTACTTAGATGATAAATTGGATAGGAAAGATAATATCAATTATTTAGTACTTATGTAACTATTCTGACATTTAATTTGAGATTTTTGCTGACAGTATGGAGCTATAGCACTGTTTGGAAAAAGTCTCAAGGAAAATGATGTTTCTTTCATTTCTAGATCATCTTAATAATTTTTACTGAATTCCAAACTGCATTTTAATGTTGAAATGAAAAATTATTAAATATGTTTTTCTTCTTCATAAAGGGGAACGGCCATTTCAGTGTACACTGTGTGAAAAGGCATTTAACCAGAAGAGTGCTCTTAAAGTCCACATGAAAAGGCACACAGGAGAGAGACCTTATAAATGTGATTACTGTGCAATGGGATTTACACAGAAAAGCAATATGAAACTGCATATGAAACGGGCTCATGGTTACACTGGTACGTGGCATAGCGGTAGTACTGCTGAGGGCAGGAATCCGTATGTTTTGTTAGGAGAGCACAAAGCACTTCCCTTAAGTTATTCAGGAATCAAGCACTAATAGCCAAAGACCACAGCTGATGAACTAATAGTTGCACATGCAACCCAAAATCAGGTTGAAACACCAATTTGTTGCTGTTTATGGTTCCTTGTTTTTTTTATGTGGAGCTCTGTGTACAGAAATACAGAGTTCAAAAATTATTCCAGGAAAACAGTATTGTATTAAATTTTTAAAAAACTTTTTTCCAAGACCATCTAATGAATTTACAATATCTGAAGTAATTGTGTAATACTGTTCCCATCATGTTTCCTTTATTCTCCAGGGCTATATTTGCATTTTTGTTACACTATACATCAAATCAGACTCACTTGCCTTATTCTCTTGCACCTTGGTAGGTCCTGTACAAGAGCCTGCGAGTCACCAAGAACAAGAAGGGGAAGACATTAGTCGTGCTCTGAATTTAGAAGAAGTGGTACAAGAATCTTCAAATGAATGGCAAAGTATAGGCAATGTTTTTCGATGACACCTTGAAATTTGAAAATTAAAAATGTTTCTGGGACTTGAACTTTTAAAGCTTCAAGCATTGAAGATACTAACAATAGAATAATATATTATAGTTTTTTTAATTATTTACAAAAATTACCTAAAAGATGAATCTTTTTTTTAAGCTTATAGAAGAATATTGGGAAAACATCATTTAGTCTGTGCTAAGTTGTCTGTGAATCAATGAACTCAGGTAATAATGTATACAGTTTCATCTTTGAATTCACAGCCAGTATATCTATTTAAAAATAAACTGGAACTTTATAGCAGAATAGAATGATTCCCATTTTTAATGGAGATGAATAATAACTTCACAAGAAAATCATGAAAGTGTTGGTCAACTTTTTTTCTATGTGTTTAAAGAAATAATTGAGATTGGAAACAAAGTGTTGCAGTTGATGCATGCATGCAGTATAAAATAGTGGAGTTTTGCCTTTTTGTTTCCTTACAAGGCACAGGAAAAGGCTGTATTTCTTTTGAAAACTTCCTTTTTTAGTTCATTTTGAAAATTTGTTGAAAAAAATAAAATACTGCGAACTCATGGCTTCTCTTGAGAGGGAGCATGTTCATTTTCATTCCAACCACAGAGGCAGATGTTAGTTTTTACAGTAAAAGTCTGAGATTTTGGACTTGGCAATAATTACTTAAAAAGAATCCAAACAAGAAAAGGTTCCAGTAAAAGCCTCTGTTGTTGTTTGCTGTACTGGGTCAGCAGGTACATATCTCAGCATCTGTGGAAAGCGCAGCCATATACTAAATCTATGAAGTAAACAAGTACAATTCTGTGGTAGCAGTGAGAAGGTTAGATGCACACTAGGTCACCTGTATTATACAGTGTTCCCCAGTGCTGTAAACAATTATCATTTTGAATCTGTAAATTCCTTACTATTTTCTTTGTGGATTTTGGAAATATGTTACATTTATTTGTTGTTTAAGTCATTGTTTCAGCAAAACTACCTAGCTGACTGAGTGTTGCTTTCAAAGGTGCCACTTGTTAAGTATATTCATAGCAAAGAAACACTGGAGTAAAAACATAGTTGTCTTTTAGACATTCCAAAGACAGAAGCTGTTTTCTTATTTTTGCCTTGTTCTTTTGAATTTTATTTATATGTTACATATATATAGATATATATATATGTGTGCTTATATATGTATATATATATTTAAAGTTTATGAGCCTCTGTGTGGCTGATCAGTATATTTTGTAAATACTAATCCCAGTTGCAAGAAGTTCATCTGTTTGGTTGCCACAAGTACTTCTAGATCAGTGGTGGATATGTTGTATGATAATACAGACCTGGACTTTATTTACTTTCTAAAAGATAATTGTTCTCAGATCCTAAAAGCCCTTTTCTGTAAATATTGTCTATACTCTGTCTATGATAAAAACTAGTTATTTCAGATTGCTGGAGCAAGACATCGCTGTTGGTTTTGATAGGGCATCTCCTATTTCTTTTGTTAACTGTTCAGCATATGTATATAAGTAATATAGTTGGTGACATGAAAATAACACTTTTGTTATGTGGAATATTTAATTCAAAAACATGCTAAATAATATTACTTTTTTCCAAATTCTGTTTCGTGTATTTTTTAAGCATATGATTCTGGATTCTAGGAGATTGGAAAAACTTCACGGAAGTGTGTGTCTGAATATTAGATGTAAAGTCCTTCCAGCAGTGCCTTCCCTTCCAGGCGGTCTGTGTTTCAGCTGTTTAAGAAAGACATTATATTTTACAGTTGTCTGGCCTCATGGCATAGCACCCTTTTTATCTGTAATAATATAGCAAAATGTGCTGTGTTGCATGTACCAGGTATGAAATTCTTTCCCTGCTGTTTCAGGGAATACTTTATAAACGCACAAAGGGCTTGGAACTAGGTGATCTTTAGGGTCCCTTCCAACCCAAAGCATTCAGTGATTCTGTGATACTCCATAAGCACAACCTAAAAGCTGATCTTGTGAGTAAAAAGATGCCATTTTTAAAGGGTTACTTCTCAAAGTGTTATGCATCTATGGGTAGAGGCAGTGAGTCTGTAGCAAGTCTTGGAAGTGTTAAATAAACAGTGTAAGTTATGGCATCAGCTGACATTTTTCCTAAATTCTATTTGCTACTCCTCCAGCACTTGCAAATCCTGTCAGTTACAATAATAGACTTTTAAAAAATTTCTTTTTAACATTGTATTTGATTTGCTTCCGTGCATCCTCTTCCCCTCTGAACTTCAAGTGTCCTGACAGAGGTTTTTATAGCCTTAGTAAGATTGAGTTGGAGCTTTCCAGAGCAGTTATGTGTTGATGTTCAGTACAAATACAGACATGGTAACCAATATGTTGATATTTTCAAAAGCAATGTTGAAGCAAATGCATTATTTAGGGAAGCAGAAGAACTCTTGTTCTGAGGAGTGCTTGAAGAGCCATGTCGTATAGTGGGTAAGTGAACAGTGCTTAGGACAGCCTGTGTTCTTTCTGGTTTGATGCAGTAGTAGGCTTGTGCTAGCCTTGGGCTTTTTGGCTTGTGTCTGCTCACAATTTCTTTTAGTTTATGTCCATTCCTTCAATACATTAAATTATCCACTCCTAGTATTGGTTGTGCATTCCTGTTTCAGGAAAAATCCTTTGCTTACAAATCAAATGGCTATTTAAACTGCTGGTTTTCATCAAAACTACTAGTGAGTAACTAAAAGAATAGATTTCAGGCTAAGTTTTAATCTCTTTTCATGTTGGTAAAACAATGCTTTCAAGTACTGTACCTATTCCTCTAAAGGAAGTGAATCCAGAAAGGCCTCTTCCACCCTGTGGGAAAGATGACGGGGGTGGGGGGAAGAAGAGTGATGAAGGCAAGGAAGAAGTTTTGGATAAATTCTGTTGCTCGACAGTGCAGTATTTTGAAAGATGTATTTCTCTGGTTTTTTACTTTAAATATTCTTTCACATTTTTAAGGGCTATTTGCATCGCAGTTGTTCATGAGGGGGGCAAGTTTTCACTGCCTGTTCGTAGACGTTTTATGCCTTGAAATATTCCTCAGGGCTGTAGCTGTCATTCCACAGCCACTGGCATTCCATAATTCTTGTGTCCTACTGTCGGCCTTCTGGGCCATGCAATGTCACTAGAAGCCTGTGTGCAAGGTCCCAAAGTGTCATCTTCTAGTATCTGAACATTTTTCATAAACTCTGTATGTGTGTGGGGGGAAATAAACCAAACAGGTCTATATATATATATATTAAAAAAAAAATATATATATATATACACACAAAGATATACATGTATATGTGACCTTTTCCTATGTAAAAAACAAAACTGGCCCAAGTTTCATTTCAAGTTGATTACTTTATTTCAATAGTGACTATTTTTAAAAGCTGTGTTCCTATAAGAACAACACGTGTTCAAATTAAATCAACTATTACGTTGCAGAGTATACATCTGAATGAAGCTACAATAGAAAAATACACATAGCAACCAACGAAGGTAATAGATGTAATATGTGTGTGTATGCTTAATAATTTTGGCAGTTTTGTTTTCTTTAGTCTCTATGTATTTTCTCTATGTATCTCATCTTCCATTGCTTCATATTAATGGACACTGATTTAAACCTACAATAGATTTAGATGTGAAATGCAATTAACATATATACTCATAGGTAACTTTAACTGGGCACTTATTAGGAATGCAGTTTCAACCTAGGAAGCACTAACTCTAATCTACAGTGCATAGGCTAAAACTGAAAAAATAAAATAATTAATCAGACACTTAAATGACAGTTTGAAGGAATGATAAGTTTAAGTAATAAAACAGTGCAATTCAGAAGAGCCTTTTATTTCCCTAAGTGTGGTTGGAAATACCGTCAACACACATTCATTTTAGTAATTTGTGAACAATATCTAAATCTAACTGAGCTATAATTTATTTCTATGAGGCAACTACAATACAACAGTTAAATGTTCACAGTAGTTTACTATGAGTTTGCTTTGGTGCACTGCCCTTAATAGGCATCTGGGTGTTACTCAGGCAAAAGATGAGCCAGTCAAATACAACACTGCTGCAATACCGAAAGAAAGGTTTGAAATTCCGACGTGAGATGTGCAGGCTATCTGAGATACCAGTACTGAAGGGCTTTCTTTCAGAAATTAGACTTTTTTGTTTATATGCTTATTTACTTATTGTACTGCAAAGTTAATGCTGTTGCAGCAGAATTTATGTGAAGCACCAGTGATGGCCAGTGGTCACTTGTGCAATCTTAGATGTTTTTCTGGAAATATCCCTTATTTTGTAACATTAGTCTAACTCAAATTTGAAATCCTCTTTCTCTCCCTCATCTACTCTTAATTCTAATGGTTTGGATGCAATGAGCAATTTGTAGTATGGAAAGAATTTCCTTATTGCTATTGCTCCACATCGTATTGATTCTACAACATCTGCCCCCTCCCACACTTCACATACCTTGAACTCCCAATGTTTGATAAACCTTTCTATGACTGCCTAATCCTGTTATGAAAATAAATTATTCTGTGAGTGAGAGAAGGAAGATTAAAACAAAACAAAACCAAACCGAAACAAAACAAAAAAGAATTTGGATAAACAGTCCTTACAACTTCTGCACATGTTGAGGTTTTTTTTGTTTTTAACAGCAGTGTCTCAAAAATTCATTAACAGCAGTGCTCAGTATCCAAGACATTATAGCTCTTTATTTGTAATTCTGATGTTCACTAAAACGAAACCAGAAGAGTTGAGCTTAAATTAGGTGCTTGGGAGAAATAAAGGAGTCCAGCATACAGTTAGGGCATCCTGAAGAAGAGCAGGTAAAGTCAAAGATCTTGTTACTTCACATAAAATAAGGAAAACATCTAGTAAAGCTACTTTTTGTGTTCCTTTCATTCAACTGTTGCTCAGGGATTGCCAATAGAAGTTTGTATCATCTACTGCATGCAGAACCTAATTGGCATTAAGTAATGGATTGCATCTATCTAGGTAATTGTGGCAGCTGTTACTAATTTTAAGGCAGTTATATTATGAAGCAGAGTACGTGATCCTTGGATGGCATCTTGGAGCTTCAGCGCCTAGCAATGGGTGAACCAGACCGTGATCCAGGTCGGGACCCAGAGCCTCCCTGTGGAGGGAAGAACAGAGTTGGATTAATTAGAAATTAATATGTATCTGGGGCTGTGCATTGGAAAACATCAATCTGTAGTAAGTATGACAAAATTTGAAATACTATCTAATGAAAATGTCCTGCAGTTGCCTCTAGTATATCACTAAATATTACTGGGATTTTCATTTCAAAAAGATGATTGATTTTCATATATTTTCACATAGGATTAATTTACTCTCATTAAATCTTCCACACAGGACCAGTCTCTCATTTATTACTTTTAAGTGCATGTTCTTACTCAGGCCTTCCTAATGAAAGCAATTTATTTACTTGGACGCCATGGAAAATTTCATTTTTATATACCCTGTACTGTGTGTATACTTCAAAAAAGCAAACAATGAAACAAAATCTCAAAACCTTGCATATGAGCTGTAATAGTCTCACATCTGAAAGAACTGAAAGTTAATAGTTTCATTCTGCAGTAAATTCTCAGTGTTATATCAACATGAGACTTGTATGGAAAGCTCAGATGCAAATACAGGAGAAAGCTAAGAAAACATGAAAGAGCTGAAACCTGCCCTATTCTTAGAAATAATAAGAAAGTGTCAAACTAGGAGGAAAAAGCTGTGACAATTCATAAATCTGCATTTGAGAAAAGAAGCAGTTTTGTAACAAAGATGATCCAAGCTGAAATTTTGACATTTCATTTTTTGGAATTTAAGATTAGGCTAACTTGATACCTTGTTCCCTTAGCTTTAGCAACTCTTCTATAGGCAAATCTTGAAAAATTACACTTTTGACCACAAATGTGAGATGGTGTGGTAATTGTTACTGTAATCAGGTGATGACTGAACTATTTACTTAAAAAAAAAAAAAAGCACATGTGTGTACTTTGAGACTTAATTTTCTTTATTTATATTCTTCTCATCTTTCAGGGCTGCCTCCTTAGTTTTACACAACTGTTTCAAGGAAAATGTAGGCTAATTCATTAGGTAATCGGCTTTTTTCTTTCGAAGATATCTTAAAGAATGGATAAGTTTTTTATTTTACAAGACTGTAGAACTATGTAAAGAAATAGTAATTAATGCCTCCTGCTGTAAACAATGGGTCTAAATCAAATGGGCCTGAATGAAACTCGTATCAAAGTTAACAGCAATTATAATGGCTGGCAAAAGGCTGTGTAAAAAGTAGAACTGGTGTATGTGTCTCTCAGATAAATATAGATCTAAGCTAAAATAGCTGTGATGATTATGCAAAAAAGAGGATGTTCAATTTCATGGGAGGTCATTAATGCGTATTTTCAGATGTTGAAATGATGAAATTGTACAGATATTGTCAGTACATAGCCATGGAATGGTTAATGTATCTGAACCCCACTAAAAATTACCAAGTGCACTATGTGAAAATAAGACTTAAAATGTGTTTGATTTTTACCTGGGCCTCTGAAGAGATCATTCCTTTTCTTAAATTGCAACATAAGAATTCCTGCTACTTCCTTCAAGTTTTTGTGCTGTCACTCAGTGCTGCATATATTTGGAAAACAACTGTACAATGAGAGATGCAAGACCTACACTGTGTTAGAGACAAAAATGTGGTTTTTGCTACAGATGAAGGCACTGTTACATCTCCTGTTGCAAGGAGGACTAGTCAGTCTGAAATGATCAGCTCTGCTAAGGATCTCAGACCTTCTGACTTGAAGTTAAGATGACTGCTTATTGCATCTTCATGTGCAAATAGTGCACTGGGTGATTTGTTATGAGTGAATTCACTGCCTTGACTGCATTTGAGGGAAAATACAGTCTTCCTTAAAGTATCTGCCAGTGGATATAATGTGCTTTTCATGTGTCTGTTTCCTGACATAGAATATGAAAAATCTTCACAACTGACCTTTTCTTCCTGTTCTGTTTTCATTTATTGTCTGTGTTGCTGTGGCTGTGCTGTGCCTTGAAATGGGGAATTGAACCAGACTAAAGATAATGTGACCAAATGTTTATTTCTAATATGACAGTTTTCTGATTTGCCTCACTTTATAGTGTCGTAACTTGCGATACTGACATACAGTAGGAGTTCTCCCACCTGGGGTGGGAACAAGCAGGGACTGCTGGAGTTGTTACTGTATCCAAGTACGTGTACAGTACTGCCCTGTACTACCCTTCTGCAGCTTATCAGTTCTTTCATTTTCACTATCCGAAATAGCAGCAACAAGCTGTGTCATCTCATTTGTCTTCTGTATTCCAGATCATTTGTGCATTCAGTAAACACTGATCCTCGTGCAGGTCTTTGTGGGACATTGTGGACTTACCTTCTTTCCTGATGGCCTCTAACTGTATATTTTTACCTTTGTTTCCTATCATGTAAGTAGTCCCTAAGCCACAAAATAACCTTCTGGTTTATCCATGCAAATCTAGTTCCATCAGAAGCTTTAGGGAAATGTGGTTGTTTCAGACATGGCAGATTCTGGAGAGGTTTGGTTTCTCTTTTTCCCAGTTCAGTTTTTTTGTACTTAAAGTTCGATTGTACATTACCAGTTTAAAGATTCTGGAAAGAGTGCCCTGGCCCTCATGATAGGATCCCTTGTGTCCCTTGTGAGCAGATTTATGCTCATAGAATTTTCCACTTCCATATCCTGGCTTGTGTCCTTCACCACCCTGCAAAGAAAGATTTTCATGTATATTGCAAATTATCACATTCGAATTATCATATGCACGTTGTAGTCTTTGTTTGTGATCACTGAAATGTAATACTTAAATAAGGAATTTGGAGGTTGTTGCAATAAAACAGTATTTTATGTGATAAACAAGAATGAAGGAAAATGTTAGGAAATTATCTGAATAGATTCAAATCTGAGGGAAGCACCAATCTGTAAAAAATGAATTAATATTCAAAAATTAAATACTCAGAAGGTTAACCTGTGTGACAAAACTTAAAATGTTTTAATTTCATGAGTTCGAATATGTCAAACACATCAGCTAATATGTGGTGTTCTGATAGTGAAAGAAATGCTTAGTGGCTTGAAGGCTTTGATATTTTGTCTTTAAATGCCAGTAATTTACATGCCATCTCATATAAAATCAAACCTGTGGTAGAGAAGTAGAATTTAATTAGTTGTGAGAGAATTGTGGGAGGAGCTTGTCTAGTAATTGCTTAGGCAGATCACTTCTAACTGACAGGAAAGGTGGGACAAAATACTGAGGTTAGTGACAGCATTAGTTTTGCAGACTTTACTGTGTAAAAGCAGTTGGAAAAGTGGAATAAGCACCTATCTCATCCCAGACCTCCCTCCCCCATTTTTGGTCCATCCCAGGAAAAGAAAAATGCAGCAGATGAGTCTTCCAGGAGCCTTTAAGGGAGGAGAGCTTTGCCATGCAGTGGATTTTGCTCCTTTCGTGCTGAAGCAAAAGAAATTATTGCTGCAAGGGCTGTCAAATTGCAGGATAAGAGCAAGCAACACGATTACCATCTTAAAGTGCTGTGGAAGGAGGGAAGAAGGTGGAACAGGAAAAGCAAAATAGCAAAATTGAGACAAAACAAAATTATCGCGTTGCTGCAGCAGCTTGAGGCAATGGAGCAAGATATGCTTTGGCCTGGTAAATAAAAGGGCTGTTACTGAAAGCACAATCATCACCTACCCAGCTAAATCTGGTGAGGGATAATCCTCTTCCCTGTACATGCAAGAAATAGAAACAATGACATGATGATCACTACGAACACAGCATCTGGGTCTGCCTTACACAGAAGAAGATGAAAAGACAGCCAAGATTATGAAATAACGGCCAGGTAATGAGGCAGGCAGAAGTTGAAAACAACAGTCTGTACAGTCATTTCACGAAGCAAAAAAAGGCAAGATTATTTATTGTAATTACTAGAACTGACTTCACTAGCCATGGTTTGTCAGTATTACGTATTTCAAAAGCCAGCTGAGTTGAATAAATGGAAGGACAACTCCTGGTTGGAGAGGCTTGTTTGAAAGCGTTACCTATTGTTAGTTCATTATCTAAAGCAATCGCAGCATAAATTGAATATAAAAATCCCTTCAAGTGGCTTCAATTAGTCGTGCATGAAGTCAGGAGCTGCATGAGGAAGAGAACCATGGCTTCTGCGTCTTAGGCTCTTGCTTTAAATTGTTCCCAGTGATACCTGTAGACTTTAACATAGTGCCATTAGAGACAATGAATCAGGCTTGCAGTTAAATTAGTGTGAATTAGCCCATAAATGCCTTGAGCCCCTGAAACTGCTTACCTTTGCTTGCATTGGGGGAGGTGTACGGGGTGAGACCTAAAAACCAACACAAAAGAGTTGTCAAATAAAGGCAAAAATAAATGTCAGAAATCATCTGGCCATTATCTGTGAGCTAAAAATGGTAATTGCACTGAGAAGCTCCTGTGCTGTCTTAGGCTTTGCCTGGAAGACACTGGCTTTATGTCTATCTTGAAACAGTAATAATTTCTGAACACTGCTAGTGTTGAAGACACAAGGACAAAACTCGTATATGGTGAAGCTGTATAACTGACATGATTAGCATTTGACTATGCTAATGGAGGTTCACATGCTTTTTTTGGTAGCATTTCAGTATTTGTGTTTTACATAAAAACTGTTTTTGTACTTTAATGGCATAATGAGCTCAAGGGCGCAGTACGATTTGGGGCTCAAAGCGTAATGATTGGGGAGTGTTTGTTACTGATGGATTCTAAAGAAAATATTTAATTTTGGTGCATAAGAGGAGGGGAGGGGAGACTTACAATGTTCTTGAAGAAGTGGACTACAGGGTTGTCATCAACAGGCCGGCCATGCTGAGATCTCTGGGGGATGGACCCGACGTGGTGGCTGACTCTGGCTGCATGTATGTCCTGAAAAGCAGAACAGGCACGTCCCCAATCAGCTGGGAAGGACAGCTTATCAGCCATGGCATGGAGAGTCATTTTCAGCAGGGGTGAAGAGAGGAGAAAAATGCCTTGGAAATCTACAGAGATTGCCCCCTACAGTAGTCAGTGCTGTGAAATGGCAAATACACAGTATGTATATGCACATATGTTGTGCATATATATGGATGCACATGTTTTTAACATTACAGCCCAGTGTGGGATTAAGCCTCTTATTGGAAAGTTCAGGTTAACAGAAACCTTGTAGTTTTCCTTAAATAGGAAATTTTTCTTAAGTAGGATCTTAGGCTGTGATTTTAGAAATTAAACCAAAATGGAAAAAGCTTGAAATTATGTTGGCTCATTCTGCATGGGAAAGCAGGAATAGATCGTGTATCATTTTTAGTTCCCAAAGACTATGTAACACTCGTGAGCTGCAAGAGCAACGTTTTTTTAGAATGAGGGAATCAAGTGAGGCTGACAATTTCTATGTCAGGAGAGCTTTCTATTTTCAGTAGGGCTTCCTGAACAATAGTGCAAATGAAGTCAGATACATGGTTTATGACACTGATTTCCATTGGAAAAGAAAAATAACCAATGCAAAGAAGTTTGGCTGGTTTTTATCAGGGTTGGTTTTTTGCATGCTGGTATGTGGACACTTACTGTTTTAAAAGCAGGAAAACCTGACATTTATTTGATCTGTGAAATCTCCATGTCAGGCAGTCAGTCCTGCCTAAACTTCTGCAGCCGTGTCTACTTGGTCACTAGTTGCAGTGTTGCCAAAATATCCTCTGCTGCCGCGATTAGGAAGAGAGAGCCAGTAGTATTTAGAGCACTTCGGCCATGTTTTTGTCTTCTTAGTCTGCATTCAAATCACCCAGTGCTTTGCCTTCGAAACCTGCTGACTGCCTTGTCTTTAGGATAAGTAATGTGATAAATATCATGGCATTGCAGATCTGATGGGCTATGGATTGCCACAGGAATGGAGAGAAGTTGGGATAATAATGTTTTAGAATCTAGGTCAGGTAGAGTTTCTTGATTTTGGTGTTCTGACCAATTATTAGGTGCTAATAACTTGGCTTATTGAAAAGGTTATTGTGCTGTAAATACAAAGTTTCTTCTGCCTGCAGTGCCAAATGTCATCACAGGCTTTGATTGTCCCCCCTTTTAATGTGTATGAAGCAGTAACAAATCTGAAGCAGTTTTTAATGACTCTTCTGGGTGAGTTTCCTGGTGTTTAAAATAAAGTGTTTTCCATTCATATTGTCATCAGCAAACTTCATCTGTCTTCAGAACCTTTGATATTATTCTTTATTTGTGACAGGTAATTTACATGTTTCCCTTCAATTCATTGTTGGAATTACTCTTTTCACCTCTAGTTAGTTCTTTCAATTTTTGGGCTCCTAGGGGCAGAGAGCAAAATCCAGTGGTGTTTTTTGAAGATGCTTATGTTTATGTAATAACTGGTATCTATAGGTGTTAAAAGGTAAATTCTAATGGATTTGAAATGAAAAGAGAAAATAAGTCTGATTGATACTGCTACAATGGACTACTGAGATGGTGTGATATAAGTGGACTTTTTTGAACAATCTCAATTTAACAGTTATGGTGTTTCATTAATGCATTCAGATCATCACCATTTATCTTTAAATATGTTTCAAGTGCTTGGCTTTAAATAATATTCTTGTTACAACCTAATAGGAATAGAGAAGAGCAGCTATGTTTTAGGAAGGGATGTAATTTACTTCTTATTTCTTTATGTTACTGGTCTCTTTTGCTCAGGGGCTGCAGTGAGCTCTCCCCACATCTCTTGAAACGTTGTTAGGAATTTCAGTCTTGAGAGCAGTGCCAAAAAAGGCATCCTTGGCTTCCATATCTACGTGTTTTGAAATGTACTTGCCAAGTATGAGCCTGAATTCAGAGCCCTTGGGTATTGGTGAAGTTTAATGGAGGTGCCTCTGTGCCCTAAAGAAAGTTTAAACACACAATAATTCTTCAGTAACTGAATAGGACAGGAGAACAGTCAGCTTTTCCTGTTCCTTGTTAACATTAATGAAATGTTTGACCTCAACTAAGGATCTCAACTCAACTCTGCTGCACATTCAAAAAAGCCAAAAAGATCCCTAAAGCTGAATAATCCTAATAAAAAAGATTTGTCAGTACTGGAAATTTAAGCAGTAACTGGGAGAACTGATGACAAAAACACAGATTGCAACTTCACTTTGTAATCAATAGTTTTAAAGATTGATAATCTAAATAAGAATTCTTAAAAATATACATAAAATACCCACAGTTATCCTGTAATGGGGAGTTATTTTCTTTGAAACATTCTGTGGTTCTTTCTGGTGATGCACAGGAAAATTGCATTGTTTTACTGTGTCACCTACCTTAGGTATGTTGGCCACTAAGACAAAAAAAAAGAGAGAATAACTGTGAATGCAGTGCAAAGAAAACATGCAAGTATTTTAGTCTCAACATTAGCTATACCTTGGAATTGCATTCCCTGTGTTAGCCATGTACTTTCACATCAGACTAATTGCATTTACTGGCACAACCTGTATTAATATCTTGAAGGAGATGTTAATTTAAAAAAAAATTAAATTGCCACTTCTCCAACAATATGGGCTCCATTTGGGGTTCTGTGCAAGGTTATTACATTTCCAGTTGACCTGAAGATATCCAAGAGTGTGTTTCTGTGTGCTTATAGATATATATGTATACACACACACACACATATATGCGTGCTTTTCAGTGTGGTGCAGCAACTGGCTCTGGGTATAAAATGTATAAAAACTGCAGTTAAGCAGTTACAGGCCTTTTTTTCGGTCATGAAATACCATGAAATCCATCCCTGACTTTGCTTGCTATAAACAGGATATGTCACATCTTGCAACTCATATGCATTAGGGGGGACTTTTAAATGCATGCCTCTGGGGGTTCTCATCCTCCACAAGAGGATTGCTTATAGCTGAAGATTCCATATGCATGTAAATAGCTCTAATCCTAATCAGTCTGTGATAGGCATTTGTGGCAATAACAGTATTAAGATGTTTTGTGTACTTGAATTTTCAGCTTTTTACAGTTCCCTTCAGTTTCATTATTGTGTGGTTTTGTTGCCTGCTTGGGGATGTGAGATGAAAATCTAAAGTACGCCCCATGTTGTTTCTCTACTGGCAAAATCCAAATACATATGGAATACGGAAATAGCTGATATAAAATGCAGTCAAACCAGGTAAAGATGAAAAACAAAGGGCTTTTTCATGGGTTCAATGAGTTACATGGTTTCCAATGGCTTTTCTTCACAAGATACCTAATGAGCTGCTGTGCATGAATTTAAAAGATAGCATACAAAATCAACACATTTCAAATTCACATGGACATAAAAATTGCATTTAGATTGTCTTAGAAAATCAAACTGTTCCACAACCTGTAGGTTGTCTGTAATGCTTAACCACCCCACTAGGACATTTGCAACTGCACTGGTAGACTAAAATTATCCTTTAAGCGTTATGTGACAAGCACTTTGCTGTTCAGTGGGAAGAAAAAGCTGAAAGTTCAACAGGCAATTTGTAAGCCACTCAGCTGATTTTGTGTTAGTCCTTGAAATGGATTCTGAATCCAAACTCTAATGACATTTCTCTCCAGGTTCAAACTTATGTAGTCATTATGGTTTCTTAATATGTATGCCAAACAGGAATTGAGATACATCCTTTCAGTAAATATATATGGGGTTTTTTCTGTTTTTAATAACATGGAAATCTATGATATAGTTTAATGAGAAATCTGACAGGCACTTGAATACAGAAATGGCTTCATCTTGGGATTTGGAGGGGCTTTGTCCGTGGGGCTTTGTGTTCCTGGGCATGGCTAATACTTGGGCAGAACCTTCCAGTACTGCTACCCAGGCTCTCACCAGGCAGCAACAGAATGCACAGCTCATGTGTCATGTGGGGATGTGTTCTTCCATGCTTACTCTAGTAGTAATATAACTTCTGTAAGCATGCACTGCCAAACCACAGCTGTGTTGTACTGGTGGTGTTGGTTCCATCTTCGTTCACGTACAACCCAGGTAGCAGTTTGCTCTTGGTGGTGGTGTTTGTCCCAGGCTGTTCACGACTTGCTGATCTGTTGCCAAAAGCAAAAGGAATGCTGACGTCTTCCCCACTGGCTGATCTGGTGATGACATTATAGTTAATTACCTAATTCAGCAGGCTTTTTTAATCACTTTAGAATGGATGAGTCACACATCCTTGTAATGGTACTGTTAATTTTTACTAATGTGGAAGTTAAGACAGAAATCAAATTACTTGCTCAAAGGTATAGAGGAGAATTGGCAGGAAGAGGGATGTAGAGTACAGGAGATTCTGCCTTTCAGTGTTGTGCTGAGATCAATCTTTGCCTAGAAATAAGTGATGAACAAAAAGAGGAAGAATTCTTAGCAGAACGACAGGAATAACAAACATGGCAGTGAAGAGTAGAGATGACTAAAAAGAAACACAGGGAAGAAGAAGGAAACAATGGAGAACACTCCCCAAGAGAGGTGCCAATCGATAATCCAGAACCACATTTCTCCATAAACCCATTATCCCTTAGTGCCTTGGTGATTAGTGTTCACAAATTAGCGGGTAAAAGAATTACTGGGAAAGAATGGGGGCAGTTTTTCAGGACAGTTCTGTTTTATGATGGGACTCAGGTGACACACTGGTGCCATCATACCTTCTGGGTTTTTTCCCCGTGTCCACTTTATTCTATTGTTGTGATGACTGATAAACGATTTCAGAGGCAAAACCCAATCCTTTAATTTGACTTTGCTTTTCTGCAGCATTTTTTCTGCCTAGCATCAATAATTTTATTCAAATATTCTTCATTATAGAAGTTCTTTATCTGCTTGGACATAGTCTCTGATGCATACTCAATATTGTTCTCTCTGTTATTTTATCAAGTTGGTATCAATGACACAGATTAAACTTTGTTGAAATATTCCATGTTTGGGTGGGGGTTTTGTTGGCTGGGTTTGTTTTGGATTTTGTTTGAGAATAATCACTCCAGCAAAAAAAGGACTTTGGCTAGTAGGTATTCTCTGAGTAGCTTCTGCTACCAACAAACTTCATACCCTAAAGGACTTAACTGTACATGGGTAAGATACAGAAGGCATCCTGCACTGGTATTCACCATGATCAGTTTCTACTGATCACCTGCATATTTGGTGGAGATGCAGCTAAAGAATGTATCATTGTGGGTATGGCCATTGATAAGAAAGCAGAGATTTATACAATTTTCAGAAGTCCTGTTCCCTTAGTATTTCAGTCATGAAGGTCACAGAATAAACAGGGTGGGAATTATTTGGAAAACACAGCTATAAATACCAGGCATACACTATCACTTTACAGCTGCTGGACAGAGAAATGTTACTACAGCCTTGATTTCTGGAAATCTCAGATTGCACACACTCACTCACTCACCCACCCACAAAATATTTTATCAGTTCTCATCTTTGAAGGGATTGGCCCAATTCTATTTCTTTTCTGCCTTTAACAGGTAAGCAAGTGACAAGCTAAACTCTCATACAGGTTGTTAAAAGCACTATTGCTGGTATTGTGATAACTTGTGGAGAGAGCATAACAGCAAGGAGAGTTTACTGTTATGAAATAATTAGACATGGCATGGCTAATAGCATATTTCTTTGAAACAAATACTGTGGTAAGATTTCCAATAATATTGTTAGCATAAAGTGGGGAAGATGAACCACTCCAAACTTGAGGCTTGTACAGTTTCCAAGGCACATTAATTGTATGATGTATCAGAAATGGAGAAGTAGATGCATCAGAAGCAAAAGGTGAAAGAGAGCTAAGGCTCATCTTGGGTCTGCAGAAGAAATTCTGTGTTTTACAAACATTTTTTAAATTGCTTTGTAAAAAATGCAGTAAAATCCCCTGAAAATGGCAGTAGATGATTTCTCGTGCAGCTCAGAAATGAAACCAAGTAACTTTAAGAGTGTAATGAGTAACTGAACACGTCTAACTGGAGACCATTTCAGGAACAAGGTGAGTTATTTTACATCAGTAGAAAAGGTGAAAGCCAGCAATTGTCACTAATGGTATGTGATGACAAAGGTAAAAACAAGGTCAAGGAAAAAAAAAGTATTAACTTCTACTCCAGTTTTCTATTTGGCAGAATTTACCATTGTGTAATCTGAAAACAGCTGAAGAACAGTCATTTATTTTGGTATTCTAGGATGGAAAATGCTAAGGATAATGCAATTTGCAAGGAATGTGATAGAAAAAAAACCAATATAGCAGATTTCTTACTTATCAAACTGATTCCTCTGCAGAGAAATAAACAGATGAAATTGTTCTCAGTGTTAGGCAGAGAAGATTCTCGTGTTAAATTTTTCATTGCTCTATTTGACCAGCTGGATGTACATTTTGGAGTCCCTGCCTGCCCCTCGCAGGCAGGCTTGTTAAACAAACGCCCCCCTCTGGCAAATGGTATTAAAACTAAATCCAGACCTTACTCTCAGCTGGGCTGTGGTGCCCTGCAGGTGAACAAGAGAGGAATGGCTGAGAACAGCTGAGGCCAGTTCCCACCAAAAGACCCCAAAGCTGCCATCACTGCCCCTCCAGCAGCTGTGCCATCAGGCTCAGGCCCAGGCTAACAGCAAGCCTTGAACTTCACCAAGTGCTCAAAGGAATCTTTGGAGCTATTCTTCAGCTCCCATTTGCACACACTACTATTATTATTATAGCTGTAGTGGATGGAAGACTCTAGAAATAGTCAAGCAAAGACTGAACTGAAACATCCTGTTGGAAGTTTAATGAAAGGGGGAAACCTTTTGCTGTGGAGTGATTAGAAACAGAGATCCTTCAAATGCTTCAGTTGATTAATTTGTATTTTAGCCTGAACGTGTTACTAATGTATTTCTGAATTTAAGATGCAAAAAAAGACCATATAAAAGTAAAAGCAGTGAAGCACACAGACATTCTGCCCAGTCATGATCTTCTCTTTCACTTGTAATGCACATCAGCGAGCCCCATTTCTGAACAAACCTTGCCAGGCAGCTGCTGTCAGGTGAGCACAAAGCATCACTAATACTTTACCTAACTTTAGAAATGCAAGCACTAAGTACCACTCACAGAGCATTTAACCTAGTCCAATTCCCAAATTCCTCTAGTAGGTTGTTATAATTGCTTCAAGCAGTAACTTCCATGAAAATGCAAGTTCCAGTGCATTAAATAATGTGTTAATTACTAGGCACAAACAACATGTATAAGGTCATACCTTTGTTAAATGAATGTGTCAAAATCAATCCCATGAAATGTTGGCTCCTAAGCCTTTCACTTCTCACATGCTGTGTCACTCACCATTTGACACTTCGTTTTGTACAGGTGATATTTTTTAAACCAGGCAGATATAAAGTACTCTGAGGTTCTACGACTGCACAAGCTGAATGAGCTTCAGACTGGCAGTTCTGATACTACTTCATTTTAGGTATTCATCATTCATTACCACCTGCTACAAACGAGAGGCCAGATTCAGTTCCCATTACATTGAGTGAAGAGCATCAGATTCAGGAGCTTTGGTTATTCAAAGCCTATCCTTTCCTTCCAGAAGGCAATCTCTATTCCCTTCTGTCCCAGGCACTGTTCTAACTGAATTTTGCAGAAGGACACGCAGCCTCTGAGAGAACTAAAACCCCATCACGTGCACGTAGTAGTTTGCTGCTACTTCTGTTAATGGATTAAAGCATTTAAAACAAATTAAATCATTAGTACACTGGTTTTTGTGATGTAAACAGTTTAATGAATACATTAAGCACATAAAAAGCAAAAGATTAAAACAAAATTATTGTTACAACCACCATAAACTCTATAAATTTTTTTTTTTACAAGCATACTGCTTGCACAGCAGGTTTTACAAAACAGTGTATCACAAGCAATACCACTCCCTGAAAACTAAGACTTGGAAATTAAAATCACAGTAAGTATTTACTTAAATCACATCATACACTAGCCAGACTAGCACTGATTTAACTACTTTTCAAATTCTTCATGGTGCTGTAGTACACATTAAGCTTCCACAGGAAATGTGAGTAGAGTTCAAGTGCAAATAAAAAGAACAAAATATGCTGATGAATTTATCCCTCCATGGCATTATTTAAAACTGTGGTTCCTAAACTTTTTGCCTGTGCATGGTTATTGCAACCATTTTTGTAGATCCCCACTCTATCAACTGCTTAGCTCAGGAGTGGGTTTGGAACTGCTGGTTCTGAAATGCTGATCCCAAACCCTTGTTCTGCTTAAGTTGAGAAGAACTTCAGCCCAGTGCTGCTCCTGCCTTGTATCTGTCTGTAGGATGAGGAAGCCCCATCTCCACCTTCTGTATTTCTTGCACCCAAAGACATAGAAACTGGGAAGGAAATACAGGAGCAAGGCTTCATACAGGCAACAGGAGAATGTTACAAGATTGCATACAAAACTGAAGCAAAATGTAAAATAAAAATTGATTTAATCTTCCACTCAGTCTTGCCTCACCAATTGGTTACTGTCACTCACATCTTTTGGTTTGTTGCATCTGTGTCACAAGTGTAGTCTAAAGTTTAGTACGTTAATGCAAAATGTTAAACCAGGACAGAAAAGTTCTTGTTTCACAATCCAAAATTTAGTAGAAAAAAAAAATAAAATAATAAACAAAAGGATTACAAAAGCATAAACAACTGCATCAAAGAAACAAAACAGCAGTCAGTACATACTGAAGTTGAATACAGGCTAGAATCTAGGAGGCGCAAAGAACATTTGATTGTTTTAACAAACTGGCATTGACAAATATTCTATAAAGATTAGAAAGGAAATAATTTATTGTTATGCTACTCTCTCTTGCATGCTATTTAAAATGTCTGCACCCCAGTTTCTTTCTGTCACCATTTAAAATTCTTTTTTAATATGATTAAATTTGAGCTGTGCACAACAACAGTTTTGTTTCAAATATTCTACCTTAAAAGTTTTTCTTAAAAGTACAAAATTCAAGCTGGTTTTGATTGAATTTCAGCTATCCAAAATCTTGATGGGGTTGGGGGAAAAATGGCAAATGCACTTGCTGCCCGTTAGAGAAGGAATATTTTTGTACATTCCAGTATTTCTATTTTTAACAACTCCTGCGGAACTCCCATGCACTCTTAATTTAACTTTAGAATTGCAGGGCAAGGGAGAACCTGCTCCACATGAGAAAAGGAGGCCATGAAACAGTCCCAGCATTGTTCCTACCCCACCTTTCTGGACACAATAGCGAATAGTATTCATTAATGTTCTTCTTAGCTATGGATGCAAGAAGAAAATGCCTCCACAAAGAATTTATAATGTGTTTTTCTTGAATGTCAGCCCTAAATCTGTACAAAGAGCAAGTGTTGTCTTTGCATTCCAGTGCTTGCTGGTGTGGGTAGTTGAGATGCTCCCACTGAGGCATGGGCTGGCTGAAAAAGGAAGACTGCAAGAAAGGCAGCTGCAGAACTGCTTTGAAATGCTTCAAAATAAATAAAGAAAAAAGTGCAAGGAAATAAACAGCGCACCTCTAGGAACTTTTCAAGCCTTTGAAATTCATCCTTTAAGGTGCTTTTAGTGGTATCTTATTTACCAAAGACCTGTTTACTTAGTGGAGTCTGGAAAACTGCCAAGGGACTTCATTCTATTTTGGCTTGTCCATGAACACCTTCATCATCTATCAGTGATACTCTACAAAATTCAGCAAATGGCAACAACAGTTTAGGGTTTAAGCAGAAATTAGCCATCTAGATTTCCTCTGTCTACACTTATATAAATAAATGACACCACAAGCCTTTCTTGATACAAGAAACCAAAAGGCATTGTTTCAGAGGCTAAATAAATAATAGCTGAAGTGACTGTCTGTGCCACTTGCTCTATACTTTCCACACTGAAGCCTCCCAGAAGAGAGCTTCCTAGGAATGTTTCCTAGGACATACATCAATATTATCATTGTATGGAAGAGTGCTAGAGATGCTTTGGCACGGGAAGTCCTACTGTGACTGATTTTTGCCAAAATAATTCAACTTCTCTGTGCTTCCAGCTCAGATCTGCAAATCAGGACTCCGTAACAATTTCAGCAGTCATTCTTAAGGGGAAAAAAACCCAAACAACTGCTTCTGCTAGGTAAAAAAAGTCAGGATTGTCCCTAATTCTGTACTGTTTTGCAGACATTTAAGTTCTTCAGAATAGCAGTTTACTGAACAGCAGAGACAAAGGATGCTGTCCTGTCCTCTCATACATAATTACATAGAAATCTATAGAGAATCATTGCAACTGTGTTCACGCCAAAAGATAAAATACAGACTTTGTACAGCTTGCAGACATTTTTTAGTCATTACTCCTAAAAACTGAGTTGATTGGTTTGATTTATTGCCAAGCAGGAATGCACATACCTCTGTATATTCTGTATGCAGAACCTAACTTTTTGGTATTGTTTCCTTGGCGTACAAAGAACATTTCATACACTATTTTTCATCGAGTAACACAGTACACGAACAAAACGGCAAGAGTTGAGCTGGCCAACCAGGTTCCAGAAAAGAGCAGCTGGGAACAGTCTCTGTTATTTGCAGTAACAGTAAGAAAAAAGGTTTTCTCCATGTTTACACCAACTGCTTGTTGCATTGATGAACATTACACACAGGAACATTACTACAGAAACAACTGCCTGGCTGCTAAATCTTTGTCAATAGCATTACAGGCCCCAGTTTGTAAAGGTGAGAAATAAAAGGAATAAGACACCCAGCTTGCTTAGTATTGCCTACCAAGCATGAGAAGCTTCTGGCTTTAAGTTTCTAGAGTATTTTTTCATCCAGTGGTCTCTACATTATAACAGCTCTTCAGGAAAGGGCTATTATACATTGTGCTTCCAGGTGTGGAGCTGGGATGGACACTGACAGCCACAGCTGTGGGACCACCACAGGGCACTTCGTGTCCTGTCCCAGTGCAGCACTGAGAGGCAGCACAGATCACAGGCTGCAACACTGAATAGACCTCAAAGGTTGCCAACGGTTATCCAGAAATTTGGGCCCAGCCAGCAGCTATGAATACTGCTTTTTGCAACACACAACTTTTTTTGCATGTTGTTGCTGTTTTAACTACAATGAATTCAGCTGAAAGAAAGGTTTTACAGCTCTACAGCAGTTCCATTCGAATGCTTATGTAGTGTGTGGACACACAAACACAAGACTTCACTCATCATTTACTTGGCAAAGGGTACAGCGAAAATATCTTAAACTTTGCCACTTGAATAATAGTGAACAAATATGCCAGCTGCATAATTTATCAGAGGAGGCAGATTAATCCTGGAAAAGGGAAGAATTCATTTTCATTGATACCTTGGTTTTGAATTCATAGTATGAAATGGTTGGAATAAATCTCAACTTTTTGTCAGAACAAAGCAGCTGGACTATTTTGTACACCTGGGATTCAGGATAATATCAAGCCATCTCCCTGGCAATGCTATCAACTGACCTTAAACATACTCTTGCACAAGCAGGCTGAGAATTTGGCCACAATTCCTTCTCTAACATCTATTTCCAAGTTTGTCCCTCAGTTAGTGCCAAGATATGTAGAGATTGTCTTGCATTTAGTGCTCTCATCCTGCTCCCTTATGCAAATATTTAAGAACAACACACAAAAGCAGACTGAAGCTTCTCTAAATGGCACAGCATACAAATGCACTACATTAAATGCTCATAAAAATTCCTCTTGGTAATGTTTCTAGAGCCCCCTGGATTTCTAATACTCCTTGTTACTACCCAGAGTACTAACGCAGAGTAGCTCCTCTTGTTTCCCAGATCTTTACTTTTTTTTTGTTGTTGCTGTTTTCAGTTTAAAGCCAAGCATTATATTACAAGTACCACCCCGCTGGCTAGGTCAACTCTTGCACTATAGCAGTGAGACCTTTCTTTCAGACCCACCCCTCCTCTTTAACTGTACTGTATTTTGCTGCAGCCTCGCAGTTCTCTATTCCTCAGAGCTCACCTTGCCCGAGCCCCGCCGGGGAACGTGTCTTTCACCTCCAAAGAATCTGCCCAGCGAGTCAAGTAGACCCGAGTCTCTGTGCCGTGGGGATCCATGTCTGGCATGGTCTATAGTGCTCGCAGATGCCATTTTTGATCCGTGCCGGAAAGAGGAGCGTTTTTGTGAAGCCATCAAATCCGAATTCTCTGAAGCTGCTGCACTGTCCTCTTGGATGGTCTGTAGCTCGTCTGACTCTGAGGGCCGATCTTTGAAGGTGTTGTCTTCTCTTCCTGGGGCATCTCGGGAAAAGAGGCGGATCAAGTGGGGGCGACCAGTCCTGTCAGCTGGGTTGGCCTCAGGCCAGGCATTCTTCGGGTCTGCTGTGCCTTTGGAGTCTGTCACCGCTGGGCTCTTCGTGGAGGTCCCATTGTTCTGGTTCACATCTGCCTCTCCTGCAAACAACAAGGATGAGATATGAATACAGGCCTGTGAAAAACAGCCCTGGAACAATGCTGCTTTCTTTCCCTTGCCTTGAGATGCTCATTTCATACAAAACCCGTAATATGTGCAGTTGTAATGAAACTATGTTCTCTTCCAGCCTTAAAGAACATTAAGTTATCTTGGAACTGAAACCAGAATGATGTTCTCACACAAATTTGCAGAAGTTCTAGGTGATTTTTTGCTGTGGGTTTTTGTTGTTGTTTTTTTTTTAATTTAACACATTTATAAATAGATCGATACATTAGTTGAAGCATAACTGAAACTAACTTTATTTACATGGAAGGTTTGTGGATGAGGAGGCTTTCAGTGAATAGTCAGAATTCCTGTACTTTCCCTTGAGAGCTGCAACTCTAACTATGCCATCTTTGTCCAAAACAGGGGGGGAAAAAAACCCATAATTACAGTGACATTGCAGATCTGTGCCTTCGCAAGTGCACATTCCCTCTCCACGATGCCAGAGCTGCTGGCCTCATTTGGAATCCCTTGCTGTAACTTCAATATGGATCAAACAAGCATAATGAGGGAAGGGCTTCTTTTTCCCCACTACTGAAACTGTCCTCACTTCAAAAAAGACAGTGAGCAGTGAACTGCAATTTCTGCTTGGCCTCTCATGACAGTTTTTCTCCATGTATGGTGATCCTGGCACTCTGGGTACAATGTCCTAGCATTGATGCTGAAGGCCTAAAGCAAAACTGTCCAGTTTGCATTTAGTGCTTGTGAGAAGTGACAAAAACAATTATCAGCAACTGACAAGCTTTTTTTTTAGCCAAGAAAGGTGCCAAGACAGACCCCTGTGGTAAGTGAAATGCCTGTTGCCTTCTCCACAGTTGTGTTCTGATGCTGCAAGTAAAGTATCTAAGAAGCATCAGCTGCAGCACATGTAGCCCTTCACCTACAGCAGCTCCTTCTATCAGTGACAAAAAGATTTATGGAGGTTTTTATGATCTATATCACGATTCCTCCCATTCTAAAGGAAACTGCACCCACTGAGGAGAATGACTTATCTCCAAGGAACACCAAAGGAGTATTAGTAGGTCACTGCTTGGGGAGCAACCTTCAGCACAGACACCTCCCACACACTCATTCTGTGTCAGAAATGTCTTTTGGAGTTAAGGGGGCTCAGAATTTCAGAAGTAAGTTAGTTAGTCATGTGTTACCACCTTTAGGGTCTCCTAATTACCCTGTTACATCCTCATTTGATTTGGTCCTTGTTGCCCTGGGAGCGATAGGATCTGGCAAATACTGCTGTGTTTTTGAAGTGCTCTGGGCTCAACTACTTTGCTGATTCAGCAGAGCAATTTTAGAGTTGACACAGTCATTTCATATGGTTTCACCCACCCACAGGGCACTAAAGAAACCTTTTCTCAGGCTGAGAATAATTCTGAAATAATTTTATGAATAACAGCACAAGACAGTAATGATGGCTTCTGCAAAACCTGTGTGTAGCATACAACTGGTTGTAATCAGCCTGCTACAGTTTTTCATATAAAAATATAAAGTGCAGTTTTGTGCACTTGTGCAATGGGCTGAGTTTCGTGCAATTTTTTTTTATTTCTTTTGTGAAAACTACCTAGAAAATGTTGGGGAACTTCAAGAAAAATTTCTTTGGTTAAAATATCTGGAAGTGTCTCTCAGGAATACAATTATTTAATTAGTGACTAACTGTCACTGAAGACCTCATTAGTGGGGAAAATATTTGCTGGCAACTTTGGGATTTGAGTTTTCCTGAAAAAATATTCTCAAATTCATTAGAAACTCTTAACATACCCAAATGATTTTCTTAACAGAACAAAAGAAGAGTAATCAGCTTGGATATGTGACACATTCTGAAACTGTGAAACATTTTAAACAGCAACTCTAAGCCTAGATTCTATACCATAATACAAATCCATTCAAGGACAGAAAAAGAAAAGCAAACAAAAGACTTATTGTATTTAATTAAATGCATTAACAAAACACCAGAGCATCTGCATACTAATATTTTTTACAACAGTTGTTCTTTGTGTCACTGAATACGGGTATTGGTAAGCAACAAAGAAGGGTATTTGTGCCACAAAAGTAGCTTCTCCCAATGCATATGCAGTGAGCTATAAAGTATAAATCTTTCTGGAGGCTTTATTTCAGTAGTGAAAGCACACATTTAGGTTTGCCTCTAAACTTTCTTCATGCTATGTCTTCTCTAATATACAAAAACACGTAAGAGAGATACTGCTAATATTTTTGCTTACTAATCAAAGTCTTCCAGGCCATTTGGAGAGACAGATCACTTTAATAATGTCCTAATGGACTATATAAACATATGCTTATTTGTTCATTTAAAAACAAATATTTAGACTTTTATTAAAACCTATTGTAAATGCTGTGTATAACTACTTGTTTTTAAAGCTGTTTTTCTTTGGAAGATGAAGCTCTTTGTTAAAAGAGAGTACCAGACCTGTACCATATCACTTGAACAAGAGAAAGTTGCTCAGGGAGGCAGAGATCTTAGGCATTTTTTTTGCTAATCTTTGCAAAATAGGGTGCAGCAGAATGCATTGCCATAGGCATTAACCAGAGGGCTATGGAAGTGTCTTCTATTTATATGTAAGTGAATATAGTCCTTGAGAGCTGAACAAATGAGAGCACAAGAAAAGCACCTCCTCACATTAGCCCAAAACCAGCAGGAGGGAGCCAGACACGGAGCAGGGATGTGCCACTCCAGGCGGGGCCAAGGACCACTCCCAAAGGCAATGCCACTTCTCCACTTCCCCTCACCACACAGTGCTCTGAGCCTGCTGCTGGCACAGCGTTCCCTGGGCATGCTGGTCAGAGTGAACAGAGCCACTTGTTCCCTGGACACACAGTGACTTCCAAAATGAGGAACACAGATGAACAAAAAATTCTTAACAGTCTGTTAAAGAAACCAGTGAGAAAGTCCAAAGGTGCTTTCAGTGAGACAATAATAAATCCAATCTTTCATTGTCTTTAATGAGAGTTACGTCCCATATTAGTACTTTCAAAACTACTGTGGCCTTAGTGTTTGATTAGACACTGATAGTTTATACCATTTCTTGAGAATCATAATAACTCTTTTCCCTAAGCTTCTCATTGGCTGGGACCTCTCAGCCCAATGCTTCAAACAGCAACTCCTCTCTGGGCCACAGAAATTTGTTCTATGCAAAGTACAATTTCCAGTTTGGATACAAATATCCTTCCCATGGGTCACTTGGAAGGGCTGCTCTATGATAGTCCCCCCTTGTGTGCGCTGCAGTCTGTAGTGTTCTTCCACACAGAGGACAGCCCGGAAGGAGGCTGTTAAGCTAAGAGTTTTAAAAAGATTACAAGTTTTTCATCTCCTCCTACTCCTTTCCAGTCTTGCTTTCTTGCAGATACTTGTAATTCCTCTCACATTCCTATCGCTGCTCCCTCCACAAATGCTGTAAAATAAATGAGGAAGATGAAGCTGATAAAAGCTGAAGACCATTCCCTGACTTTGGCTTCTCAAGAGAGGCTTAGATCAACAGTCACAGCATATTGCAAATATTGATTATAGTAATACATGACAGCAGCTGAAGCATTTGTATGAAATCTTAAGTATTATTTACTCATTACAATGCCAGAAACTACATTAATCAACTGAGTATTTAATACACTTTATCGTAACTACAGGCTACTGTGATCAATTATACTTATTTCCTTTCTCTCAGCCTTCTTTTCTCAGGATATGAAGATGGAAATTACTGAACTTTTAAATCAACTTTGCATTTTAGCTTAAGTCATTCTATATATAAAGCATGGTTTTTCAGTACATGAAATACAATCTGTATTTGCCCTTTTCTACTTTTTAGGTCCTCTCTCTTCTATAAGATGTCAACTGGATAGTTAAATACAATGCAGCATAGTGCTCAACTCTGAGTTAAATTTATTTCAGTATGTTTACTGAAATGCTGGCAAAAATATTAACTAAAATATCTGACTTTCTGTATTGATTCACCTGTTTTTAGTCACTCAAACAGCAAAGGGTAACACCTAGAAATTAATCAACTTTGCCACAGCTGAGATTTCAAGACCTGTGGTAAGCTATAGCAATAAGGCAAATGTATTAGTAATAGGTTGCCTTGCATTATTTAAGAGGCTCAGACCACTGCTTTGGAACATGTGGCTTCTAATGACACTTGTGGTAATACCAGGCACTTGAAAGAATGAAAGGCCAGAGAAAACACATCCATCATCACTATATACATGCTGCAGCTGAGGATATCTGGGTTCCAACTCTGTGCTGAGACAATTTCCCAACAATCCAGCTCCTGGTTTGGACTTTTACTGCAGCACAGCCCACAGTAGAACAGAGTGCCCACAGCCATTAGGCTTCACTAGAGAAGTATTTGGGGAGACAGAGAGGAAAGAATTATGTCTACGTTGTTAAACCTGAACTGCAAATGTTTGATTCATCCTCATTATGCTAAGACACTGCAGACAAAAAATGGCTCTTAGCCTAACTTCACTAATATGGTTAGAAGGCAATATGCCATCAGACATTTCAATTCACAGACCTAATTACTGGGTTTGTCTGATGCTTGTCAAACAGTTGGGAATCAATTTTGGACAAATATTTCTGTTTGAAATGGATGGCATGCAATATAATCGTGAAACAAACACTTGGTCATACACAACCAGAACAGATGTGCTGGTACATTCAGCCTTTACACAAACATTTTCCCCCCTTGCTACCAGAGTGAATGCAGAGAGAAGTGCCCATGTGTCTCATGATACAGATCCACATGAGTTTAACACTCCTACTGCACTTAGCCAAGAGATCACTTCCATTACAGCTTGCTCTCCTCCCTCCCTCCTTGCCAAAGCTTATCACTTTCAGGGAAAAAAAAATTCCACCCAAGGGCAAATTTTCTCTAAAGCTTCAGCATAACTGAAGGAATGATATTTTTCTGCACAAGAAATTCAGCTTTTTCTATGGGCTAACCAAGCTGCAGACTAAACCACCACAAAAATCAGAAGCCACCTGCTAAGCGTAACATGTGCTCCTTTGACGTCCCTCCCTCACTTATTTCATTAAGATATTTTACAGCACATAAAGCTCTTACCAGACTAGAATGAAAAAGTTGTGAGGCTGTTTCCATTTCACTGATGAGTTGAGTACATTTCTACACTGATCTGATGAAGCAGTGAATAAGGGGTCTGCTGTGGCATAATTTTCCTTACAGTAAAACTTGGCACTAAAAATACAGTAAAAAGTGAAAAACCTCACCTGGCCCAGTATTTACTTCTACTGAACTAAATTTAAAAAAAGACCAAGTTTAGTTGTATACTACATTTTGGGTCAGTAAGGATCACTGGCTGAGCCTGCTGGAAGTTATTGCACTGCTGTTGGTAAAGGCACAACATAGGTTTAGACATTTAGACTACATTGTTGTAGCAAAGTGAATGAAACTTCCACTTAAAATTTTACAAAAAGTGCCTGAAAAATGCTGGTTTTCCTGAATCCCTGATGCCTCCTGGAATGCCAGCTATTAGCTGCTCTCTGCAGAAAGCATTATGCCCCCTAAGAGCTAACGCCAGACTGAAAATTAATAGGTCAAACAGGATCTATCAATTGCAAGACCTTTGCTAATACCTAAGTATTGGCACAGTTTCTTTCAGACTCATGAAAGATCTCATTTCTCCAAGCGCTCCCTGGCCCTTTCCTACTGAAGAAAAGCTGCTGAGGTAGAAGAGCTTGGCCTTACAGCAAAGCTCACATGAAAACACAAAAAGGTTTGATGGAGAGACAATAGGAAAGTATCAGGAAATATGGATTCAGCTGTCTTTGCTAGATTTCATCATCCCAAAGTGCTTAATATGTAACTGTGAACCGCTGCTTGTTACAAGAGCACCAGTTTTATGATAAATACATCCTTTAAGCATTGCTCTGCAGTAAAACCAACAGGTTTTGGGAGAAGGATCCCTATGAGGTAGTAGTGGCCCTGTGGGGAACTGTTGCTGTGGTATCTTTTTTGGTAGAGTAACTATACTGACTTTTTCAACATACCCAGTAAAACCATAATGTAACCAGTCAATGACTAGGTGAAAACACACAGCAAGGGGACATCCAGCTGGAATGGTGACACTCTAATAAACATGCCTAAATCTTATTTTGCGAATCAGCAAACAGCACATAATTTTCAGTTTTGCTGACAGCTTCATGATTTGAGAGGGTTGGTTCTGTGAAACTACTACAAAATAAAAATGAGAAATTTTTTAATTTCTCATTACAGCTGTAATGTAATACTCATTAGAGCTTATGTTCAGCATCATCATTCTACGGAAGGCAATTATTTTTTATGGTATCAGTGTGTAATAAGTAGCAATACTGTCTGAGTCAGAGATTTTTGATAGATCAGGAGTCCTCTTGCTGGAAAGCTTTTCTGTATTTTCACCAAGGCACACACAACTCCTAGCATCTGAATGTCAGAGATGTGAAAACACTTGCAGGTCTGTGCAGTAATAACCCACAGTCCATGCCCAAAGTCTGGATAGTAATGGGAAGCATGTGTGGTTACTGTGCGCTGAAATGCGCTAACATCCCACTGTGAGGGGCTGCACTCCAGGAGCCAGGTTTCAGACTTGATGGATGAAAGAGAATGTCGTGCCTTCCCCCAACTTGTACACCCTGTATTATTTATATCTTTAAGAACCCTCTCTCCTCTCTGTTCTTACTGAAGAAATTTGGCCAGCTCATTCTGCCCATGTCAAAGAAAGAGATGAAAGCAAACCTGTCAGCAAGGCATTTCAGACCATAGGAATTGGAGCAGCAGTTGCATACCAACTCTATGTGTTCTCCTGTTACCAGTGAGAAGCCGGGGTGCAACAGACCTTTTTTTCTCTCAAACCTACTGTGAAAGTCATATCAGATTCAACATGCAAGAAATTAGCTGGGAGGCCTAAGTTACACACCATCCGTCACTGCATGGTGCTTAATTCCCTCTTTGTCTTTTGTAATGGGGTTTTACAATACTATGTATGTATTTCTGCAATTCAGTGATACAGTTACTCCGAACTTTTGAAGTCTCAGAGAAAAGTTTTGTACGGACCCATCTGCTGCCTTTACCTAACCACACTGACCAGCTACAGGTAAAGAAAGCAACCTGTGTGGGAATACAAAGCACAAATCACAGCAAAACAGGCTGCTTGACAAACTTGATCTCCTTTTATGACCAGCTGACCCACCGAGTGAATGTAGGAAAGGCTGTGGATGTTGTCTACCAGGACTTCATAAAGTCCTTGACACTGTCTCCCACAGCATTTTCCTGGAGAAGCTGGCAGCCTATGGCTTGGACGGGTGCACTGTTCACTGGGTTAAAAACTGCTTGGATGCTCAGGCCCAGAGAGTGGTGGTGAATGGAATTACATCCAGCTGGTGGCCCATCTCTAGTGGGGTTTGCAAAGGCTCAGTCTTTGGGCCACTCTTCTGGATGAGACGATCAAGTGCACCCTCAGTCAGTTTGCAGACCCCACCAAGTTGGGCATTAGTGCTGATCTGCTGGAGGGCAGGAAGGCTCTGCAGAGGGGTCTGGACAGGCCGGATCAATGGGCTGAGGCCAATCGTGTGAGGTTCAACCAGGCCGAGTGCCGGGTCCTGCCCTTGGGTCACAGCAACCCCAGGCAGCGCTGCAGGCTGGGGCAGAGCGGCTGGAAAGCTGCCGGTGGGAAAGGACCTGGGGGTGCTGATTGACAGCGGCTGAACATGAGCCAGGGTGTGCCCAGGTGGCCAAGGAGGCCAATGGCTTCCTGGCCTGTGTCAGCAATAGTGTGGCCAGCAGGAGCAGGGCAGTGACTGTCCCTCTGTACTCGGCACTGCTGAGGCAGCACCTCAAATCCTGTGTTCACTTTTGGGTTCCTCAGAACAAAAAGGACATTGAGGTGCTGGAGCAAGCCCAGAGTAAGGCAACGGAGCTGGTGAAGGGTCCAGAGAGTAAGTGCTATGAGGAGCAGCTGAGGGAGCTGGGGTTATTTAGCCTGAGAAGAGGAGGCTCAGGGGAGACCTTACTGCTCTCTACAACCACCTGAAAGGAGGGTGTAGCCAGGTGGGGGTCAGCCTCTTCTCCCAGGCAACCAGCAACAGGATAAGACGAAATGGCCTCAAGCTGTGCCAGGGGAGGTTCAGGTTGGACATCAGGAAGAATTTCTTCACTGAGAGGGTGATTAAGCATTGAATCAGACCAGGGGAGCGATGGAGTCACTGTTCCTGGAAGTGTTCACGGAATGACTGGATGTGGCACTTAGTCCTATGGTTTAGTTGACGTGGTGGTGTTCAGTCAAAGGTGGGACTCGATCTTTGAGGTCTTTTCCAACCTTAATTATTCTATGATGCTATGAAAGAGAAAGTGGCTCAGGACTGCTGTGAGCCTTGTGGGTGTGTGAAGGTATTGTTTGCTTGTGAGGACAACTAAAGAAACCTGCAAGTAAAAGGAGGCCTTCCGAAAAGCTGAAAGCATCCCCTGTGTGAGAACAATTTTTGATCTCGAGACTGTAATTAAAACCAATCTACTTGACTGCAGAAACTGCCTTGCACTCTGCATGCTTTCACAGAGTTGGGCACTTGGTTATCCGTGCCTCTGGTTCACAATGAAGAGCTGAAACAAAGCCCACACGGTGGCCTACCATTGCAGAGGAATGCAGCAGTGTAGGCCTGGCTTGCACCCTCTCGCTCTTGTTTTCCAGAACTTCTGGCATTGCCTCCACTTGCTGAGGGTTACAAAGGAGAGTACAGAGAACAAAAGAGCCTGTGGTTGAAACCAGTGGGACTTGCTATGGCAGAAATTTGGAATCTATGAGAAGCATGTGGCAATTCTCCATACAGCCCGCAGAGAGTTTTTTAAAAACTTAAACAAAGAATTTTATCCACCCACCAATTTTCAAAGAAAATTGCTCCTTTGTGTTACTAGAACATATAGGTTTGTTTTAATCTCGAATATCTCACAAAAGATCCTCCTACAGCAAAGCGAGATGGAGCATCATTTGTAACAAACAATTTCATGTACTTAAGGAGGAGAAATTAAATCACCTGTTTGACCCATCAGCATTTGTGTTCTTTAAAAATTGTGCAAATGACTAGTATTATACAAAGATTGTTTGGTTATTCATCTTTTCTGCTTCATTTGCAACGAGTCTGAGTAATTGTTAGGTTGCAAAACTTGGATATATCCCCTCTCCCACCAAAGTAATAGCATGACAAAATGAGTAGTGCTTCCATCAGACCTCACAACTTCCACTATCTTTTGTATTTTCCACATCAGTTATGTTTTACTGGAAAATAACCTATTTTCATCAGTGCAACTCAGTACCCAATATTAGTTAAATTTCTTTCATAACAGCATAGAGAAAGAGGGCCTTAAAAGCAGCAGAAAAAGAAATGTTGGTAAAGTGAATGAAATGAGTACAGTGACTGAACCAGCTGGCTCAAAGAAGTTGCTCAGAGCATGATAAGCAGCACAAAAAACCCCCTATCTGTAGAATATTTTCTGTCAAAACCCATCATGTAGCACCTCCAAAAGAGGGCCTGATAACACTGCTGTGTTTTTCTTGACCAGGATTTAAGTTCCTGAGTGGTATTTTATTATTTAGAAAGTATAAACTGCATAATAAATACACTTGTAGTAAGTTAACCAAAACAGCTACCTTTAGAAAACATTGTTTGATTGTGACCACAGGGAAACTACTTACAGCATGAGGCAATAAACTTCAATTCCTAAGAGCTGCATTTTAGTCCTACAGAATAACAGTGTTCATGTGTGTTAAAATTTTCCTGAGACCAACTAAGCCAACTAAACCCAACAAAACACTTCACAGTAGTGAACACAGCCCAAAGTACTTTGGAGGAGCTTTTCAGATGTTAAAATAAGAAGAGAATATGAATGCTTTTAACTCCCCAAACTAATGCACTGATTTGCTGGTTTGAGGACATAACTTCAAAGTTTGTTTTCCAATACAGCCTTGTATTTACCTGGCATGTCCAGGTAAAAAGCAAATTACAGGAGTACAGCAGCGAAGAGTGCACAGCGCAAGCTGGGTTTCTGGAAGCGGTGAATCACCTGCAGGATGATGTAATCAATAAGCCTGGCATTTTCATGCATCCTTCAGGTGTACATTGCCATATCTCTGGATTTCTCTATTCTGCCCTGTTAATGTATTCTGAACTGCAGCTTTTAATAGCACAAGCGATCTCAGAGAGTCACGGTTACAGAATTTGCAGTGAGGGGAATTACACTGGTAGTATTTAGAAGACTTTTTTTATCCCAGAAAATTCTGCAATACACCACAATGGTATAAATGACACACTCTGAGTATGACACACATATTTGCCAATATTTCTAAAAATACCTGAAATACCTGGGCACAAATAAGCCTGTAGACCATTTACCATTGTGTTGAATTCTTGCATATGTAAAACAAAATTGGAGATCTAGCTGTTCAGAAGCTGACAAAACATACTCCACAAACAAACAAACAAACACACACACACACAAGCCAAAAAAGATGGAGTAGGGTTGTTCAAGTCTGCCCAAACTGCAGTTCTTTACAATCACAAGTCCACAGCCATTAGTCGCTGTCTGACATTATCTTCACTTCAGAACTTATTTTCACCTTACACCTATGGTGAAAGGTCAGAGGAGCAAAAGTGAGCAGGAGTTTCTTCCACTCGCACAGAGCTTGTTCGCAGAGCTTGTCACACCTCAGAAACTGATTAATCACTCTAAGGTGATGTAAGCATCCCTGTGCCCTGGGGGAGGCAGAAGCCCAGGTGGGCAGCTCCCTGCCCTGGGAGGGTGCAGAGGCCGGTGCTGTGACCAGCATATCCAGCAGGGGCTAGGAGGTAGCAGATGAGCCCCTCTGTGTCCTGGGGCAAGGCAATGACTCACACCTCCAGCTTAACCCGGAGAGTGGAAGAAGCTCACACCTCGGTGGGGACAAGAGCAACACCACCAGCTGTATCCATGAGGTGGAAACACCTCTATAACTCTTTGGGGAAGCAGAGGACCAGGTCTTGAGCTTTACCTCCAGTTCAAGATGCTGGCATTAGGAGGAGGTCCCTTTCTCTCATGGACACTGCGTAGCAGCCATGTGCAGCTCCAGCTCTGCCTTGTGGTATGGACAGTGGGAAATCCATTCTGCCTAAAAGACTGGCAGCCAACTGTTAATTTTAAAAACACAGTAAATACTTCACAAATGTGTCACTTCAGGGATGTTCAACACTCTAGATCTTAGTTTCTGTCTGCCTGGCAATGCTTACTCTAACCATATTTTAAAATGTTTTCACGTAACGATACGGATTTTAGAAGGTGACAATCAAGATGATTGTGACATCCTCTGAACTCTGAGGATGAACCTAAAAGCCTGGTTTCTCAAAGGACAAATTCCACATGCCATATCCAAAGTCAGCAGAGAAATCACATTTCTGGCAGGGATGCTGCTGGGGCACAGACTCTGGAGGCTGCGTTTGGCCACTCTCGCAGTTTAAAGTCTCTCTGCAGACCCTGGCACAGGAGCACAGCGCTCCAGGATGCTGCATCTGATCACTGCTGTGAATGGAGGTAATGGGATTTTTGCCACCATGCTCTGTCCTGCTTGCCAAAACAGCTTTGTCTGGAAGCTGCACGATGGAGAACATCCATAGAGAACAGACCTAGGAGTAGAGCCATGGATTTGCTGTGCAGAATGAGTGGAGGGTATAAAAACATTGCAGTACACGCAATGAAAGGTGGGTAGTTTGTTAAAATACTAGCAAAAATTATTTCAAGGCCTTTACACTTTTACCATCAATATAATAAAACCCCCAAGAGTTTTAGAGGTAGTTTGCATTAAACCGCAAAAATAAACTGTTCAGAGACTTCTTAGTGAAGCCATTTCCTCAGTGAAGAAATCTGATATCCAAAGAAATATTTTTCAGAAGGGAACTCTTACATATGCCTGAACAATTAATATGAGATTTGATTAAAATACCTGCCTGCCTGGCAGACAGATTAAGAGAAAACCTTATTCCAGAACTTATAACAGGGTTTACAGGAGGCAGTATCTTCTTCATAATAGCCTCCAGTGCAGCCCTAAAACCAGAAAAGAAGAATACTTGAAACCAAGCAAATAAAACAACAAATCCAAAGGACTAAAGCAGTCTGCACTGACTGAAGTGCCATAGGGCCTAACACCAGAGATATTATCCCATAGAAATACTGGCAGAAAGCTGAGAATAAGATGTTCAGAAGAAAGACACCGGGGGGGCAGAAGAGATGAGTAGTTTTCTTGATGATGAACTCAAGACATTTAGATCTGGATACAAATCACCTTGTCTGTCAATCCTGCAAGCAATAACTGGCACTTAGCAGGAAATAAAGAAATGTTACCAGTAATCACATGGAAAGACTTTCCACTCCAAGGTGAACCACAGAATCCACAGCCTTACAAGTCTAGATGCAAGACTCCCAATCCTGGAGGAAAGGACAGTATTTGCACTGCTCACACCATTCTGCTGTTCTCTCCTGTACTCCCTCTCTGGCCCCCAGCAGTTTCCAGTCCTTCCTCCCACCTTCCCTTCCCAAGGCTCCTGGACCAAAGCTGCTGTCCAAACCACTCTGCTGTGCTGCCTATCTAACTCCCACGAGCTCCACTTCCACAAAGATCATGATCCCTCACCATGCTGCTGCAGGATTTGGCAGGCTTCTTCTGGACCAAATTCCAAATTATCTCTGCACAGGAATTCACCTCTGGAATCTCTCCTTCTCATAAAGCCTGCCTGCCCAATACCTCAGAGCTGTCAGAAGCTAGTACAAGCAGACAACAAATACTCACTTCTAAATCAGCTGCAAGAGTCACAAGATTAAGGTGCTACCTCTCCTAACCTACTCTGTCAAATGCTTAAAACCCATGCATGTCTTACAGTGTTAACACGAAACATCTAAATTCAAAGGGTCACCACTTGGCAAATAAATACTGCACAGCCTTTTGCCCTGTCTCACGTGCTTCTGCTGCTCTGGATTACGGACATTTGTCCACATTAGCTAAGAGCTTTCAAAGTCATGCCAGGATACATTTCACAAATACGTTTCCAGCAGCAACCCTGTACAGCTCTGCTAAGGGAGCACAGCTGGATCAGCATCTGTCCACAGTTCTCTTAAACCAGCATTAAGTGTCATGTGGTTGGTGCAAAAGATTGATTTGGTTTGGGGAGTTTGCCTTTTCTGCACTGTAAGAAGAAAAATTTAATTTCCCACCCTCCCCAGTGAAATTTAAATGGCTGCACTAACACAAAGATCATACACTGCTGCGTCCTCTATGTCCCAATTACAAACAGGATTCTCCCCATTTCATTCTACAAGCTCATCTATACAGGTAGTGCATGAAAGGAAAACAAAACATTTCTATATTGGCTGAAGGAGGGTGCAAGATGACAAGACTTCCAGAGTAGCCTAGGCCATTGGTACCGTTTGTACAGCACGAAATCCCACATTTCTAAAAGATGTATTTACATGATGTTTGATAGACTGAGAGAAAATGTGATCTGCTCACATATCAATTTAAAATCATCTATTATTTCAGTGGGATTTTACCTGAGATACAGTATGCTCTTAGTCAGAAAAAAACCCCAAGGAAATTATTAGGGAATCCCAAAGCTGTTAATGCAAAACTAGATATAAAAGTCCATTTCTGCCTCTGAGCTAAGCATCTGTCAGAACAACCTTATAGGTATCTGCTCTAGTATTTCTAACCTCAGCTGTTCTAGGTCTTTAGAAACTCCATTCCATCATTATAAACCACATCATACACTTCTAAATATATTATTAAATCTGTTCTCATCTCCACTAGGCCACATCAGACATATTTTCTATACACTTACAAATCAATGGTATTGGCTTATAAATTAATAAGAAGTTTTTTACATTAAAAAAACCCAACACTTTGTTCTCCCATGCTGAACACTTGTGAGCTGTACCATAGCTCTAAATGTGACTCAATGCTATACGAAGAACAATGGTGACAAACTGTATAAAACCGCGGCAGTGATCGATGGTACTTCACACAATATCTGCTTTTCAGCAGCAGCATTCTAAGAGTGAAAAACTGCTTGCACAGTACCAAGCCTTGTACCAGTTCGTGGGAGTTACTGCTATTAAAAAAAGAAAGAAAGAAAATAAAAGAATTCACGAAATTTACTTTGCTATTTGAGTATGTGATGAAGAAAGCTTGGTCAGCAAAAAGAGCTGTTAATTCTGAAGCCTAAAATGGTAGCATGATTGAGCTGTACAATATTTTAACAAGCAAGAAATACTATAAATATGTTTTTCCCAAGTGTACTTGGGCACGTTTCTCTCAATCCACCCAAAAAGCTTGAGAGTGAGTAAAACCACCACTTCTAGAAAAGTTTACATAGAGCCTGAGAGCAACTCAATGGGTTACACCAGAAGGCTGTCATAGGGCAGCAACTGCATACAGAAGATGCACACAGCACACAGTCCTGGTTACCCTAACTCAGGATGCAGCCCCAGGGAGGCAGGTGACACCATGCCTGCTTTTTGCAGGCAGAGATTGCTCCACTCGTGCCCAAGGCCTGGAGAAGTCTTGTTGGAGCCCTCAGCACCACGCTCATCCCAGCCAACAAACCTCACTAATGCCTGGCTTGGTGCTGCACTGACCTGGGACTGGCAGCTTCCAGCTGGCACTTTCCTGGGTGCACCTGCCCTGTGCCCGCTGGCAAAAGGCTCAGCAATTCATGGTGCTGGGCCTGTCTTTGCAGGAGCACCATCCAAAAGCCATTTCAGAAATAAACAACTTCACCTTGGTCTTCTCAGCAGGAAGTTTTCATCTTTCTGCCTCCTAGGAAGTTGTGCAGGCAATTCACAGAAGGTAGAAAGTGATCCATAGACAGAAAAATAGCTGTGTTAATCTTATCTCTGAAAATAAAAAGTCATTTATTTCCCAGGTAAGTGCTGTAAGAACATTTCTGCAGCCACAAATTGTGATTGGCAAAATGAGAAGTCTTTCATATTCGCAGTCTGGGGTATCCCAGAAAGTTACTTAGCATCCCTTTGAAATAAGTAAATAATGCAATCTGTTTATAAAATCTTTGCAACTTGGTTCAGTTCTCAATACAGGATGCAATCCATTGTAGAGAATCATGGACTTTCCTTATCCTGAGAAAACAGGATAACCAGGACAGTCTAACAAAGGGGTACCACAGACTGTAGAAGTCAAATGTGCTGGAAGTAGGAGGAAAATCGTCATGTACTTCCAGATTTGTGTTCACAGCCAACTAGGATTTTTTTTTCTCCCCACTGAAAGCCTGAAGTACTGGAATTAAGGATAAAAAAAATACAAAGGAAAAAAATCTAACTCCATCTATAGTCACTGTGAAGAATAGCTGGAATTCTGCAGCCTCTTCCCACTCACTCATCTGGGAGCTCCCTGTCCCTGCTCAAGGTCAGCTCTAGCCCAGTTTCAGACTGCCAGGAGACAGCAGGGATGAGACAAAGGCCTGTGGGGATCCTCCTGGGTGGCTGGGCTTGTGTCTCCCCACGGTGGGACCTGCCAGGACTCTGACAGACCTCGCTGCTCCTGCTCCCCTTGCCGGGTGCCTGAGGTGCCGGACCTGCCTTCCTCGCTGTCACCCTGCTGGGCAGGCCACTCCCCAGCAGCATGAAAGCATCAAGCTGTGAAAAGCAAATGCATTTAATTTTGAGCTCTCATTTATTATCTTTGGCCTATTACAGGAGGGATTGAACCTCAAGGGTATCCCTTTCAGCAGCAAAAAAAGCCCACTGCAGACAGTACTGCCTGAGAAACGGAAGTGGGAAAAAAAAAAAAGAAAAAAAGCAAATGCATGCAGATTAACAGACCAAGATACATTTCATAAAAGTAAGAAAATAAGTAGTTCATAGTAAGGACAAAAGCTTGCACCTGCAAAAGTCTCCAGCTCTGACTGCTTGCCTTTCAGAAAATGTCATAAAGAGGCACTTACTGAAACAAATTCCCTTCTTCCCACCCACATCTCCTGACAATTCTTTCTGTGACAATAAATAAAACAGGTCTATCACTCACCCCATTTTCGATCTCCCAATTTTCTATTCTGGCAAGGAAAATATTTCTCACACACCTCAAAGGAATAAAATTAAGGCCCATATTCTTTGCAGGTGGCTGACACAACTTAGTTGAAATCAGCAATTGTCAAATTATCCTACACTTCTACTGATGGCACAAGCAGCACGTTGCAATCCATATTAAAAAAAAAAGAGAAAAAGGATAGAGGATAAGTTGATGTGGAGCTATACCATGACATTATCTGAGCATTTATTCTTTTTCATACACATCTAATTTATCATTTGATACAGTTTGACTAGATGATTGCAAGTTGAAGTCATGCTGTTTACATCTTTCTCTCACTGCCAGGTCTGTCACACATAATAAAAGGTGTCAAGCTTTCCAAATACAGTAAAAGTTAACTTACAGAGTATTTCACACTTAATTACCGCACACTTCGTGCAGTCTTTAGAAGCTGCATGGGGCTAGCTAAATGATAACTACCATTGTCATCATCACAACCAACCAGCAGATAAAACTGCATCACCTTCAGCCATTATTCTTCTGCTGGCACTGCAGTACAGATCTGCTATTCTTTTAAGATTATTCTGACTGTCATTAAAGTCATTGGGAGCCCTTTGCACTTATGTGAGTGGCAGGATACCAAGCCCAGTTCACAGGAACTTTAGCATAATAACCTGTATATCAAAGATGTACATCCAAGATTATCCAAAAAAAAAATGCATCTGTATCACTCTAAGCCAGCATGGATTCACAGACAACTGAGACCTACTTAATGGAACAAACTATTAAGTTTTGTAAGCAAACCCCTTTTGTTAGCACTATCCTGCATATACACATACACAAATCTGATGTGATGAGCAAAAGCCAGTTTACCTGGTGGCTGAATAAAGGTAATTCCCTTAATAAATATAAACCCTTAACAAATGAATAAATGTCAGGAAAAAGCAAGGGTGGATGTATTCCAATGCAGAGGCACCACATCCTTGGGGAGTGCACCAGGTTACCTTCTGACTGTGCAGTTTCTCATGTGGCCATACACAGTTTCTCCAGCAACATCTACACAAATAGGAGCATTAGTAACTCAGGGGTACCAGCAGCATTAAGCCTGCAGAAGGGCTAGCTAACTAGATCAAATATGCTTTAAATGGTAGCCAGAAAAGGAACTGACATGAAAATGAAATACATTTAAAAGGGTCAGTGATTCTATGAAAGACATTTATTCAGAGAATGTCTTTTCATGTTTTGTAACGCAAAATAGATCAAACAAGGCTCTGCTTCTGAAAAACACAGCATTCAATGAATACCATGGCACTTGAATGCTGACTGGAGAGACACCAGTGATACCAGAGCAGCAGTGTCTTTTCCTCCTCTACCAAAACACTGTTTGCCCTACACAACAACTAAAAAGTCTTTCAAAAATGGCTGAGTGGAACTCTTTTACCTCTGACTAAGCATACATATCGGGGACTATGTGCTTCATCTGCTTTACAGGAATTACACAGCATCATGATTCAGAACTAAGCTGATAAATCCTTAGGAAACACGCATCATACTGTCAAAGCATTCCTTAGTCCTTCCTGCATCTATTTTACACACATTGAAAACACAAAATCTCTGAAGGACTAAGAGGCAGCCTCAGCCATACTCCAAGTGGTCTGAAAAACAGTCTGTTCTTTTTGTTTGTTCATACCAGACACATTCTAGTGGTATAGCTCTGCCCATGCTACGTGTCAGGATGTGAATTCTGACATTCTCTGTCACCCACTCTGCTCATTAAGGTTTTTTGACACAGGAACATTGACACAAAGGTGTGGAAGGGGAAAGCAAAGGGACTGTAAGCACATGAATACAGGGAAAAGCCAGGAGTAGCCCTAGGAGAGATGGAAAATGTTGCTGGGGTCCTGCACTTTAGAGGGCTCCTTTGTATCTTGTTATTCCTCAAGTTTAAAATAAGAAACAATTGTTTGTTTTAAAAGATGCACATATAAAAATAAATCACTCACTGAGAAAGAACTCCAAAGTAAGGAAATAAATCTTTAGATTCCAGGATCAGTTATGTGCTTCATCAGCCAAATTTTCAATCCCACTTAAGATGTCAACACTCTAGTATTGTATGTGTACAAAACTAACCAACAAGCCAAATAATAAAACCTTTCAACCCATGGCTAGTGTGAGACACATGTCATGACCTTCAGATCAAGATCCAGGTGCTGAAGAAGGAAACATCCTGTTCCCCTACCAGCAGAAGTGTACTCTCCATACTGTACATTTCTCTTGCTTCCCTTGTCTTGCTGGCCCACGAAGATGTGACAAACCAGTTGTTACGTCTCTTCTTTCAGCAAACAATGGAATGCGCTCACCCAGAGCAATTTGAAAATTAGTGGTCTCCAAAAGTGAAATTAAGTATTTTTATCATGTCATTACTGCCCCAAAATACCTCCCTTTTTCAGGAAAGCTTTTGCATCAAATTGCTTTTCAGGGCAAACTCTGACAAGTTACTAGGAAGACAAATTCAGCCTTTTCACTGGTATGACCAGGTTGTGTCGCACGTGGACACAAAGGAACACACACAGAGGCTAGTATTAGGATTAAAGAGAAAAGAGCTAAAGCCTGGGCCGAATGGCCCACTTCTTTATTTTATACACTTTTAGAAAACCCCATGGATTGGAGGGTGAAATTACCACCCCTCAACCACATAGGTCAAAGGAGGAATCTATCAAACTTCTCCGCCTTAGGAGAAAGAATGAAAACATCTCAGGCACAGTTAGCATAACATGGCTTGTGTTTACAGAAAGTGCGTGAGAACTCTATTTACAGAATTAAAAACATTGAAGAACTGTGAAAATCAAGGCAACAGGTTGTTTTGGCAGTAAAGTCTAATGAAAATCAAAAGCAAACAAACCAAATGTGTAGCCACTCTACCTTGGAATTAGGCTTTGTTTAAAATGAGGTGGAAAAAAGAGGTGGCAATAAAGCAGTGGCTTTCAAATTCTGCTTTTGGACTATTTACTGCAAATTTAACCAAGCAATCCAAACAGATTACAATGAGCTCAAAAAGAATTTTAAAGTAAACACAAAAATCAAATTAGTGCTTAGCCAGGTGGAACTGGATGTTACAGACAATTGCTGTTTAAGAATATGTGTCCATTTATCTGTCTTGCTTGGCTGCCCTCCTTGTGTTCTTACAAAACACACACAGCTAGGGGCACTACTGCCAGCCAAACTGGAAAGGTTTAGTGGTGTCAGTATTTTGCCTGTCAGGTTAAAGCTCATGTGTAGTCTGGCATCAGGTATTCGGACCTTCAACGCCTCAAAAAAAAACCCCAAACCCTGTCCAAACTCTCAAATGCCGACAGCTGTTTTACATCTGAGAGTTCCCAGAACGTGGTATTGACAGTGTTCATCAGTAACGCTTGCATCGACCAGATTTTTCTAGTCCTTCCCTTCCATTTACAATTTTTCCTTTGAGACTGAGCTGTGAATGTGAAAATGCTTTAGGATATTCTCCAGAGCTCACCACTGTGCTTAGTGCTCTTTATTACTTACAACACACTCAGGTTATGATCTTTCTGATAATTTTTCCAGAGTTTTAAAAATTTCCTTCAGGTATTTCAGAAAATCCACCCACAACGTGCAAATTGCCTGCTTAAGAATTTTATGTCTGCTTCTTGTTTTCTACCAGTTTCATACTCTTAATAGAGAGGGTAATATGCTATCAATTTATCATGCATATTCATCTGGTTTTTGTTTTGTTTTGGTTGGTTGTTTTTTAAATCTGAAGCAAGACACTAATCCACAGTACTCAAAATAATTAAGAGAAAGGAGAAAAGGTCAGCAGTCGATTCAGACATCCAAAATACTCATCTCCATAAACAAAATCTCAGCGGGACCCTGAGAAAACTGGCTGTGCTAAAAAAACCTGTTTGCCTCTGTAAGATAAAACCAGAGCAGCTTTTCCACCTTCCTGTTCTTCCTTGGGACCACAGTCATGCAGGAATTTGTTGCTATCTAAATAACCACTTGCTTTTGGGCTCATTATCACATGTTTTCTGCTCCACCAGGAGAAAATAAGACTTTGAAGGGAGAAACGCGTGTGCCTTTTACTCAGTAGGAATATCAAATCAAATGCCAAATTTATATGTTTCCATTTCCAGCCTCTGGCCCTCCAACGATGCAAAATCTAACAAACTGTGTGTGCTTCCTGATTATGAGCAGCTCAAAGCCAACCATCACAGCCAATTCTACTGGGATGAGCTGAAAGCAGTAGGAAGAGCTAGTGAGATTCTAGACACAGTAACTGGGCAGATCTGAGATCCAGGGCTAGGACTGAAACTCATTTCCTTTCCTAAAAAGTACAGACAAACCTCAAGTTATAAATACTACAAACACAAAAGTAAAAATATGTTTCTATGGTCTGAAGATGGTATGTTGGCACCATTAAACTAATTAGCAGGGAGAAAAGGGGAAAAAAAACCCCAACAACAAACCAGTAGAAGTCTATGATGAGACTATAAATATAACACTGAGGCCCGTTTCAGTAGCTGAGAACTAGCAATTTTGCTAAAGAGCACACTTTTTTTCCCCTGAAATTTTTAACAGGGCATGGCCACTGCACCAGCAAAAAATGCAAACACCAGATCTTAATTTTAAATGAATGCAATTTACAATCTTCAACTGTTATTCTTCTTCATCCAGAATGAAAAGATTAGGTAATATGAACATCCCAGAGAACACAGAATATACGTATTTGTATTTTTTCTGCTGCTAGCTGTGCAACACTTGTGTGTCATACAAATACTTGTTTGCACACACACATGCACAACATAAGAAAACCTCAGCTTTGTTACTGATTTTCAAATTCAAAGAAAAGAAAAGACAAGACATCCTGTTGCTGAATATGTCTCAGTCTTGACTAGAACTTGTTATTACAGCAGAATGGCCTCAGCAGCCCGGAGCAATGCTATTATCCCAGGTCATCTCATCAGTATTTATCTGTGCAAGGCTGGAACATTCACTGGCATGTGGCTTGCAGTGTCCCACATTCAACATTTAAAAATCAAAAAAGGAAACATCTAAATTACTTTAAATTGACCCTTAGCGTATAGACCTTTTTTATCCCCCCTTTTTCTTTTTCTGATGAACAGGGATGCAAGAAAAGAGATAGATCAGCTAATATTGTTTGGAATATTTGCGGTAACATGCAGGTTAATCATCAAGAAGCTCACCAGAAGGAGAATGTTGTGTGTTTGTTGGTAGGGAAGCTGCTAGAAAGCAGCTGAAGGAGTGACCCCGGGCAGTAAAGGAAGACCACGAAGAGGAGAAGAGGATAAGGAAGAAAAGGAAGGAACCAGCCAGATGGAAGGATGCAAATGCAGCTAAAGAAGGTCTGGCAGAAAGAAATGGATCAGCAGGTGAGAAGATAATGTCGTGAGAAAAACACAGGGAAAAAAGATTGGTGGCAAGCAAAAGCAGACAACAGCAGTAAAATAGTGTAGTCACACAGGAGGAATCGGTCACAGTAAAAAGGAAGACCACTGGGCTGGAGAAATGACCTGGAGCATAAGAAAAGCACAGTCCGTGGTACAGGTTCTGTTTACATCAGGAGGATCTTTAAACTGCTTCAAGGAAAAGCAGGAACGCCAAACAAGAGATTGGGGGGGGGCAAGGGGTGGAGGTTTAAAAAAAAAAAAAAGCAGGTTAAAACACAAAAAATCTCGAACATTTATTTCTGCAGCACCCTATTCCACTAAAACCAGGGATCTGGCAACAGATCGGGTCGCATTTCTGGACTGCCAAACCTGTTCAGTTTGAGATAGTAACAAGGTAACATAAACTCTCACTTTCCTCCTCAGAAAGAAATCATGGCAACCAGTGATCCTATTGTGCTTTGTTGGTGCATAATTGTTAAAGAAATGCTTTCCGACGCCCTGTGAGAGGGGGTACTATCTCGAAAGCTCAAAGGGATTGTTCATTTGATCACTAAGCACAGTGTTATTCCAACCACTCATGCATGCAGAGAATGCCTCTATTCTTATGTTCCCCTGAGAGCTGAGATCATCTGAGATATGTCGGCTATCACATATAAAGGCCGAGGTAGAACTGCTGGCAGGACATTTTAAGTGAAGTATTTTCACAGACCTGGAATTTCTCTTCTGCCTTTTCAGACAAACTCGCCGACCACTGGGCTAATTGAAAAGGTGTTAGGATAAAAGCACTCTTTTACTTAAGAGTTCCAGGCTTGAGACCTCGTGTGCTGAATGGTGAAGCAGTTTTAAGAATGACAAAACAGATACATATGTGTTTCTAATCCCAGATCCATCTCTCCCCAAAGCCATAGGCAGAACCCTAAAAGTGCATTTGATCCAAGGTTCTTAGCACAAGCAGGTACTAACACATGAGGGAAAAAGCCCCCAAAAAAACCCTGCCAAAACCCCTAAACAAACCTTCCAGAAAACCACACTCCAGAGCACAAGGCAAACCCCTACATTCAAACCCCAGACACTAGGCTAAGAAGCTGCACATAAAGATAATGCAATTAGGAAAGAATAAGGTTATTCCATTCTTCACTGTTCTACAATCTCCTATACAAGATTTATTTCTTACCTCTTAAATTTTGTTTTATAATACTTCATTCAAGTCACATCCTTGTGATGCACTTTCATGACTCTTGGATTGTTTTGCTGAAAACATTAGGTTGTTTACCAGCAATCTCAAAAATGAGATGCTCAGCTTGTTACCCACAGATATGTTAATTAAAAAAAAAACCAAACAACAAAACAGACCACCTCTGATTCACACCACTTTAGCAAAAGCAGCATATAGGCAAGAACTCCAATTGGTACTATGTGCTAAAATCTACAGATAATTATACACTTTCCAACTTACACTTCAGAGAGACAAGGAAATTGCCTTTGCATCTCCACTGTGTGCACATTACTGTTCTCTGAATTAACACACAAACCAGCCTAGGAATTAAACAGATGAATGTACAGGGCATTAAAGGACATAAATATGATTTATTAAATTCCTCCCCCTAATCCAAGACGTAATTTTATCTTCCCCTCTGTGGAAGACACAGCTTACTAGCATGGCTCCTTATTTTTGTATATAAATAATGTCCTTAAAATAAATGCACTATTGCAACCACAGCACTTTAAGGGAATCTGAAATGTTATAAAACCCTACACTTAATGCAAATTAACTGCAATTTCCAGAAAGATGATACCTCATTAGCAATTCTACAAAGAAGGAATGTTAGGATATTTCACTCAGATGAAAATGCCATTATTTGCACAGATTTTTTATTTAACATTATAGATAACAAAAAAATACGACTTTCCAAATCCTGAGAACCTCCAGGTCCCTTTTCATTCTCTAATTAAAATAGCAAATAAAACAATTAAAGAAAAATACCAGAACAATCAAATATTTATATACTTCCCCAATGAAAATGAATATGCTCAATTAGAGGGGTTATATTTTTATTTAAATCAGGATATTTGAGTTATGAATCTTGCCTTTAAAAAATACGTCTTTATGTTGCAGTGTTGCATCACAATTATGTCAACACAAGCAGACTAACAGACATGAAGGAGAAAATGCTCTAATTCTAAATAGCTCCCTATGTCAAACTAGCTTATATTCTGACTTTTCTCACAATTCATTCCTGATAAAGAACATGATTATAATACTCTGAAAATACACTTGGAGTTGACTAGAAAAGCCAGGTATTTGAACATGCCAGTAGTGGTCGGGTGTCACAATGACCAGCCAAAGCAGTGTGTGATTTTAAATAACATGCTGATTTCAAGACATTCACTTCTGTTTTCTTGAGGGGCCAGCTCCACAGCTTTCTTTTTCTTATTTTCTTTTTTACTGGAATCTTGAAATTAATTTGCAAGAACATTTCAGTCTCAGAAATCTTCAAATAGGCACCTTTAGGTAGAGCTAGAAAGGGTCCTTTTACATGAGAACTAAGAAAATACAGTAGAAAAAGGCCTCATATTTTCACTGCAGGAGACATTTTTAATCAGTACATACATTAAACAAAAAAAAAAAAAATGTGGGTGGCAAAAGTGTAACTCGGAAAATAGAAAGACATTTGTCCCTCGTCATAATTATTCAGAATTGAACAACAAATTACAAGTCAATATAAAAAGACTGTTGGGCTGAAGAGAGGAATTATTCAAATGCTTGCTTTCAGGGAGCAGTCACTGGAAGAGCTGTATTGCTACAGGTATGACACTGCAGCTGTAACTCTGCCAAGAGCAGCAAGGGCACTGGGAGAGGCTGCGAATGAGGCGCACACAGAGTAACTGTGCTGCTGAGATTCCGCTGTGGAGTTTACCCAGAACAGGTTTTATCATGAAACTGCAGTTTGTCTGCAAAATCTAGAGCGATTTGGTGTTTGTCTTACAGTTAAGAGCAAAATACTGCTTGGTGTAAAAGCAGTCTGACTGGCAGGGAAATACATACCCTCAGAAATGGGAATTGGCAGCAAGAGGTGCAGAGCAACCTTCCTACGGTCTAATGTCCATAGATCAACAGGCTCAGTGAGGTCCAGTCCTTGACTGTGTGAATAGTGACTGAAACAACGCTGGGACTGAGTTTGCATTTGGACTTTGGTACTTTAGTAACAGAGGGAAAAAAAAACCAAACCCTGTGCACCATGAAAATAATGAGAGCAGCTGAAAAGGAAATAGAAAAATCTCAAGCACTAATGCATTTAGAAGTCTTAACTCTCAGGCTTCTCACTTTCAGCAAATTCCTCAATTTAATCTCACTGGCCACTCCAATCCACATCCTGAAAACAGGCCACTAAATACAAATTACTACAATCAGGTGAGCACTGATTTTAAAACAGATGCCAGATTTATTGTTGGTGGCATATGGAAACAGAAGTCACATCTCTCTGCTGGAGCCTGAGGGAATTTATCACAGAGGAAAAAGTGACAAATAGTTATTTTGTCCCATCTTCTGATTCCCACTTTAAGCCCAGAGCCACCAAAATATCTCAGTCAAAATCTGGATAGTATTTTGAAGTGTTAATGCACGTTCCTAATTCTGCTGGAATCTAGTGAAGCTCTTCTATTAATTTTCACTTATTGTTCTCTCTCTGTAGGCTGTGCAGCTCATGATGATGTTGGCCAGCCACTGATCCCTCAAAGCAAGGGTGGAAAAATTTGATGGAAAAGGAAGAGGGAAGCTCTCATTTTTCAGGGGTCTTAACAGTTTGTGGTTTTGGGTTGTATTTCAAGCAGAATCACTCAGGAATCTTGAAAAAAATTTGCCTTCAGATCTTCATATCAGACTTGTATATTCCGAAATAGAGCAGTAGAATTATTTCAAGAAATTTTGGAAAATAAATTAAAATAAATAAACTTTCAGAATTTATATTTAATGCTGACTAGGGCACTCAGGCTTGTTGTATAATTGGTATCCATACATCTATTGCCTATTTTGCAATAGATTTCCTATGCTGACAAATGCAGAAGCAATGTGATACTACAGCAATAAAATCTGGAGACCAAACAAGAAGGTCTTGTGGTCATTTTAAGGATGGCCAGTTTACACACAAGACTGAACATGATACACAAAACAAGGGACAGCCTGAAAGTAAGGGAACAGAATAACACTACTGCCTGCTCCTGCCATAGCCTTACCTTAAAAAAATGAAATACTTCCACATTTTACACCTGACGAATAGGTGAAGCAACAGGTAGAACAAAATGGGACAAAAATTTATCATGTCTATAGCTAATCCTGCCCAAGTAGGCTTTCTAAAGAATTCAGTTCACTCATGACAATAAATGTCAAAACTGCAATTAAAACTTAGCCCATCCATTTCAAAATAAAATTATCTACTACTCCTGTTTGACTTTGGGCTGCAAGACATCAGTAGACCAGAAAATGGAAATATCTGCCTGAAGCTGCCCCAGTGGCACGCTCGATGCCTGATGGGAAAGACAGCTACCTCAAACCTGCTGGCTGAGCTGACAACCTCAGATACCACAGAGCAGCATCTTCCTCAGCAGGAACTTGTGTATAACCATAATCTTGGTAGGAACTCGGGCACAACCACTGCATGGCTCTGTTAAAATCAGCAAAGTTGCTGTGCTGAAGAAGCAGGAGGTCCCATCAAGGTAAACAGTGTCACCACATCCTGATAAACATTCAGGGAAGCCGGCTTGTTTCAAAGAAGGAATCATTTGTCAAATGTCAAGTATTTATTTTAGAAGCATCAATATTTTCGTTTTGTCTCCATTGAGTCCAATGAAATGAAGTCTATTTATTGTAACATAACATGGTGGCTTAGTTAAGCGTCCAAAACCTATCACTTTTGTTTCAAGAGCCCATTCATTCACTTTTCCACAAGCAAAGGTTAAAAGAAAATCCGATTACAGATACTTCAGAACAGAAATGAGAACTCTGCTGAATTTCTTTTATCTGTAGACTCTTTCTATTGAAGTCACTTGAGATAAACTTATTTAGAATTATTTTTTCACAGTCCATGCATATGTTTGTTTAAACAACCGAGTTCAGTCTTTAAAATGCTGATTTTCACTGCAGATTAATATGATGCATGGCAGAAATTTTCAGACACTACAGCAAGAGCCACCAAAAAGGAAAAAAATTCACAACAGATGACAGCTACTACAAATCACTCAAACTAATTTAAAGTTGCTGTTTTGATGGAAATACTTTGTATCCAGTCTAAAAATGGTTACATCTAATTAAGTGGGACTATTAAAAGGACTAGAGAAGGCCAAGCTTTTCATTGGCAACAGGGAAGGGAAGCATAGGGAAGGCTCTAGAGAGGGAGCCTGCTCTGAACAGCGCTGGAAATAAAGAGCAGCATTATCATGGCTGTTCCCTGCTCCTTGCAAGGCTTGTGAGCGACTGCAGTCTTGTCGCCACCAGGATGTTTCTGTACAAGTACCAGTGTGTGCACACCAGTAAATACTAGTCCTTTTCACATCTATTTTCCTCATCAAAAATGGATTATCTCAGATGTGAATTTCTGCTCTGTTCCTCCTTGTCAGCATTTAAAGGGCCACTGTCCCACCCCTGAAACTGAACTATTGCACAAGTGCTGCCGAGCTATGTATTTGATGGAGTTAAGCCAAACCACAGTCAGCCTCCTCGAACAAATGCGTAACAGAAAGCCATTGCTTCAAGTACGGGTTGGATTTCCTGCCTGACAGGGTACTGGAGCCTTGGAGTTTCACAGAGTTCCAGGGTACAGTGATGGGAGTGCCAAGGGGAAACTGACACACACCAAGTCCAGCAAATTTTCATTCACTCATTCAAATGCTGTGCATTCCTACTTGCTTTCATTCTCCACCACCATCAGATTCATTTTCAGTCTTGTGGACACAGCTGCAAATGCCACACATGAGGCTGAAGCACAATTCAGATCAATCCAGCACAGGAATAAAAATACTTTGTCAGGGTCACCACCAAAACAGCTTGCACAAGGCGTTTACAATAGCTGTCATTCTCTACTTTCATAATCCTTCACAGTGGGCTTATTGCTGCTTGGCTCTCCTTCCAGATATCGCACACTCAGGCTGGTATTTTCGCAGAACTGCTGCTGAACAAGAGGATGCAGCTACAGTGGCTCTCTCCCTGCCCTTCCATACTCTCTGGGCATCAACATGAACATACAAATATCCACAGGTTTTTCCACACTCCAACCTGATCCTTTAATGTTGGAAGGACAAGTCAATGGATTTTTGATTTTTAAGCTCAATTCACTATCTTCATAGTTTTGGCAAAGTCAATAGAGCTAATCACAATATCATGAGTGAACATGACTTAAAGGGGGGGTGTGAGTGGGAAGTATCATTAAGAATCCAACCCAGAATTTCTTAGGCCCATCGGATCCCGGCAAGGAATTGGAATTTCACCTGTTTGACAGCACACTGGATGGGAAGCATCAAGTTAGCACTTGACAGCAAGATGTTTACCTCTGTATCCCCATTTTTCCCTTGATTTCTGTCATCTGCATTCAGATAAGAAAAAAATCTGGGTTTCGACACATCTTTCATGATGTGTGCTATGGGCAGCCTAATGGAGGCCAGACACACAACCAGAGGTAATTATGGGGTGCAGGCCATCGTCGAAGTGCCTCTTTCTAACCAGGATAACTGACTGCTTAAAGTCTGAGGAGAATCCATTGTTTTCGTACAATTTTTGCAATAGGACTTTATTCTGGCTCAAATCAGGTATTACGGATTTTATCCAGGAATTACGTAATGAAATTCCATAGTTTCTATTATGCAGGAAGCCAAAGTTGATGGCTTTCGTATTACTTATTTTTTTAAAGACACAGAAGTATTATCAATCTTAGCTGCTGTTTTCATATCCTCCTAACGTATGGTACAAAAACTCCTTCTAGTTCTCTTCTAGTCACTGCCTTAAAAAGTGACTCATGTTGTAATTAAACTTCAACAACAACATCTGTTTCAGCTAACCCAACAGAAGAGTGGCTGGCCCACAGAGAACTGTTCTGCTTCTTCTTTCACTCAAACCAGAACTGAGTGGTTATTCAGCCTGAACAAAATTGGAAATGGGACAACAGCAACATTTCAGCTCCTTTCCCCAAAATAAGGATCTTTCAGAAGCACTTTTAATTCATTTACAGATAAAATCCTGCCTTAACCCAACTGGATGCTACATAAGAATCAGTGACAGAGAACACTGAGGACTTCTGCGCGCACAGAATAGTCTCTTGGGCTGCAGCCTGCTAACTGGACAAAGATGACAAAACACACTGGGAAAGGAGTAATTTGTTTCATGGCTAGCTAATTAACCATAGGCCTCATATCACCACCCAGCAACATGTGACCTTAGACCACCCTTGTCCATCCTCACTTTTACAATCGGATACAATGCTTGTTCTGGGTAACAATAGGATGGTAAATGCCTATTGTGCTTCCCCCCATCTTGCATACAGACTCACTCTTACTGAATAAACAAGGGAGGGAAAAAAATCACCAGCCCCTGTACATTGTGCAGCAAGTATTAAAGTAATGAACAGGTAATTTATTGTTGATGTGCTGATTAATTACAGCAAGCACAGCCCACCACTGCTAAAAATGCAGCAGGCATAGGTGTCTCAGCTCCACGCCTATGCTAACCACCCAAGTAACAAATCCAGCCCCTATGATACTAGAAAAACCCAGACCTCTGTTTCATATGTTGCTTGCATGTGGTACACACAAGAGAAAGAAAGAAAAATCGTAACAAATCAGAGTTGTTAAAATGCCCTTAAGTGCTTGTGCACTAATTTTGCAGCAAGCGTCAATGGCATGCCAAAAGTAATCTTAAAGACTTAGTTGATGCTACTGCAGAACACTGCATTAATTAATTAAAGGCATATTAACTAATTAGATGTCCAAGAGCTACCATTACTATCTAAAGCACCAGACTGCTGCCAAGAAATAAATGTTTGAATGATACTGTGAAATAAAGAAAATCCATAAAAATGAGCCATAACCAAACCAACCACAGAACTAATATAGCAGTTGCAAATATCTATACTTTAGAAAAAGCTTCAAACTTTAAAATAACAAAATATCCCACCAGTTGGCCAGCTGCTGCCTCTGGAGTCCTACAGGTCTCTTTCCACCACAGCACTTCTCCAGTATTCATCTTCACTTGTCCACATGTGAAAACTACACATAGTTTGCAAAAACCACTTTATGATACGTAAGACACACAAGTTTCAGACCTTTCCCTAAAATAAAGATCTGCAGGCAGGCATAAAATACCACACTAAAAAGGGAAGGCTGTGAGCCGTACCTCTGAGGCCAAACAATTTGCAGAAAAAATAGCCAGCAGGTTTTTTTATTAAAATGTAAATCTATTCTTTCTACCTCAGAAAGCTAATCCAGGGTTGTTGTTGTAATTTTGATAAACCAGTGGTCTCTGGATGAAAGCAGACAAGCCAAGTCTTGCAAGAAACTGGGAAAAGGAAAGAAGGCTAAGGAAAGTGGAAATAGGCGGATAGCTGGAAAACCAGAATCATTACTTACCTTATAATGAAAACCGACAGGACACTAAATTCCCCCATTTGCCTCTCAGGCAAGAGGAAATAACTGCACCACGGTAATAACACCTATTTTAGGACCATTTGCTGTCTCACCAGATTGATTTTTTTTGGTGTAAGCTTGCCATTATTTTGCATTTAAGTCATAGCTTGTGTTCCACAATTGATTGTGTTTACAATGAAAGAAGCTTCCCAATAAAGTCACTGAACTGCAATAACCCTCAGCTTTTAGCCAGCTCCTGACAGGACTGCATCACCTCCTGGTAAAAGCATTGTGCCTTCCAGCTCCTCCCTTCACATTCTACCCCCTTCCCTTTTTAAGCAAGAATCAAAAGCCAAAATAGGTACAAGAAAAGAGTGAAATCCATACATATGTAACATTCAGTAGTATATATTCCCACCTTTGTAAGTATATTCTGTAAGACCAGAATACAAGTTCTCTCATTTTCCCAGACAAACTTTATAAACCATCAATAAATCCTCAGCTAAAGGAAAAAAAAAACAAAAAAAAACAAAAAAACCCCACAACCAAAGAAGCCAAACTGGCATTCAATACACAGCATCCAAAAATTCCCAAGTTTGGATGCAGTGGGACCATGTTCAGGCAGACCCACAGTGAGCGTGACTAGGTCTGTCAAACCACTACAGATGGAAGCCTCATGGAGAGAGAAGTTCTTCATCCTGTGTGGGTTTACACAACTCCCCACAGGACATTCTGCGTGGGACACAGCAGCAGGCACCAGCATAAGCAAGAATCGGGGTGAGTCAGGGCCACCGTGGAATTGTGCTGAATTACATTTTCTTGCTGTATCTCTGAGCTCTGCACACACAAAGATACCTCAGGACATACCCAGTACTGCAATTTGAAACAGCAGAACAGCAGATGGTGCTGAAAAAGCTCTACAATAGGATCTCTCCTTTTAGAGGGGAAAAAAAAGTGTTCACTTCGCCTCTTTTTAGTAAAAAAACCCAAAGAACAAGCAAACCAAAAACCAAAACCAACCAAACAAAAAACCCCCACCAAAAACAAATAACCAAAGCACAAAATCCCACCACCAAACCCAAACAACAACAAAACCCCAACACCTCACAGTACAACTGCAGGCACGCAGCACGGATCCTTGGAAAGCTCTAAGCCAGAAGAAAAATGGCCATATCCAGATACAATTTTAGACCTGATCTACCAGACAGAAAAGAAAGAAAGCTTCCTGTTTGAGAAGATCAAGCCTTACTCTTATCTTCCAAAGGAAGATGTTTTTTACTATGAGGGTGGTAAAACACTGGAGCAGGTTACCCACAGAGGTGGTGGATAACCTATCCCTAGAACAGTCAAGGTAAGGCTGGACAGGGTTCTGAGCAACCTGATTTAGTTCAAGATGTCCTGGCCCATGGCAGAGGGTTAGGACCAGATGGCTTTCGAAGGTCCCTTCCAACTCAAAATATTCTATGATTCTATGACGAAAAGTTAGCACACTTGACTTTCATTGTCATCAGAAAGGGGAATATATTGTCAATATACAACAGTTCCCCCTAGGAAAAGTCTTGCTTGTAATTTTATGCTAGTTCAACCCTATGGAAACAGAAAGTATAAAGTATAATTAAAAATCTGCATTTGTCGTTTTCCAGGTTAATTTAATAGGGGTTGAACCAAAGAAAGGAAGGTCCAATCATCCCACTGGTCGGAATGACAGGCAGATTTCCCCCCTGCTTCTGCCTGACAGTTGTAGCATAGCATTGGATCAAATAAACTTCAGAAAATAATCTCTGAAAGTAAGGCAAAGAGTCCCCTCCTGATCCATTTCCTTAAATGCATAGCACCATACCCAGCAATTTTCTTCTCTCCCCTGGACTGAGATGTAATTCACAATCCTTTTCTGACTACATACTGGTTGCAACAGAGACCATGTTGACTACGTGCAAGCTCATCAGAAGTTTGTAGCAACCAAGACATTCTAGCTCCACATCACAGATGCACGTTCAGTATATATCAGACAACAGAACTCTGTTGGGTGCCACAAGAAAATCCTTTCAATGGGCAAACAAAACTAACTCTTGTCAATTCAGAATTTCATAGCTGCAAATGCCATCACTGTGATGTCTTTTCTCTCCCATGCCCTTACCCTTCTGCTCCATTTCTCCATTCCATCCTCCTGTATAAAAAGCTCAGTGCCTTTGAGAATTACCTCTCTGAAACACAAGACACACCTGACTTATTTGCTTGTTTCATAAAGCAGCCGGTACGATGTGGCTTCATTGTTGGCAAGGTCATTTCATCTACACCCAGTATGAAAATAAATATTAAAGAGAAATGCGAAAAAGCCTTCTGGAATGGTAATTCCCAAATCCAACTCATAGAGAGAACAACAACAGGAAAATTATGACATTTGTGTGTGTTCACAAGTGGCCCTTTACAGTAGTGGATCAACCCTTGCTTGTATCTACAAAGAATGCTAGCAGGTTTAGCAGATTTGAAAGAGAACCCCACACTTGGTTCCTTACCATCGCGATATTTTCAATCAATAATAACGTGTTTGCCTCCAAAACCAGACCCAGCTGATACGGACTGCAGAAACCACATTTAGTCTGAAAGGAACTATTTTCGTAAAAACTTTGCCATATTCAAATGGTACAGCTTCATCGGATATCTTCTGTATAATAATCCCTAGCAACTGCATCTATTCCATGCTGTCCACAGCAGAGGAAGTTCCCTTATCTTTAAAAGTCATTACTGTCACCTGGTCCACGCCAACACTAACCTTGGGCAGTGGGGAGACAAGCACGAATCAAGAGATTTCTGCCTCCTTTGCTGAAGAGCCTTGGACCTGGCAGTCCAGGCGCCCTGGTGGCGGCCAGGGACTGGCAGCTGCTGCCACCGGGTGGCTCAGCGCAGAGGGACAGCCAGCGCTGCCGGGGGACACGGCTCCTCCCAGCGCCTGCTGCGCACCCACGCACCCGGGCGGAACAGGCAGGCGGCTCTCCAGGGGTGCTGCCCCTCTTCAAACGGGGCTCAGAGGCTGTGACAGGCTCCTCTGCTGCCTGTGCTAACCTTTCTGTAGGGGGTGGCACTGTCCAGAGAAAGCTGGAGGAAGGGATCTCTGGGGAAAATAAATAAATAAGTCACAGAAGATGGTGATCTCCGTGAAAAGAGAAGGCACTGCACCTGCTCAGAGAGACTGAAGGCTATTAAAAATTCTTCAGAAGAGGGATTCTAGTCAAAGCTGGAGCTATAAATTAACCAACTATTGGTGCATACTTGACGCTTGGTATAATTAGCATCACTGGGGAAAAGGGAAGAAAGAAATGAGGGCTGGCTTGAAATAGATCAAGCCACAGGGAGAATAAGCGAGCAGGGTCTGTAATCATTTAAGTCACAGAACAACATATAACTCATCTAGGGAAAACTGCTTCAAGCTTATCCTTCATCCCTACAAGACATAATAGAGTATTCTAAGAAATTGTCCAGAACTGCAGGGAAAGGCATATACAGCAGTCATTCTCAAGACACATAAAACTTGTATCTGTCAAAATATTCTCCCTGATCCTTACGACAGTGATTTCATTTGCACCTTCAGTCCACTTTGATTTCCTCACTTGACCAGGGTAAAAGATTACAGACTCCATTTGCACCACACTTCCTCTTTTTTTCCCCCCATTTTGACCTTATCTTAAAATAAAAAAAAAAAAAAACAACAACCCAGACTGTCATCCCCCAAGTGGTAGGAGGGCTGATATAAGATACTGTAGTCTGACTGGTTTTGGAGTTGGAAAGAAATTTTCCTCCTTGTTATGTCGAGTTATCAAAAGTTGATCAGTGTCTTATCTCAGATAACCAGTTCAGTTCACAGATTTGGAACATGGAAATATTTAGCAGTTTGTTAGTAAATCATTAGCTTTAAAGACCACGTAGGACACTGAATGCTGACTTTCTTTAATTAGTAAAAGAATGTGGTGATCCAGGGTATGGACCACTGGATGTTGAGTTTAAATCTACCAACAGTGAATTTCATGGTTAATTCCCATCTTTAAACTCACAGTTCCCACATGGACCACAGGCTTGACTAACTNAGACCACTGGATGTTGAGTTTAAGTCTACCAACAGTGGTAGATTTCATGGTTAATTCCCATTAACCAAATTTCATGGTTAATTCCCATCTTNGGACCACTGGATGTTGAGTTTAAATCTACCAACAGTGAATTTCATGGTTAATTCCCATCTTTAAACTCACAGTTCCCACATGGACCACAGGCTTGACTAACTAGTGGGTTAGCTCACTGGTACATGGGAGTAGTGATCAAAATACACAGAAGGTTTAAATGCCTGAGATTTTGCTGGTAGGAAGAGGCAGATGGAGATCTCCTTGCTTTGCTGTGTCCATCATTCTCACAGAAAGAAAACAAGAGATCTGCTCTGAGAGAGGACACAGTTTGACATGCACATTACACTGTGCCATGGGGCTTTATAACCAGTAATACTGGATCTACTGCAAATAACTGGCAGAGGAAATGGCGAGGAAATGAGGTAATAGCCTCAGCACCCACTTAATAAGGTTGAAAGTTAGTTCCAAAGTCCACTGGTGGATTCATCAGACACTGGCACTATATGATCAGTGTTGGAAACATTCATATCAGGAATTCAGGCTCATGTGCCAGTCACACTATATTATCTCACTGAGAAAAGATGAACTGAAACAAAACCAGTTTAAATGGTTTCCATATATAGTGACAAAGATTAATTATATATGCTCCACTCCTTTTGTACCTTGAAAGAAAAAAAATCCTTACTGCATTCAAAAAATACTTCACTCATCCAAAAGTTTTCAAGCTAGTCAGCCTTAGTAACACCCACATGACCAGCCCTGCCCTCACCTCTCCTGCATTCATGTTAGACTACTGCTTCTTTATTGGAGTTCTATTAGCATAAAATCAGCCTGAAGTTCTAATAATAACATTTCCCTTATCAGGAAAAGGTTCATCGCCCAGCCGGTGTTTGGGCACTGGAACAGGCCCCCCAGGGAAGCAGTCACAGCACCAAGCCTGACAGAGTTCAAGAAGTGTCTGGACAATACTCTTAGGCACATGGTGTGATTCTTGGGGTGTCCTGTGCAGGGCCAGGAGTTGGCCTTAATAATTCTGACGGGTTCCTTCCAACTCAGCGTATTCTATGATTCTATGATTCCCCGTCTCTTTTCCAAAACTTAATGCAGAAGAAAAGGTCAAGTGTGGCTTTCAGATTAAATAATAAAACTATCAGCAAAACCTCTATGGAGAGCAGGGAAAGGATTCACTGAAAAATACCAAGAGAAGCTCATTTAAAATCTAGGCCTCCAAGAATTCTCAAAGGTCATGCAGTCTATCCTTCTGGCACAGGATGATTACATCAGCTTTGACAGTTACTTGTCTAACCTGTTTTTCAAGGCCTGCAATGATGAATCTGCACACTTTCCAGATGATGTATCACAATGCTTTAGTATTTGTTTCCGTATTTCCCTTCCTGACGTTTGATCACATCTTGCTTTTTGCAGTTTTAAGCTACAACCTAAGGCATCAACTGCTTATCCTGTCCATTACAGATGGAGAAAAGTTTATTTTCCCTTACTGCATAAACCTTTAATTTTGCTGAACACTTGGGTTCAATCTTTCTTCTTCTCAGAGATGATTTGTTTTAGACTGCTGATCGCTCTTTGTTTTCATCTTGGTCCTTTCCTCCATCCTTCCAGGTCTCTGTGGGACTCTACAGCCTGCACTCAAATGCTGTACACCAACATTAAGTACATCACCAGGACTTTGTGGGAATTATCTGTGGGATACTAACGCATCAAATAACATTTTTCACTTGTCCTAGTAACTTACCAAATACTTCATTATCCTCTGAAGACTGCTGTGTTAGTCTGGCTGCTTTTGGACTCTCCTTAGCTGCGTCCTCCACCTTGGTTTCAGCATTCTGTAAAACAAACATTTACTGAGATTAGTTCTTCTTTTATAGTTCTCAAACAGAAACACTCTTCAAATTTTTTAATTACATTCTTCATGAATACAGAATCGTTAACACAGGTGGTTTCGTTATCTTTGCTACACATATGTGGGTTTGCAAAATAGTAAGGAAAAATACTCTCAGAAAACCCTGATTTTTTTTGAGTCTGTTTTAATCTGACTACACTACATAAATTGGAGAGTTAGGAAAGACATTTAAACAAGAGAGAGATCTTAAACCGTAACAGACTTTAAAGTTTCCACCTTTCCTCTTCATATCTAATTTTATTTCTATTGACATATTCCATGTTGACTTAGTGAACCAAGAGATCAGAAGATAGTACACAAATATTTCTCCTTACAGAGCAAAGGCAAGTGAGCTAGAGAGAGCTTACGAACAGCCAGCTTCAAGTCTTTAACCAATTCATGTACTTGACTATTTAAAGCACAAGTACTTATCTATTTCTGAAAGAAATCTGTCAATTAGCTACCTGGTGTTAGACTGGGCCTAGAGATAAATCAACAGCTTCAGCACTTAACTTGCCAGAAGTTACAACATTTCATTCCCTAGCTAAAAAAGTCTGAGGAAAACATAAGCTGTGAAACACTGAGTTTTCAATATGTATATTGCTACTAAAGAAAAAAATAACTCATGTTTTAAAAATGTTTTACTTTAGTACTCAAGAGAAACATATAAACAAGTTTACAGCAATGCAGACAGTAAACTGCACAAGCAGTCAGCCGTTGAATGATGGATATGAAATGACTGATACAATATTAAATATTACTGGAAAGAGTTGACTAAGAGTTGAGGAAGGAATAAAAGAGAAATGTTGTATGCCTATGCTTTTTAAAGGGTACATATTGCTCTATTCAAGTACGTGCTCATTTGGAAGACTCTGTGTGATGTTTTGGAAAAATACAATTTTTAAACTCTAATACATATATTTGAAAATGCTGCTATACCATCTGTTCATGAAAATTACCATCTCTGCTCTCAGAAACATAGCACAGTTCCAAATTTCTCTTATTTCCCCTTATTAACAACAACAAGGAAGGTGTAAGAAGATAGGTAGGTTAAGTCTGCTCACCTCCCGATAGAACAGAGGATTGCAAAATTAAGACACATAAACTCAAGACACTTTGAAGCAAGACAGCAAGAATTTCCAGAAAGAAATGAAAGATAGACCTAGCAAGCCTACTGGTGTCACACAGCAGCTGACAAGAATTGGGAAAAGCAGAGACAGAGAAAGTGCTTCAGAGGAACACTGCAGGTCCTTCCTGAAGCAGGAAGGACATGCAGAAGTGAAAAGGTTCTGCACTCCCTCAAGGCACCAACCTGAGTGTGTCCCATGCAGAAAACCCATCAGCTCAGTACCTCTCAGAGCTGAGGAGGGAAGTCAGTTTTAGCAGATGCTCACCTCAGTCTGTCCCTTGGGAAGACGGAGGGACTCAGTCAGAAATCAGCAGTGGCTATACTGGGAGACAACTTGCTTTGGGTAAACAACTTCATGATCAGCACAAATAACTTATGTCCTGTCCCCAGAGACATAATCTGTCAGTTGTGGAGCCACCCAGTTTGCAATGCTGTCCCCTCAGACAAGGGACTTATACTGTCGTTGCCAGGATCACCCGCATTTAGAGGCCACTGATTCAGTAAGCTGCATATTGGACTTGGGTTCTCCATCCTATTTTAGTTGCTCTACAGTCAGCAGCAAATCAACTACATCTTTGTTGTACAGAGAGATGGAGAACAGCAGTCAACTCTGAAAAAAAGCAGAAGAGGACATCTGCTACAACAGGGTAAGTCAATCCCAAAGGCAAAGAAAAACACTAAAAATTGTGTCAACATGGATGAGATAAAATACATTTAGATGATCAAAAGTTCAGAGCCTTCCCAAATGAAGGGGACAGCTGAACTCCTGATCAGAGCTATTGCTCTAGGCTTTGTAAAAGCAGTGCTTGTTAGCTTTATCTCTAATTGTATTTCATCATATTTAGTGTATGGTAAAGCTGGTGGTGCGGGAGGAGAAGGATTGCTGTTCCTCATGCTCTTGCTCCCCTTGGGGAACAGCTGAAAGTCTGTAACCTGCTGCAAGGCACCAAGAGCAGTAGCAACAAAACACTATCCAGCAGACACTGAGCTGTGTCTGTGAAACGTGTTGTCACTCCAAGCACTTACTCGGGGAGATGTTTGCATCCCTTACTTTGAAAACATGGTTTTGGCAGTCTCAGGGAAGTTAGAAAGACTGAATCCTGAGACATTTTGGTTTGAGTTAAATCACTGGAAAGAACTACACAGCAGCTGTGCTGTGCGCTCCCTACATAAGGCACAATGTTGGTGTTGACAGATGCCAGCTCCAAGATGTTGACAGCAAAGTTGTGTGATGCATCAGCCTAAAACATGACAGTTGGATATAATTCTGCTTGGCATGCCTTCTTAACCAAAATGCAAACTTTCAAAAAACTCCTTTTGCTTTATTTTTTGCACAGAAAAACCTACCCAACACATTATTGCTGGCATATATAATATTTATATTCCCAAAGTCAATGCAAGACAAATCACAGCAAAAGAACATCCAGTCATCCAGATGTTCCAAACCAAGCTGTACTGCAAAACAGTCAAGACTTGGTCAGTTGCTTGATTCTTTTTTCTATGGTCCTTAAAAATTTTAAGTGTCTCCATCCTTGCAATCAATGGAGAGAAAAAGGGAAAACACATTCCCTTACACTGCCTGAGCTGTGCAAGAAGAGATTCTTTACCTACAGTTATAGTGTGCTTGTGGCTGGTTATAAAATAAAGGCCCTTTGTACAAAACAGAGTAAACATAATTCTACCTAGCCCTTTCAGGCTGAGTACTCAATGCAATTTCAGAAGTGATGGGGAAAATAGATTTATTTTACAGTATCAGTTCCCAGGAGAGTAGATAATACCTGATTTTAGCATAAAATAAATATTATATAGGCCTAAACTCACAAAAACTGTCTCCTCCAAAAATCATCTCCTTGATTACTCATGTTCCAAAACACCATAAAATACCTAAGGAGCAAGCCAGCAGCTACTGCATGGGAACAGCTGGTGACAGACTAGAACCACTTCCGTTAGTTCATAAGCAGTTTCAAAACGAGATGTGCATATATACTGCAGCTCTATGTATGTGAATATGTACATACACAGCTGCTCTTGATTCAGACCTGATAAAAATTAGAATTGCATTATAATCTGCCTCAGTTTTGTAAGACATTTTTGGCCCAGCTTTCCACTGTAGCTGTTCCCTGGTGCCTTATGACTCAGTTCACCTGTTTTCCCATTATCCACCCTGTGCACACCACAGTCTCCACATTACACATTTTAAAACTTTGATAGGTAAATACACAAACAACCAGTAGCTATCAAAATATTTGCAACAAATGAACAGCAATATCAAAAATGTTTGGGCTATATATATACCCCTTCGTGTAAGAAGAGGCTACTTGCATTTTGCTGCTATCAGTGCCTACTTAGATGATCTTTACTTACATGGGAAATACTAAGAAATCCTGAGTTACAGTGAGCTGTATTCTGCAGGTACTACAGTGTCAGGCCAGGTTAAAAAGTGCAGTGAGGCATACTAAGTTCAGAGAAGCAGCTAAGTCCTCAAGGAATCATAGGCCTTGGAAATGGAGAGTTGTACTCTAGAGTATTCAAGGCAGCTTTTTAACTACTTTGCCATTTTTTTCTTACTAGTTATGAAGGGCTTGTTTCTTTTCCTTTAACCACAAAGCTGTTACTCAATGACTTCAATTTCTAAGCGACAAAACCACACAGAAAAGTTAAAACTTCTCATCAGAAATAAAATGACTATTCAAGAAGTGTTATGTCCCAATGAGAACTAAAGAAATCCAGTGTGAAGCATAGAAATGAAAGCACAGACAATGTGAATCTGCCTCTTACAACCTACTCCTTTTTCTTATTATATATATTTAGCTAGTATGTTTAGCTCCATTCCAATGGCACAAGTGAAAACAGCTAAAATTTTCTTTATTTTCGGAAAAGTGCCACACAAAAGCTGCAGCAAGACAGCACAGACTGTGAGTGCATGAGCAGCTGCTTTGGCAGCACAGACATTTCTCCAGTTCCTTGTCTCATTCCTTCCTGTCCACATTACCTTCCCTCCACAAAGCCCGGCAGCACTGGGGGCATGGTTCAACACTTGATTCTTCCCCTGTGCTACATCTACAAAACTAAGATAAACAAAAGACACCACCTCAAAAGACAGACAAGAGTTTCTAGTGGATAAAACCAGAACTGACGGTCAATAAACCTTCATTCTGAAATAACAGAAAAAGAGTAAGTTGTTGCAGGCAAGAACAATCGGGACAATCTAACCCATACCTATAGCAGTAGATCATACTGCTCCAGACTCAGCTGAAGAACTCTGCAAAACATTCCTGATTATCCACTTCTGCAGTGATACTCCCCTGAATTCTACCACGCAAGGCTACCTTTCATTTAATTTTCATAAAATGTATGTATGATGTTCAGGCTATAGTATACCTTCAGGACAATCTATACATTGTCTCTCAGAGCTAACTGATTTTCCACAGAGTTCCATGGGGAAAAAGTAAGAAAATTCTTTAAAACACGAGTATGTGTTCCTTCAAAATTGTGACAGTAACAGGACTGAGAGACAAGTATCAGTAAGTCTGTCAAATGCACGGATGTTTCTCAAAATACCAAATGCTGCTGCAATCAGCAGGGCAGGATGTAAGTCAATCTTCAGAGTCGCAACTTGCCCAGTAATTTTTATATTCTGCATCCCCACATTAAGTTTTAACAATGTTGCTTTCATAAAAGCTGAAGAAATTACTTGTTACTTCTTATAAGAGACCTCAATCAGTATCGAAATTTTGAGCTCCTGTTCATTGAGAGGAATTTCTACACACGCAGCTTAACCCAGTCAAACAGATGAGATGCTGTGGACAGCACTTATTAGCAGCAGGAATTCATGGAATGGCAGCTGGCCCTCTTCAGGTGAGCAGAGATCTCCTGGACCTGCATTAACAAGTATGTTCACACATATTCTTGAACTCCACCACTAATTCTTATGTGGAGATTTCCCAAACACCTTTCCACTGGTACAGGAACCCACACACACACCAGCAAGCACCAGGCCTCTTGCACTGAAGGTGAACAGTCAGTTTAAACAACGTCATACTGGCAGATTTGTACTCCTCAAACAAGACTACTGCCCTCATCCACAACAAGGTTATGCCAGACTGAAGCTGGGCTCATGCTATCTATACAGCTCCAAGCTCTTGAAAACATTCCAGGAATTCCTACATCAGTTTGTTCTTCAGTCCCCACCAGCCAAGAAAAGGATTCAAATTTTACCATTAATTTTCAGTTAAATAAAATTTAACTTTTCAACATCAATTTAATCACAATCTCCAGCTTTCTACTGTATCTTGTTTTCTCAGTTTAATTTCCACAGATTTTTTACATTCAGTTTCTAAAATGCAATACTCACAATATCCTCTACTTCATAGCTTCTACAAAATTCTGTATGTAATTAGTTTTACACTCCTGTGCATGTGTCAGTATCTTATCTAAGGTATAAGAAAGAAAAAAAAAAGACAGGATGATGGAAAAAGAGAGGGCTAGAGTTTTCCAAGGACAGTTTTCTGCTCTCTCAGCCTCAACAGTACAGTGCTACTGCTGCTGTCACCAAAGGAGAACTTCAAAAGAAGTTGCAAACAAAAGGATTCTCATCACTAACCCCCAAGGCAGACCAAGGCACTTTGAAAAAGGTCTGAGATGCCTCAAACACATTATCCAGGTCTTTGAAGAAACTAATTCAGTCTATTTTGAAACCTTGAAATACCAAGGGATTGAAGTAAAAACGACTGAATTCCAACTCAAAAATTTGCTGCAATTCCGCATGACAGTTCCACGCTTTTTTGCTACGTGCTTCCCTCCTTTTATGAAAGGCATTTAAAAACTACTTCTGTTTGTGGAGAAGTTTCACAGATTTCCCAGAATATTCTGAGTTGAAAGGGACCCACAGGGACCATTGAGTCCAGCTCGAGCCAATGGCCCGTACTGGGATTGAACCTGTGACTTTGGTGTTATCAGCACTCTGCTTTACGTTCTTACAAATTGGGTTAATACAGGGAGTATCTCACCTTTAAATGTTCCTGACCACACTGGGGTTCTCGTATTTTATATCTGAGGTCTCTTCAGCTCAGAATGTAACAGATAAAGACATTTAATGGACATACAGTGTGCTATTAGTCAGCTTTTACTAGTCCATACAATATTCCCCTATGCCGAGGAGGGAGTTTAAAGCCTGCAATAGGAAGAAAATGAGGGATTACAGTAATGTCCATACAACTCACAGAGGCTAAAGGCATTTGGGAGCAAGCAGTTAGAATGACAGTGTTCATCTGGGAAACAAAACTGAATGAAAAACAGGTCAGACAATCCCGTGCAAGATTCAAGACTTTTGCATGAATACTGTGAACTGAAAAAAATTATCTCAGGTACCCGGTGCATAGGGACAGAGAGAGAGGAAAAGCTCTGTGAGTGACCTTTTACTTTGTAGGTACTCTAAGATACTGCCAGAATCCGGAATCCTCACAGAACAGCAAGGAATTTGCAGGACAAGTAAAGACAAGACACAAAAATATGCTCTGGGTCAATATTTTCAATTTCAAGCAAGTGTCTTTCACTCTGTGCATATTAACCCTGAAACCATACACAGGAAACCTGGACGTGAATCACATAAAATTCAGACAAGTACGGACAGGGCTGTGACTTTTTACTTCCTCTGCCAATCCCACCCTGGTCCTACAGAGCAGAGCAGCCATCACCACACCAGCTGCACAAACAGTGCAGTGGCAACACATTGTGACACTGCGAAGACCAATACAAGGACCTACACCCACACTTGAGAGCACAGTGAGGCTCAACAGCCTCCAGAACAGCTGACCTGGAACTAATGTTATTAAAGAACATGTGCTACCTGCTTTGAACCCAGGCAGGTTTTCTACAGCTCCACTGCAAACAGCATCTGGCAGGCACATTGATGGATGCAGCTCTTGACCTCATGAATTAAAGAGGAGCCATAACAACACTCAAGGGGCAAAATCAAAAACAGGTACTTTGGACATCAAGCACAAGAGCACGTCTCTTTTACAAAAGGTGTTCAAGCTGATTTCCAGAATAGTCTGAAAAGCGACAGCTGTCAATAGCAATGCCTTCACAGTCCAGTCATCATCTTTATCTCATCTAAACTGAGTGGAAATTTACCTTCCTTTAAGCATTTATTTTAGCCACATACTGAACAAGTGCAAATATTTCACTCTCTTTTTTTTTTAAGAAAAGGATGTGGTTCAGATCATAAACACAGTGTTGATGCTGCAGCCCTCAGTGTACCTCCTTAAAAGCTTCATAAATCCATTGAACAACGTCAGTGTCTGGCCCCAGCAGACCGGTAACTTTCAAATGCCACCACCTGAGGTCTGTCTGAAGGGCTGTAACAAAAGTGTACAACAGCAACCCTGTTTTCTTCACAGTGAATGGGAGCACTTCTATATTCTAGCATACTGATAAAATCTGAATTCATATATATATCCAATACACCAGAAAAAGATACTAAGCATCTGACTATCTGTTGTGAAAGCACAACAGAGATGCAAAAACGAGCAGCTAGGTACAGAATGACGCCCAGTAGTTACAGGGGGGAAAAAACCCCAAAGTCATTTTAAAAAAAAGTGCAAAATAACAATCCACTAGCCAGGGAGAGAAGACTACAAATATTCTGGGCTTTTTTTCAGGTAAAAAATGCCTTTCAACCTCTTACACTGAACTTCTCATATCTGAGTTCTCAGTCTGGCAGTTTGCAATAAATAAAAATCAAAATGATTGCTGCATAATTAGAAACCCTCAGTCTTGAATCCTCCTCAGGGGCCTGTGGAGGACTGAACGTGGCAGTAAACCTGTTGATTTGCACCTTTTCTCCACAGGAAGAGACGCAGAAGAGGCGCAGCTGTCTGCAGGGAGCACAGGGCAGTGGCCCAGCAGGGTGCAGAGCAGCACCACAAGCCTGGCTGGGAGCAGCACCCTGAGGGTTCCTGTGCTGTGCTGCACAACACAGCACCGAGCAGCAAAGGAAGCAAAGGCACCCACAGCTCTTCAACACTTCCCTGTGGGTGACCTACAAACAGCTGGCCACAAAGGAGCACATCTGGGAGACTGCATCGTTCCAGACCATGATTCAGTGCAGAAGTTGCCCGATGCCATGATACGCAGAGTAAAGGCTCCAGCCCTTTTCCACAGTCCCACCAACCACTGGCTATGTGAGGCTGCATTGCTGCATTTGCCAGATGCTTCTGGTTGCTTAAAAAAAAATTAAAATTAAGAAATTTGCCTGAAGCAATGTCCAAATCTGGTTCATCACACATAAGGATATTTGCAGTAACCCAGGAACAAGAGGACACTCAGTGTCTTAAATAAGTAAAAAAATTTTTTTTAAAAATTCAGTTAAATCTTATTTACCTGCTTCCATTATCTCAAAGGTATTTTGAGTGAAATAGATTATAAAATGAAAGCTATTACAGAGCATCTCAGAACTATTCACTGTAAAAGTGTCAAACCAAAGAACAGTAAACAACTATCAGAGATAAACCCGCTGCATTACCAGCAAAACATCTTTTCTCGGCCCCCAGGTGTGAAAATCTTCTGGCTTTTGCAGCACTCCAATTGACAGTGGACAGGTATTTTTGACAAAAACCCAACACAGCTGATATTCTGACTCTGCAGCCAATGTTACTGTTGTGAAGAGAAAACACGAGGTTTCCCTCGTCAACATAAATTGTTGACTCCACCAATCTGCAGGAGCAAAGTGGAACATGTGACTGTGGGGGCTACAAAGACCTGAAGCACAACTGTGCCAAATAAATATGCACAGCAGGAACTCAGCGCCCAGCACAACAGGTTAGCTCTGCCCAGCTCCCCAGCAGCAAACCAGGCTGCAGGGAAGCCAGAATTTCACTTCTGGTATTTTATTCCTAATTCCATTACGTGCATGAACCAGTCCTTCAGTATGCAAAACAATTACACAGAATATGTGTCTGGGTCATTTCCTCAACATGGTTGCAGACTGGCTTGCTTGAATACTAAAAATATCTTTTTAGTGCTTTCTCTGATGTTACAAAAAGAAGCTAAAAACAGTAGACAACTTTAAAACACTTTCTTGCTGTTCTACTCACAGTGGGCAAGAGATACAACAGACAAATTCAAATCCCCTTTGAGCTTAATGAGTATGAAACACACTCTGAAACAACTGCCAGTGCACACCAAACATGAACTTTCAACTTCTTGAATTTAATTTTCACTTTCAAGTCTCTAGCTCATGAGGAAAGAAAGCTCAAAAGCAGCTATGTAAAAAGCACTTTACATTCAGAATTACATCCTCTCAACTCACTAGAAAGTACTAAGACATTTTCAGCACTTAAAAAGCAAAATTTACTTTTATTTGCCAAGAATTAAAGGAATAATCAAATTTAACATCAAGCAGTTAATTTTAGAAGGGAGTTTTCCAGAGCACTGATACTGCTTTAGGTCACTTGGCAGTCTCTAGCCTCATAAAGTGTGTTTCTAGGCCAAAGCTAAGAAAAATTGTACACACAAGTGGCCTGATACTAAAATATATCATATTTACCTGCAAGATTTGTAGGTTCAAAGAAAATTCTGACCACAGCACTGATCAATGTTTCTGAACTGATAAAAGAAAATTAACAGATGTGTACAAAAAGGGCTTCGGTTTTTTGGGGGTAGTGGGTTGTTAAGAAAAAGATGCTTTTGCCTTTCTAAAGTGGCAAGGTATTTTGACCCAGACATTTCAGCTCCTCATTAGCATGCACTCCTGCCAAGATCCCAACCTTGTCCCATCTCCAAGGCATGTGTCCTCCCTCTTGACCAACCCTACAAGCTGGCCTGTTCCTAACACTTTTTGGGCCCTCAAGGAACAGGACAAGGGGCAAAAGAGGGGCTAAAGATAATCCATCTTAGTAACATGAGGGGAGAGAAGGGGAGAAAACAGAACCAAACCAGCTCTCGGGTCCAAGCCACCACAGAGCCCCGCCGCCCTCACTCCAGTCTGTACGGGAAAAGAAGGTTTGCTGTGTAATGCTTGGTTAAGGGGGAAGCTGCCACCATAGAAAACGAGGCCTTCATGTCCATGTACCTGTCTATCCACCCAAGACAGAAAATTACTTTTCCATTTCCCTGTTTGATTTAAATAGGCCAGTGTTAAATGCATGATCTTGAAAAAAAAAGAGTTTTAATGTTCCGTGCTCGCAGAATGAGCATAGGTCCCCTGTGTAGTGTAAATAAACACACAAACACCACTTAGAAGAAAATATTTTCAAACGTCAAGACGTACAGGGTCAATATTTACAAAATAATCAACACAACTGCCTTTTTCAAAATGTAAATATAGATTTCTTTTCAGATAAGAGTTTTGAAATACGGTTGGCATGGAAGCAAGTTTTTTTTTAGTTAAAGGAAACTGATAAAGGCATGAAACAGTTTGTAGAATTGTAAAACAGTGGTATGACATCTTTTAACTCCCACTTAAGTACATTTTAAAAAACATCAAACATACAATATGTAAAGACATTGATCATATTATCAAGGATCACTTTATCAATATACTACTGCATCAAAACCAGTTCCTCACTATAAGACTATATTTAAAAAAAAAAGAAAAAGGAAAAAAAGAAAAAAATGCTCTAAAAAAATTGCTACAAACATTAGATACAAAGTTGTATCAAAATTTTGAGTCTAATGCAGACTCACCAGGAATGTTAAGACACTAGGCAAAACTGAGTATTTCCTCCATAGTTCATGGAACTAACCTCTGCCTTCAGCCCAGTTACATTTTTTCCGAGGTTATTCTTGTCTGCTTCAGCCTGTGCCCTTTGTTTGCCAACCCATTCCACCCTTTCCTCACTTGTCTATGGGTTGTCACCTCTCTCTCCCTTATTTTTCCCAGTTTAAAGCTCTCCTCACCAGCTTGGCCAGCCTAGTGGCAAAGAAGCTTTTGCCTGACTTGGTCAGGTAGATTCAATCTCTTCTGAGCAGTCCTTGACCCTCAGAGAGCGTCTCCACGGTTGTAAAAGCCAAATGCCTGTTGTCAGCATCAGCTGTGCAACCAGCTATTGACCTCCAGGATCCATTCTCTTCTTTTCAAGCCCTACACCCTCACTGGGAGCATCAGGGAGAAAACCTTGGCTCCTGTGCCCTTGTTCCTCAGACCCAGAGCCGCATGACCAGTCCCAGGACCCCCCCAGCAGTATCATGGGTGCCCACATGGAAGAGCAGCAGTAGGGGGTAATAGTCCAAGGATTTCACAAAGCCCCACGAGCGCCACCCCAACACCATGGACCCAAATCTCTCTCCTAGAAGAGAAAATATGTGAGAGGGAAAGACAGCACGCACAGAACTGTAGTTGCACTTTACGCAATGACCTTGGATATAAAAAGACAGGAAAGAGGAAGCATTGTGAAGTATATGTTAGTTTTCAGATCCATACTAAAATCCCCCAAGGAGTCTGTTTCTCAACATGCTTAAAAAACAGAAGTTACTTCCCCTTTCCATACCTCACCTAAGACATTACAAGAAGTTTCTCAGCAGTATTAATCACCATGCAAATATTTTTTATAGATCATTTTAAGAGATAGACCTTGCCCATAAACTCTCAGTAACTTCAATTCTCACACAAATCAACCACTAGGAAGCAACAGAATGATAAAAACTAATATTTGACTTTAAAATCACAGGAACAGTTACCTCTTCAGAAAGCCACAATACCACCCCAGGGATTTGTTCATCTGATGTCCAACTACAGGCCGAAATCAAGCTGACCCTTCTTTCAGCAGGGCACTGCAAGCCTTTCAAGTATAAACCAACTGCTAACTAATAGATAGCTGTCAATGGTACACAAATAAAACTACTTACTAGAACACAGAGAAATATCCTGAGAGATACTTCCTAAGAGACAAAGAATATACAATGAAATGTATGCAATACTTACTGAATATTTTTTAAAGAGCAACTTCAGAACACCTATTAAAATTAATTTACAGTTTTGCTTAAGACACTTGAAGTAAGCACAGTGAGGATCCCTTCCTCATTTTTCCTAGTTACCTTAACAACCACAAAATGCAAAATCTAAAGAGGAGATTAACTGAATTCAGAAATATTCTAGCTGTCAGTCATTTTTCAACAAACTGTCTAAACTGAACCAGAAAGACTGTCATAAAATAAATATCTCAAAACAATGCACCTAATTAACACTGAAGCAATAAAACCCAAGTCAGGAGAATGTCAAGAAGTCTAACCAAAATCAATCCACTCCAACAACAACGAAGAAATTCCACAGCAACAGAACACAGATCCCTCAAACTCCCACAACGCAAATAGAAACTGCTCCCATTCACTGCTTGCTTTGACTTCTGCATCCTTTATCAGGAACAGAGGAGCAGAACACTTACTGGCATGGTCCTTTCCCTTTCACAATGTTCATATGCGCTAAACATGTGATAGAGCAGCTTTGGTGGGCACCCGGGAGTCCAGCCATGGTCAACCCAACACATTTTCTGAAAACAAACAAGGGAACAATGCTTCCCTCCATGCTTTCAGCCAAAACAGAGGCACTCTCACAAAAACTACTGTGCAGAGTTACAACTGTACCAATATTAGAAGAAAAATGGACCACTGTAACACATATATGAAGTTGCATGCTGAAATACTAGCCTACATATTCAGCAGGTGAACTTTTCCACCTTAGAAGGGAATAACTAAGTCTCAGAGGCAAAATATTTGGGAAAAAAATACAACAAACCCAACTGTTTACCCAAACTTGCCCAGAGAGATGACATTTGAATTGCTTTTTTTCAGCCTGTTTAAAATGCCTTAATTAGCATTCAAATTGTATTTACCACTGTGAGGGGGAAAACAACAACAAATCCTGAAGATCTGGATGTTAATGAACGGCAGAAGCCAATTTCATTTGTTGCCCCACAACTGGTATATGAAGGTCCTCTAAAGCTAGAAGCAAGCCACAGGGAAACCAAGAATGCACTGTTTCAGTCAGCAGCAATAACATCAGAACATTTACGTAGCTGTGAGGGAAGTGCACTTTAATGAGCACCTACTGAAAACTCAGTCAGAGCATCTGATCCCACTGCAGCTTCCAGACATTTTAAGGGCTGAGACTCCTGACCTCATCAAGTTCTGGCTACCAGGCCACCCACTGGTTTGTTATACCGGTTGCACTAACACCTCCAGATTTTGGTGCCCTCCTCTGGAGCACACTAACAATCTAATGCAGCCCAGACCGTAACATGCAGATGTGGGTACGTCAGACATGCAATGATTCATGTTTTTCCAAAATTCCATAAAATGATGTGGTGAGTTTTTAACAGATACCGGTGATTTCATATGCAAGGAGTACAGCTAAAATGTTACATTTCCCCCCATATATCAGTAGTTTAACATGTTCCTGACTTCCAGAAATAGTCATCTTGAGTTAACTATTGCTGCTTACCACACTGAACTAGTGGTAAGACAAACCTTGAGAGCCCAAGGGAATGACTTATTCAGATCTCACACTCAGTGCTTCCTCAGTCCCAGGTGACACCTGATTCATCAGCAAATACCTACTATTACTCACCTGGAATGAGGGAAGGTTTTCCTGTGGAGTTAATTGCTGCCATTTCTGTACACCATAAAAAAAGGGACTGTGGTCAGTAAGCATCTATCCAAAGTGTCTTCAGATGGCCAATATGATAAGATCAATATCATAAATGATTCATAAGGCTGTTCTCATACCTCTTGCAAAGCACGAGCAGCTAATCTAATAACTGAGTAAGAAGGACCCCATCTGCACTGTACACAATCCTGTTCTTCAAGAACACTTCTTGTTTTGTTGCAGGGACAGTATTGTTTTAAACAGTTGTAGCTACTATTTTCCAAATACATAAAGTCAAACAAAGAAACTAAACCTGAGAAAGGTCAAGCAATATAAATCTCCAACTGACTGTAAAATAAATGTCCATTTTACCTAAAACCAATGTAAATAAATATCGGAAGTGATGACACTGAAACACTCATGTGCATGTAGAGACAGGAGAAATGGTTAAGACCAGAAATGCATCTGTGAGCAGCCGGATTATCACTCAGTGAGTCAAAAACCAAACAGTAACTATCATTTGAAAAGATCACAGAATCATTCAATATGCTCAGTTGGAAGTGACTCACAAAGATCATCCAACTCCTGGCTCTGCACAGGACCACCCCCCAGAATCACACCATGTTCCTGAGAGCATTGTCCAAGCACTCCTTGAACTCTGTCAGGCTTGGTGCTGTGACCACTTCCCTGGGGAGCCCGTTCCAGTGCTCAACCAGTCTCTGGGTGAGGAACCTTTTTCTAAACTCCAACCTAAACCTCCCCTGCCACAACTTCAGACCACTACCTTGGGTCTTGTCACTGGTCACTACAGAGATGATTCGATTTACCAGAGTTTGATTCATTAGTGTGGTTCTAGTAAGAACTCTGCGCATCTTCAGGAGAAATATCACATTGAAATTCAAGAGCTATGTGTTTAAAAAAAAAAAAAAAGGTGATTTAAATCAAGTGCTACTTTGCACTATTTATATTCATCATCTGTGCAAGCCCCTGGCTCTGGGGGGGGAGCATGAAGCACTAACAGCAAGCGCACCTATTCACTGCCTGGGAATGTCTCCAACTCCAGGCAGGAACACTTGCTCTTCTTCAACTTCCACCTTTTCCTCCAGTGCCTAATTTTTAGATCTTTACTCTTTTATAGCTATTTAACAAAAAAAACCCCGAAGACCCAAAAACCAAAAAAACCCCACCAAACCCAAAACAACAACAAACAAACCAACCAACCAAAACCCCAACTGACAGCTCAGCCAAACAGCATCGTATTTTCTTCTGTGACCACTCAACATTAACTTTGTGCTGTTACAATATACAGGCTGCTATCAATCTGCCAAGACTTTGTAAATCCGTGACAACTGTCCAGCTTTCTAGAAAGGTTTCAAGAAATCAAGGATCATCACACAACTAGGAAGTGCATTTCACACCTCTTTTCTTTTATGTGGATTTGTCCTGAAAGAAGAAGGCCTCAGTACTTTTTTGTCAATAATTCAAAAGTGCAGTACTTTATTGAAGTATAAAAGACTGTCAAAGGCAGGTACATTCTGTACTCAAAAGAAACCTCTGCATTAACACTGAAGGAGTGATAATGCATTGGTAAAATGAGAGACATACTTTATACACAGCATTTCAAATGCTTAGCTGTTTTTCTCTTTTTTATTAAAGGCAGGTGACATAACAGTTTTAACAGTAATTTTCCTCCATGGATAGAAGGTGTGTGGGAACGGCCTGCTCAGATTTATCAAGGGTAAATGGTATGTGACTAACTCCCTGATAGCCTCCTGTGATGAAATGCCTGGTTTTGTGGAGGAGGGGGAAAGCATGACACCATATCCCCTGACTTTAGCATGGCCTATGACACAGCCTCCCACAGTCTGCCACTCTACACCCTTCTAGTCAAACCAAGAAGATAAAGTCTGGGTAGGTAGAATACAAGGGGTGGGTAACTGGTTGGACCACCAAGCTCAGAGGACAGCAATCAATGGCACAGAGTCCAGCTGTGAGACAGTCAGCAGCAGCATCCCCCATGGATCAGCACTAAGGCCAGTATCATTTAATGTCTTTATTAAAAACCCAGGAAATAACAAACTGGGGGACTGGTCAGTACACAGAGGTGCTCTTCAGAGGGACCTTGACATGCTACAGAAGTAAACAGACAAGGATCTCATGAAGTCCAATAAAGGCACACGCAAAACTCTGCAGCTGAAATGGGTTGACTACATTCGCTAGGATCAGCAGGGTCCAAATGGCCTGAAAGTAGCTTTGCACAAAAGTTTCCATTTATTTTTTGCACCCATTTTAGTGGAGTAACTATAAATGGTTGCATTAAGGGTGTTTGGAACTGATGAGCAGCTCCTGAAGTACATGACAAAGGCAGGTTTAACTCCAGCTCTCCTGAACTTGGCCATTTAAGAGAAAAGAGACACATGAGCCCCTACAGAGCAACAAGAAAAGGCTTTGGAAGAACAGATGTGTCAATTGTGTGACAGTTTTTCTCCCCGTTCTGCTTTGCTTCTTCTGCAGACTCCAAAGATACTTCGTTCAGTCAATACTCCCACCAGTGGTGACAGCTTCCTAAGGCAAAAACTGGGGCTAATACACCAGTTTCAAAGCACTTGAACAGTCACAGCTGATCACAAAGAGTTACAGAAAAACAGGAGCTTGACTGAACAATGAAGAATTCAGGATCAATTTCTCTTCAGAGGGAAGGGTTTCTGGCCTCAAAACTAAAATCAGTGAACTGTATGAAGGACTACAGAAACCTTCAGATACTACACTCTCTCAAACACAGCTAAAAAAGGCAGTCAGACATTACTTGAGAATTATACCCCATCAAAAATGTGAAGAGACTGTACAATGCCAGCAACAGAAATCAACACACACACTTTTACAGAGATGGTATTACTAGGTTTGGTTTTCGCTTGGTTTGCTGAGGGTTTTTTTTAAATTTTCATAGGAAGAACAAGAAAATAAACTAAAAAATAATTGTCATAAGTGAATAAACAAAGTTAATTTTGCACAGCTGACAAATTACAATACTATACACATGATAGTGGCAATGCCAGTTACTGAAGAGCCCAGGTAAATAACATAAGATCAACTCCTGGCCATAATTCATTTCTCAGTGATAAAAAAGTAACATCCTTGGATTCAGCTAAAACGACATCATAAAATCCAATAAAATAATGATTAGATATGCCTGTTAGATATTTGTGGCATTTCTACAAAAAAGAACTGTGATACTACTTCATTATAAAAATTTATTTTTGCCCACCTTTTATGTACTCTGACGTAATGATATCATTAACATAAGAACCTCACTGAAGTGAAGATCTCCATAAGCCACAGTGAGTAAATTACACAGCCTAATAAGCTCATGTTACCTTCCCAGTGCAATAATTATTTACATACATGCACACTTCTCCCTATCCTCCAAGTATTTTCAGACAAAAAGGAGCCTGGTAATAGAGAAATGAGTTAAAAGCTGTAGGACTTCATGCAAGTTCAAAAAATCATCTTTATCAGCATATAAAGGTCTTCGACGCAAAGCCCTACTGTAAGTCATACTAGGTGTGATTTAAAGGAAAGGTTGATCACTTAAGTACAATCTTTTTCAATACAAAAGCTCATTTTAAAGGCTAGACACATGACCTTTGCCAAGTAACATTTCTTGAAAAAAAAAAAATCCTTAGAAAAAACAAATCCTCTCATAGATGGTGCAAAATTAGAAGCAAACAGCTAATAGAAGAGACACACTTGAGACACAGCTCAAGGGAAACTTCTCCTTGTATTATCCATACCAAATCTATCCCCAACTCATTTTGTTTGTTTGCCTCTTTGCTTGTTTCCTCCCCTTGAAAGAAGGTACACATGCAAAACAAACTGATTACACATGGAATCCTTTTTATCTATAGGTAGATAAAGATATAAATACAAATACACACACAAATATCAAACAAATATTAAAATACACAAAAATACATACAAATATTTAAAATAGAACCCCCAGAGCCCTGAACTGGAGGACCACAACCATAAGAATGACAAACTCCCAGCCAACCTAAACCTGTGGGGGACTTGCTTCTTCAGCTTTATGGAGGCTGATGGGATTCATCCCAGGATACTCAAGGAGCTGCCTGATGTCATTGTGAGACCTCCCACAATGATTTTTCAACTATCTTGGGAATCTAGAAAGGTCCCAGTCCCTAAAAGCTGGCAAATGAAGCAGAAATTGATCTCTTCTCTCTGGTGCTCAGTGACAGGACGCCAGGGAATGGCCTGAAGTTGTGTTAGGGGAGGTTTAGGCCAGGTACTAGGAGACGGTTCTTCACCTAGGTAGGTGGCTAGGTACCAGACAAACCGAGCCTGAGAGAGTTCAAGAAATGTCTGGACAATGCTTTCAGGCACATGGTGGGATATTCTTGGGGATGTCCTGTGCAGGGCCAGGAGTTGGACATGGTGGGTCCCTTCCAACTCGGGATACTCTATGATTCTATGAAATATATCAGGGTCCTTAATTATGGTATGGTAGGGAGAGGATGAGGTAGAAGGGCAAAAACTGGGTTTCATCTCCTGTCCACAAGGTCAGGCTGCAGAGACTACAACTCCTTAAACTCCACTGTTGTTGTTTTCCCAGAGTTTTGCTCACACTGCCCATAGCAAATCCCATTACAACAATGTGCAAAATCTATGTTAATGCACTACTTGGCTGGCAATTTTAAGTGCACTGACGTCACACAGTTAAAGACTGCTTTTCCCTCAGCAACTGTTACTTAGTAACCCTCTGCACATAAATAGAATTTTACATCACTGCATATGTGTTGTGAAGGCTAAAATCCATGCCTCAATTCCATAGGCAGGCAGGAATCAAAGGAATCATGTGGGCAACTGTAAAAGAAAGTTGCACCAACTATTTTCAACTGCTTCTCTAGGCAGAGAATTTCACTGGAGAGAAACCTGTGTGTAAACAAGAAGCTATTTCCACTGCCCTTCTCCTGCTGGTACTTCATCATAAAAAAGGAGCAGGTAGACCTTGGACAGACTTTCTGGTATTATTCATATACTGTGCAATGGAGACTTCAGACATAAATGCAACAGACCACGCAAAGCTCTTCACCTTCTCCGCTAGAGGTAGTATAACCCATAGGCTATGTAACTTCTGGGAAGAATTGGTACTACCAGAGCCACAGTCAAAACAATACTAAAAAAAGCTGTGTGAATCAGATCCAGGACTGAACAAAACAGGTGGAGCATGACGGATAAAAAAAAAAAAATCTTAAAATAAATGCAGATTAGAATTCATCGACTCTAAATACAAAAACTTAAATAGCTGTATTTTATTAACCTATATATTTGATCCTTTCCATATATAGGCTGCTTGTGATTTGACTGACAGTCTAACTCAAGTAGCTTGAACCAACATGGGACTTCATAACCACTTTAGACCCAGAGACTGCCTTTTTAGCGCGGATCAAAAGAGGTGGCCTGCTGGAAATACCTTGACATCTTTTTAATTCAATTCCCTACCATTGCAAATAACATATTATCATTACTCTGCTTAGTCCTATCCTCTGCCTCTAACACCCCACAGTTTTATCTTCTAAAATGATTTACTACAATAAAAGTGGATTATCTTGACACAAAGCAGCTGGCGGAGTTACATATAACCAACTTCATATAACTTCACATTCATATGAAGAGGTTACAGGTAAACTATATTTGCAGTTATTAAACCAAGTGAATAAGTATAAGCATATTGATAAGCAAACACACTTAATTTGCAATTCTATTATCAGGTTTACAACCCCTAAAGCCTAGCACTTTCCCTTAAGTGCAGCATTCAAATAATGACTACTTACTTCTTCCTAACAACAAAACACAGGATTTTGAAAATTTTAGGAAATCAAAATATTCTTCCCCTCAAAATTCCTCCCCTCAGCTCTTGTCCTGGTGAGAGGTAACTCAACAAAAGTTCTTGCAAAATCCCAGAGAATCAATCCTTTGAAATATGGGTTCCTACTTAAAGCCTTTTTTCCTGTCACCTCGATATTAATAACATTGTAACAAGCAAGATATCCCAGCTCAGATCAGAAATCTTTACTCCAGGAAAGCATCAAGCAACTCTTTTCTTTTAAGAGAACAACCTTAGGCTATGAACCATTTTGAGGTTTGAAACTGACCACATTAAATCATGACTAAGAGAACTCCAGATGCTCAGAGGTGTCTCTGAAATCCTCAATTTCTTAAAGCCACAAGACCCAACACGGCAGTGCAGCAGCAGAATTGAGAACGGAGCAGGAGACTTGGCCAAGTCCTGCTCAGCAACTGGGACAATTAACTGGCCATCTGGCTCCTGCACAAACACAGCAGCTCTGCACCTGTTCCACCAGCCCACAGTTTGCAGCCTAATTGGTTAAAGCAAGCCCACGGGGCAAAACCCAGAACAACCTGTCATCTGCTGAGACCAGATCTCAAAGCTGGGATCGAAGCCAAGGGCTCCTGCTCCTGGTGGAGCCATCTCCCTCGGCAGCTACATGCAGGACACATTCAGAGGGTCTCTCCTGTTCCTTACATACAGCAGCAGGAGACATAATCAGAAATGATCAAAGACATGCAATTTAGTTGACACAAAGTCTATGTGTCAAGCCCTACAGGCTTCCCAAATGCCATAAACCTTTTATTCTCCCATAATCAGGTGATTCAACAGCTGCAGTACAGTATCACATTATTACAGTATTAACTGCATTATGCTATGGCACGATGAGCTCTGAAAAATCCCAGAGTAGAATCTGATGCCTGGAAGATCTCAGCATCCCTTGTCAAAGGCAGACATATCCCTTGCTCCACTGGTTGTTCTTGTACTTGAAGTCACTGGCCAGGATGCCTGTACAATCTGTTGAGAAGGTATTAGAACCCAGATCTCCCCAGCCCAACTGAACACATCCAGTGACAGGGATCTTGTGGCCTCCTTTCCCCCAGGCTCCACAAAACTTTCATTTTTATATGGTTTTATCAATCCTTATAAAGAATATATAGCACAGCATAATATAATAATAACAAAATAAAAAACAGCAGACAAGATGCCAGTGGAAAGCAAGAGAAGGCAACAGACAGAAAAGGTATACTGAAGAGATTCTTGAATGGAGTTCTATCCCTTGCCTTCCTGAGAAGACTGCAGGAAAGTAAAACACAAAACACTTAAGCCAAAACAATAGAAAAAGGAGTCATAGCTTAATTTTTATTAGGTATTTCACCTATTTTTTTCTACTTGCCAATACCCTTACTTACATAGCAAGAAATTAGATGAAGAAAATATAAAGAAAAACCTTTTATTAAGATCTTTTTCAAAAATATTGCATTGTAGAAACAAAATAACAACATTAAAATTAATTTGTTAAGTAAATGAATCTGCAAGAATCCTAAAGCTGAATGTTCAGGACACACTGTCAGTACCTAAAAACCAACATGCTTCATTTAAGCCAATCTGAATGTAATAGATTACAGCGGCTCAGATCCTCTCAAATAAAATACATAACCATAGGTTTTCTCCAAACACAGATTTGATTCTGAAGAAAACTGAAGATTAGCACCACACCATAGGAGAAGACCTCCTCTCAGCAAGTATCCTGCAGCACATGACAAGTTATTTATTTCAGCACAAAAATATAACATTATGCACAGCCTTGACCTAGAATCTCATCTCATGTGACCAAGCTCCAGAAGTAATGTCAATCATCCCAAACACACTGAGTTTTCTGTGCAGCAGCATACCAAAGACAAAACAGTTGTTTGTGCAATGGGTCTCCCCTACTATGAGCTCTGAAAACTCTTCTAAAACATGAAGATATATTTATTTATACTAGTACTATATTTGTTAAATATATTAAAGATATTTAATTTTAAATCAATACATAGTAAGTATTGAAATCTATTCAATATATTTTATGATATATAAACATTTCTCAACTGTTATAGGCACTGACTTGACATTCTGAGTCTCACAAGCACCAACCTTTCATCTTCTGAGTCGCAAAAACCCAGAACTGTCTGGAATTTCAGACAAGAGTTTAAAAGAAAAAAAGTACTGATTATTCAGGCTTTATCACTGTGCACCATAAGGCAAGTTTCATCTGCAGTAGAAAGCTCTGGCTGAACACTAAGCAAACATTTAGTCTGTAGCTCACAGGGAAGATCAGAATGAACAGTCAGACTCTCCAGGGTGAAAGGTCTCGCCTTTTGAAGCTGATACAGCGAGCACATCTGCAGCCATACAGGGGCAGAAGCAGAGTATAATATACTTGAATATACACTTGCATTTATATAAAAATATTTTTTAAACATACACTTGTACTTTTTTCAATATGGACATGTGCATACTTACATATATGTGCACAAAAGAAACAGAAGTGGGATTTGAAGTTTTTGCATAGTTCCACTTCACACTGACAAATTCTAGCCACATTTCCCCCCAAGGAATACACAGAAGTTCTTGCATTTGCAACATAGAACAAATTCTTTAACAGGCATAAGGTGCAAATGCAAAAATCCAAAACAACTTCATGCCAAAACAGTATATAAGTGACAATGATAGTTGGTCATAAAAATAACAGAATATTGCTTTGATTTTCAGCTTTCAAATAATGACAATGGCACTGCTGGTTTGCTTTGCAAAGCAATACACCGTGATAGGCTGTGAAGGTTGCAGAAAGTTGTATTATAACATAGAGAGAGAGAATTGGCTTAAAGAGAAAGTAATTTTTCCAGTGGATGTGTGCTGTCAGAAACGTGCAAATTTTCTCTGTTGTCTTCTGCGGTGTTCACACCTTCCTGATCAGACTGTCTGTTTAGCTGACCATCCCTTCATTGTTTCTGAGCACTGTCAGCAACTAAGTATTATTTCTAATACCTCAGAAAAATCAAAGCAATGCATTGTGACTGCATCAGCAGCGCTGGCAGAAAGCCGCATGCAGCAAGAAACTGGGTGAAAGAAGTAGAAGGAAGATGAACGAAGGAGCTAGACTGATAAGTTAGCTATGACCACAAAACCAAAACAAGAAAAACCCTAAATGACTCAGATTTCAACGTCACAGTCGCAATTTTTTAAAATCAGAACGCCTCCAGTATATTGGTATTTCCATAATTCACCTGAAAACGTCTGCACCACCAAACAGTGAATCCATTCCTGAAGCTCTTACACTGAACAGGTATAACCAAGGACCCAAAATGGTGATGTTTTGATAAGTGTCTGTTTGAAGATCTATCTCACTGGTAATAGACTTACTAAGATTTCTAGCTCTGGTGTCTTTTCAATGGATTTTGAGCTTCCTAGAGTTCTGAGCAAGCTGAGTGCCCTCAGGCCTCCCTAAATTCAGCTTACAATTCTAAGTCCAGCCACACCAGCCTGAACATCACTCTGTGGCACTGTGACAAAAATGCAAGATTCCCAATATTACCTCTTCTTGATTGTAACTGATGCTCAGAAGTCCCCCTAATCCTCCAAGGTAACTGGCATGTATCTTGTGGCTTTCAGCTCTATGCAAAGTTTGATATCTTTATGGCCACATCCACTGGATGCTGCACTGAAAGATCAGATTGTGTTTAAGAGTGAACCTTATCTCAGCAATCAAGAGTAACATCATATTATTCTGCTTAAAAGTTTTTCAATTTCCTTTTAAAAAAACCTTTTTTTTCCTCCCCCAGCAGATGTTACCAGAGTATTTCCATTAACTTAAAGCAGATGGCCTGAAAAAGTAAAACAAAAAGGAAAAGCAATCCGTGACATTTCTGCTCAAAGTGGAAAAATCAATTTCTGAACTGTAGCTGCAGACAAGTAAAATTTATTCACTGTACAAATTACTCAAGAAATTTACCTTCTGAAGTGCAAAAAGAAGTTACTGTCAGCAATACTTTGCACGGGAAAGCCCTACAATTTTTTCCTTCTGATGTCCATCGCTGAATTTACAAATGAGAGCAAAATTCAACTCAGCTTAACGTGGAGCCCCTCTTTTCTCATAGCAGAATATTTAGCAACAGATCTGAGCAGTGTTTTGACTCTGTACTGATGTATAGTGTAAAACCATGTCTTACAACTACGCTATGTGCACAGTCAGTTACACTGTCAGAAACACAACTGTGAGAAACTGAGAATTAAAATAAAACATGGCTCCAGAACTCTTCCTCACAGCTGCTGCCCAGGAGCAGCAAACAACTGAATTAGCACTAGGAGGAAAAAGATGAGAACAAACTTTAAAATGTGCTTTTTTACAGGCTTTAATACTTTAGTAAGTGCTACTGGGCAGGTTTGCCAGTCGCTATCTTAGACACTGGAGATTCCGCTGTGGTTTGACACCAGATACCCATACTTGGCCATTTCTCTAAAAGGGCAAATACATTTCACCACAACTTATATTACAGATATAACTACATTTTAAGGTAACACATTACTGCAGAAGATTTTTTAAGCTCTTCTCAAATATAACCAAGGTCAAAGTAACAAACTAGGATTTTCATCTGACCCAATTTCAGAGCAGGTGATACAACATTACTGCCTCACCCTGATCATGACCACCACAACAGTAAAAGCACAAAAGCTTACGTGAGGAAGGAAGATACTAATCCCTTTTGGGATTGCCACGTCAATTACTGCTTCCTCAAGATTAAAAATATGAACAACTTTCCCTTCATTTTTACGGCATGAAGGTGCCAAAACACTGAACAACATGTTCTCAGGCTGAAGTATGGGCTGATTTACTAGAAAAGTCATCTCAGCAGCTAGAACAGTTCATAGAGAGTTCACAAAGAATGCCTACTGCATTACACCCCTGTTCTTCCAGCTCCTTGCTAATTTAAGTGGCACTGGCATTAAACTCATTTGACAGGACATTTATCTAGTTCTGCATCAAAGCTAACAAGGAGGGAACTGCAGAAAACTACCACAAAAACATGGCATCTGAAGCACAAGACCTTAAAAAGCACAAAGTGCACTTCCCTATTCTAGTCAGTTCTGCAGGCTGAGGGTGGGAGAACAAAGCCTAAGACCCTACCTCCTCCCCAGCCAAAACCACAGCGACTGCACCCCTTCCTCTTACACCCGTGCAGGCTTAACCAGCTCAAGACCCGAATCAAGAAGCACTAGCACTTAGCCATTGTATGCACAACAGAAAAACATACTTGCAACTTGTTTTATGCAACCATTGCCTACATATTTACTCATTTTTTCACTGAAACACAGATCTAGTGATATATACTGCCACGGTTATACAGTTCAGGCAACTCCTTAAACAAGAGCAGTGGGCGCTGTGGCCGGGCCAGAACTTGCTCCTCACTTGCACCTGCCTTGCCTCTCACCTTTAACTTTTCCACCCATGCCTTGCACAGCAGAACACTGTTTCCTTCAGTAGCTTTCACACGCAACAAAGGGAAACATGGAAGTGTAGGAGCATCAGCTTCAATTCAGGGACAATTTATCTTCTGCACAAAATTACAACGAGCTTGCCATATTTTAGACATGAGAAAGATTAAGTACTGCAGCTACAATTGACTATACTAAATTCAGCATCCTGTGAGTTTAATGAACAGTCAAGTATTGAAACACATTACTTGGATTTAGACACATAAATTGTTCCTTTTAACTTCATAGTAGAGCTATTTGCCCACTGAAACATTAACACAGACTTCCAACACCATACTGAATGACGGTGATAAGGTTAATTTTTGAGGACAGATGTCATAGCTACTTCATGCTTGGCATTCTCAGAGGTTTCCAACACTACAGTCATTTCTGTATCACTGTGATATCATCTCACCAGCAGAAGCACATTAGTGCCTGAAGGCTCCACTCAAGGTCTCCAAGCACTAGTATTAATACAGAATGACACTGCATCTGTCCTAACAAACCATCCAGTTAGACAGCACGAAGGTTAAGAAATGAAATAGGAAGACAGAGCAAGCACATGAGGATTTGCTCAAGGGCAAAGCTAGGTTGATGGTAGAAATGGAGGAAAACAGACATCTATCAAATTCAACTGGTATTGCTTAACCTGACTGCCCAGAACTTCCCTTCACACCCTCGAAGAGGATTTACCTCTTCCAAAAGCAGCACTTCCTTGTACCAGGCACCAACTTAACCAGACACCTGTTAGTCATAAGGATTCTACAGTGCATATGTAACCTGTAAAACTGGCTGCTGGTGAAAACACTCATCAAATCTCTCACAGAAAACACTGGCACTCTAAACATTTTAAACCTTTTTTCTTTCTTTCACTTGCCGTCAGAAAAGATACTGGCTCAAGGGGAAGTGTTTTAATCAATACACCAAATTTCAAAGAATACACCATAATAGTTCCTGAGCTCTTTATTGCTTTACAGGAAAAGGTAAAACTCTGAGGAAACACACAGTCACACTGGAAAATAAAAACAGTGCTATACAACTTTGCTAGGGGAAAAAAGTGAAAAGACTTCATGAATAATTTTGCATGGTAATACGACTATTTTTTTTGGTTGTTCACTTTTTTACAGAAAAGCATATCCCAGACGTCAAAATCCATACCATCTGTATGTCACGTATCTCTCAAAGTGTATGCACTAAAAAATAATAAACTTCTATCTTACAAAAATAACATTTCAGGGCAATTAACTAAGAAAGTAAAAAATATTTCATCTGTTGGTTTTTTCCTTTTTTGATCATTTGTGATGCATACCAAGAGGAAGCACCTGGCAAAAACCGCACATACGGCTCAGGTCTGTTAGCAGCCTAAGCCATGAGAGGTAGTGAAAGCTTTTATGCTGCAGATCGCTGAGCATATATGAGATGAACAGTGCACCTACCATCATGTGCCAGCCATCTTAAGAATTTCAACCACCTCTCACCAGGAAGAGACAGAAAATTTTCTGTCAGTGTTACCAGACTGCAGCCTTAGTCAGGGTGCAAATTTCAGAACATTAGCAAGGCAACAGGAGGAAAAAAAGAGGAGAGAAAATAGCATCTCCTCTAAAGCAGCACAGAAACCATCTGATTTGCTGGTACATGCCCACTGAAGCAATTTAGCTTGAACTAGTTATGCTGAGCTCTCCTTAAACACTGAGAACCAGTCACTTTATTAAAGTTATCAAATCAACCACTGCAAAACACATCATAGAATCTAGGTACATAACACAGGGCAGTTAAAGGCAAGATTTTTCGTAAGTTCACTACCCAGCAAGACTTGGTCATTATTAACAGATTATTTTTAGTTCAAAGAAAACATTAAATGAATCGTTGTTGTTAATAAGCCATTAACTGAATGGCTTATCAGCATTATGTCTGTTTTCAGTTTTGGCCCGCAATTATATTTCCCAAGGCTTTTCAGACCTGGGTACCAGAGGTGGCAATTGGGTTTGGTTCCTTGGTGTTTATTTACAGCACACCCCAGTTACAGAAAGGACATGAACTAGGTAGATAATCCAGCCTTTCCAATAATCTAACACGTCCCAGGCCCGTATAAATTTCTCGAGCAATCCCTTGACATGGCAGTGCAGTGGGTTTTGATCTTTCATTATAGGTCACAAGCTTTGTTTCCAGCTCCCCACTGTACCAGGTGCTCATGGAAACCAGGCTACCTGGACCAGGTGCATTTGGTAGTCACTGTGGAATAAGTGGGACAATGCTGGAAACCTTCCTTCCAAACCCCTCTTCCTGAACAATCTATGAAATTAAGGGCCAGTTTTCACAGGTAGCAAGAAAGATCCAAGATTTTGGGATGGTAATAAGGTGCTGTGCAGAATTCTCTAATGAGGAGTAGCAGAGAACTGTGCTGCTCTAACACAGGCAGCCTTAGTCACTGCAAAAGACGTTGTGGCACTTTGTAGTGTAATGATGACAAATTAGCACAGACCAACTAAAACTCGGAATAAAAACTAGAAAAAACTTCACGGTCTACTCTGTCTACTCCTCTACATTTAGCTCTATGAGAAGTTAAAGAAAGTCATGGCAAGAAACTCAGGACAGCCCATTCTTTTTTGTTATTGCTGTTCTTAGATATATTTATGTTAAGTTCAAACCCAAGTATTAACACTAAGAAGAAAGTAAACAAAATAAATACTTAAACATTTACTAATGCATTAAGCAGATGCAAAGCCTAGAGTCACTCAAAGTAAAAAGAAAAGATAAAACACTGGGTTCATTGAGCAACTTTTTTGTATCTTACAAAACTCTAAAAAATGCAGATCCATTAAACATACGAAAAGAAATCCCACAGAAATGAGGTGGTGTATGTCATTGCTGTGAGTAAAACAGACGGGTTTTGTAAATACTCCTCTGCATTATTTAGGTCAAATAGACCAATTATTTTTCAAAGCATTCACTTAATTTCACAGTATCTCATTATTTATTAAATAATCACAGCAGCTTGCCATATTTATATATCAAGAGGAGAACAGTATTTTGAAAGAAGTCTCACAGCATGGGAAGCCATCTTAATGTCTTTTGCAAATTTCCTAATTTGAAAGCTTCTTAAGTGTCATCCTAGACATTTAATGAAGTAATTGCTTTCCAGAAGTCCATTTCTAATTTTGCAATTCAAATACACAAATTTACTAAAAGTAAAGTGAAGCTAGATGTCAACTCAAAAAAACTCGGAACCAACCTCATAGTAATTGCTGGATTACAGGACATTTACTGGACAACCAAGAATTGTGATTGCTGTAGTTGGCAACAGTCTCTTTAATGTTACTACACAGAAAATAGGTCTGTGGAGAAATGGTCTACCAGTCCAGGAGCACTGGCTGTAAATCTCACCTCAAAGGTTCAAAGAAGCTGCCTAAAATTATGTTTTTGCCTTGGTCCTAAAGTTTTGGGAAAGGACTTAGAGTAAACAGCCTGGAGAGTGAAAGTAATGCAATTTAGAAAGACCCTTGATGAGATGATCTCCTGTTTCATTACAGTTCTATTACTATGAGTGAGGAGAGGCAGTTCAGCATTTCCACTGTAGTCTCTGCAAGCCTTCAGCAGGTCTCCCACACCACACTAGAAGATTAGTGGGAAAACACCTCTAATCTACAGCAATATTGAACAACAACAAAAAAACCTACTTTGACTTCAAAAAACGAGAAAAAAACCAAAACAAACTGTGACATTTGGTTAATGCAACCACTAAGAAATTCAATGCTGCCTGAAAGAACTGAATCAAGACTGACTAACTATAGGGAATCCATAGTAGTGCCTTAACCATATATTTTCTGATTTTAAATCCGTGGCTTTATAATTTCTTGTGGCATGATTGCTGTTTTAGATAAAGGGAGATCACGTACATTTCTGTGCATAAAGGGAGATTCTGATCAAGCATTGCCAGTTTGGAAGTTTAGGGGTTTGGTGTTTTGGTTTTTTGGCCCTCTAGGAGGATGAGTGAAGGACAGAAGATATTACAGTTGTAAGCTCCTGCTTCACAAAACAATTTTGGTAAATGAATTTTATTTTGATTGCAGAATCAAGTATGCTCCATGAACTAGTTAGGAAAAAGAAGGAATTTTAAAGAATTGCAGCAATCCATTTCTCTGTTGATCTGTCCTGTGTAACAAGTGCAGACTCGTGGTCACCTGACTCTTGCTCACCACCACAGAATTTGTACCTCATCCATAGGCTGTTACAATTTGACGAATTTTTAGCTTTCTCAAGCCAGATGTGCCCCACAACTCACCCGCCTACCATCCAGATGCATCAAACACATGTGACCCCACAGCAGGAGAGAAGATAAAATGTGGTTTTCCCAACCAAATTTTATCCTGAAAGACCAAAGCAGGGGGTATTTGGTGTACTACAACCCATCAAGCTCTGTAAACTTAATGTATCACACCTGCTGGACCTCACATGCTTACTCAGAATCAAAATATTTGGCTAAATGTATCTGTTTGGTGCACTTGACTTTGCTGCACAACAGAGTTTTCTAAAGGGCGAGTCTGCAAGACCAGTCACCACAAGACAAGACAACAACTTGAGACTCATACTGTTGTTTGTACTCAAACCAAACCTTTGCACCACAAAAGCATTTTGCAAAATACTGCACCAACCCAAAACAAAACCATATGTAGTCAGCTGTCCTCTCGTCCTGCTGCTTTCTCCCTGTTCCTTCCAGCGTGCTTATGTGTTTTCCTAAAGGAGACAGCAAGGAACTAATAACTGTATGAGTTCTACTTTGCATACTTTTTGGGGATAGCTGCTTATCAGCCACAGCAAAGCAAAATACCCACATTCCTCCAGATAAAGCCCAGAACTATCTGTTTACATCATATGTCCAATGCAAAGGGCAATAGCTTTATACAGTGTGGGCTTAGACTGTAAACTGTTATTTTTGGATGAGGATGTGTGGAGGGGAGATTGCAATAGCTAGCAACAAGCAGTGGGGTTTTTTTTACATACAAATATATATAGAAAGATGTCCTGTTTTAAGACGTGTGAAATCTCTTCCGGTACAACATAGAAAAACAAATAAACAAGATATTACCACAAGGCAAACAGATCACCACGTTATGTGCAGAAAACACAACAGTGTCAGCAGATGCTTAGGAATCAAATACTAACTTTTAATGAACATTTTGACAGTTTTCTTTTTTTTTTTCCCCCTAGGGATGAGATTTTTAAAGCTGTATCTCCTTGGACTGACGGTCTTGTCCTTTAAAATCCGCTTATTTTACCTATTTTTACATAGTTTCTTTCTTATGGATAAAGCCAGTGATTACCCAAACGAAAAACTGGCAACCCACAGAACATAACTGCTCACTGACTCTTAAAAAACTTCTACAATATCATGCTTCTAAGTCTCTTTCATTCATTTCCACCATGACCGAGAATCTTATCAGCTGTGGATCTGACTTCACATCTCTCACTAAATCGAGCACAACAAAATCTTCATTTGGCCACATCTCACAGGACACTCTTTCAAAAACATGGTCATTTTACAGGGTCAACTACAAAACAGTAATGGTAACAGTGATCTGGTAAACAACTACTGTCCTAAAAATCCCCTGTATTTCCCAGAATACATATTTCCCAAGTGGCCCTCTCTCTTCAATTTTCTACACTCACCTTGGTTGACTTCTCAGTGCTATGCTCTCGTTTTCCTACATGGTTCCCCATGACGGATCACCAAAACTTTAAATTCTGAAAAGATAAAAACAAAACAACATTTCTGAAACCAATACAAATTAATTTTTAATCTGACACATAACAAAGAAATTGTCCTCATACAGTAAGAATTTTTACAATCCAAGGTAGTATCTGTGAAAGATCCTAAGGAAAAACCCATGTTTATCTGGCCTGCATTGCACGTTTAAGCAGTATCAGAAAGCTTTCCTACTTCTAAAACGAAAAAAGACATAAAAGAGAAGGAAAAATAAAATTTTCTTTTTGAAATTTGCACATAAAACAAAACTAGATCAGAAATTAGGTAGAGGCCCTGTAGAGGCCCGGTCTTTCAATATTATGTTTATAATAAAAAACAGTGTAGTATGTATCAAATAACTTGTAACTACAAACTTCCATAAAAGTTCAGGTAAGTTCTTTTGAATTCACATTTATCATTACATAAACAGCAATTAGTGAAAAAAGCATCACACTTGAAGTGCTAACAATTTGCTCTGGAGGTTAGAACATGTAAGTTGTTTACAGCTCCCACTTTCAAGATGAGCACACAAGAAAGTAATGCCAATTCTTTGTATTTTCTGGCTCATCCTGTTGTATCTCAGCTCTAACAGAGCTTATGTAGGTTAAACCACAACACTCAAATTTCAGCTTTTAGAGCACATTTGCGGTTATGCTACATATTTTTTCTCATAGAAGCACGTGTTTGTAGAGGATCTTACACACAGCTGCTGCCTTCAGCTGATTTGAATGCAGCGCATCACAGCATTTGAAGTCACGAAACTTGAAATTACATGCATGAAGTGAAACAGCAGGCTATGTACACTCACATATTGTTACAACCCCAGCTACACACCCTGATTTGTGCACAAATGGATTCTAAAGACAGAAATTGTGCTCTTGACAAAGTGCACATGTCTGTGATGGACAGTCATAAGCAATCAATCTTATTTTGCAGTACTACTTCAACTTTTGGAGAGACTGACAGATTGATTTGCACACACACTTCACCACTCCACCCAACACACCAGTGATAAATTTCAAAATTTGAGGGTCTACAGTGCTCATATGACAATCAACTGAATTCAATTTGCTCTAAAATCTAAGTGCCGTGTACCACAGTATCCAATTAAACAATTCTTCACAAAAATCCATTTCTAAGGTCTCACAAAATAAAAACTAAAAAACCATCCAAACTCAGTGGATGTGCTCAAGATAGAATTTATTGGTAAATTGCAAACAGATTTTTTTTTAAACAGCACTATCTGTTGCATACAAGATGAAAAAAAACCCCAAACAACCCTATCCCTTCAAATTGTGAGATCAGCACAACCAATACATGTATTTTTGTGGTTTTGAAAATTTTCAAGGAAAAATACAAATAAATTCATATACACTGGTTTTCAGAGCTGAACTTGTTCAAACTGGTCTTTGCTCTACAAACTGTGAGCAGCAGCTCACCCCTCATCACCTACTTCCCAACAAAAGGAAAGCAAAGTGGAATACAAAACTGTTAAGAGATATCTACAGCAGAATATAAAGGCAAATTTCCTCTGTGTTATTCTTCCACTCATTTATCAAAAAATTAACTACCAAATTTGATCTAGAACACACATATATCTAAGTACACAGATGATGAAGCCAACATAACACTTGCAAACCAGATCTGTGATCCTTTCCTCCTGCCCCCTCTTAGTCTCCCGCGTCTTTGGAGTAACAACCACACCGTACGCATAAAACACTCACAACCAGATTTTATTTTATCTTTTTTTCATGCAAAAATGAATGTAGATGCTTAAACTGAAGAGGAGTTAGCTACAGGTAACTGCTATTAATTCCTCATGTAGCAATAAAACTACTTTTCAGCCAAAGGGACAAAAGCAACCAGCCACTGGCAAGGGTATCCCAAATGTTACAGGTTTCTTCACGCTACCTATTAAACAGAGAAATTTAAGTAATCCTTTGGCAAAGAAAGGCTTCCAAGAATCTGACAGGAATTATGAAAGAAATTGTATAGTGCCAACTGTTCTGTAGATATCTGATGAAGAAGCAAAACCATACATACATGCAAGCCCGTAAACATTAAAAACATTTGCAGCAACAAAGAGACTTAATTTTTCACTTCAGCCTCAAGCAGACATCTGCCTTACTTGACTAAAAACTGAGCACACAGGTCATTTACACTTCAGGACGAAAGTACACCCTGCAACACTAAGACTTAAACACTGACTTTGGTTCTTACTGTCCTGAGGGAGACCATACTGCACAGCTTCTACCTACGCCAATTTTTATGCAATGAGTTGAGTCACTGTCTTCAACGGGATTACTCAGTTTACAACCTTTGTAGGAACTTGCAGCCAACTACTCCAAACATCTCAGCTAGAAAAAGACTCGTATTTTCTTTTTAGTCACCTTCATAACATACAGGTTGCCAGACCAAGCAGCTCTGCATGAAGTGAAGAAACAGCTCCTTACACTTCCTAACAATGCCCATCAGCTGATCAACACCCTCCTTCACAGAGGAATCCGTGAATGGTTTAGCACTGATGAACAGCCACAAGAACAGTCACGGTGCTCCAAGCAATGAACGAACAGAAGTACTGTGGAAATGCAGCACCTCCTTTGAATCTAACATGAATCACATCTAACAATAAGCTGCCAAAACAGGCCTGCACACGAGATCAGGCTTATGACCACAACTGCATTTGCCAAAAACCTTCCTGGTGAAACCCTGCAAGTTTTGTGAATCCTGTGAGATGACAGATTTTGCACATGAGCATGTGCAAATCACTAAATGAGAGGGGACGCTTTGCACGCCTGCAGTGAATGGAGTTACATCACCAGCTCCCCTACAAAACTCCCCAACAAGAGTTGCCGGTTTCATATCAAAACCGTCTGAGAGGATCAGAAAATAACAGGCTACATGAGTGAACTGATTTAACAGGACTAAAAGTTGAAAACACTTCTGTTATCTAAAAGCTCTTTAGGGTGAAGAGAGTGAATTGGGGCAGGAAGTTGTGAACCACCGCCACAGGTGCTGCCAGCAGAGTCATCCAGCTGCCTCAGCACGATGCCACAACCACCTACTGAGCTGAATCAGCTCTGCTGCCATGACCTGGCACTTCCCAATCCATGACTGATACAGCAACAACTCCACCTATGCCGGCTGCTTCAAGTAATTCCGAAAACAGCCAAGGGATTTTGCCTCGGGAAGTGAAATAAAGTGTCTCCTCCCATCAATTCACCTTCTTACGGAGTTAATCTAACAGGTAACCTGATGGAAGCCTAGACCAAGCAGCTCTCTCACTTTCTTCATAACAGAAACCCAAATTCCAACTAGCAACAACTACAGAAATGTCAGTGCCTTACCCAAAAGAGAAACTTCTATTTCCAAAACTCAAAATAAAAAAAGGCGATGGAAAAACTCTGTCCTACACAACACATACCTATAAAAATACACTTATGCTGGGATCATGTCATTTATCTTCATCAGAGCAGTTGATTAAATGTAGCAGTTTAGAAACATGTATCATTGTAGCATTTTTTTAGCCCATTCTAGTCTGCCTGTTGATGCTTGTAGCTAAACAAGTGGTTCTAATCATCTTCCCATACACACCCACTGTCCCAAGTTTATGATCTAGAATTTTCACTGAAAGCACTTGTCCAAACCTTCTGAATATATCAAGAAATGCAATGGCATCACTTTCTGCAGGTTATGCAGTTTTAACTGCAAAGTAGCATTTCTTACTCACGGGAGCTTGAAAAAAGTTCATCCATGTAGTCACCAGACATTAAATAAGTGATATTGTAATTCAGCAGTCAAAACAGTCTGTAAGCCAATCCACACAGAGCACTTTTATTGAACATTAATGGTTACTTCAAAGCATAAACTACTGAATGCATATCATAGGATGCTGAAAAATGGATTGTTAAATATGATCTTACCTCTTCCCACACGTTAATTATGACTCAACAGAACTACACGTAATAATAAAGGTATGCAAGGACTCACATATTTACAAGTATCAGAACATAATTACTACCTTGTCTAGGAATATGTATTCATCGCAGACTGATGCTGTTGGGTAATAGTGCAGAGCAACAAGTGCTCCTAGCCTTAGTCACACATGGGAAGGGTAACCAAAGAATACAAAAATATCTGAGGAATTTACTTAAAACTTCCTGCTAAATTCATAACTAGTCTTATCCAAGTAAAGATGACATTTTAATACTATATGCAGATCTTATTAGAAAGAAAAAGTGTAATTTCTTTTAAGAAATGTGCAAATTCTCTCTAAGTTTGATAGCCCCCTAATGTAAACTCTTAATTACAAACTTACCCAAGTTATTGTGGTTTGGTTTTTTGGGGGGGTTTTGTTTGGTTTTTTTATTATTATTATTATTTATTTTTGCGTTTGGTTGGTTGGTTTTTTGTTTGGTTTTGGTAGTATCAGGTCCTGGTTACATAACTTCCTGGGAAGCAAGCTGACACACTGCACAGCACTGGCTGCCAGCTAGATGGAAATCTTTGAGTGGCTTTTTAGGCTCTCAGTGTGATATGCATCTTCGCAATAAAGGCTTTCACTTCATCTTCCAGAACAAGACAGACACTGGGCACGCCTCATCTGTTTCTTCAGAATTCCCTCATCATGGTAACCCAATGTTCCAACTCACCAAGAAAGAAAACCTCCAGCAGGCACGAATGAGGGACCTGCAGCTAAACCCATCAGCAGCCACAGTCAGACGCTTCACGGACAGATGTGAGCAACCACATAACAAAAGTAACCTGCTTCATGGACAAACTGCTCCCCAGGAATCCCGCCCTCTTAATTCAACTGTTAAATTACTTCATAAAATATAGTGCCTTATATCCCTTACAAGTTTCATTGTTATTTAATGCAGATTTAATTTTTCGTTATTGTGAAAGTGCGCAATACTTCCTAAATCAAACTTTATTTCACTTTTGACTTCCACAATTATATTTCTCTGAGGAATTCTTCTGAAAGAAAAACACATTATTCCAGACATATTTCCATCATGAATTACTAAAACCAAGACTTCAGTGGCAAGCATAACCTATAAATCAGAGAAGTCAACAGGAGTTTAGTACTTTACAGATGTATTTAACTTGTACAGTGCCTTGCATACCACAGTCCTGACCTATCGAGATATTGCAGCAATTTCCATGTTTACAGATAACTGAATGTACCTTACCAAGGACCTTAGGCCTAGAAAACCACCCCTCTGAGAGATGGGCCAAGTTCTGGAACACAATTTACCTGAGAAAGTACTCCCTAGTGCTAGCACAGTTGGCTCAGTAATTTACATAAACTTCATATATCACTGCAAAGGACACCAAAACTATTTCATTTTCTCTAAAATTTTCTGCAACACTATGGCACATGAGAAAGGCTACAACAGCGAGAGAGAATATATTCTGTGAAAAAACATTTTTGCAAACTGCTTCCTAGAATTGGCATGGGGTAAAGAGGACCCAAGGTTTAAGATGTTTCCTGACTGCTTTGATTGTCGTTTTCCTTCTACCTTGCCAACAAGAAGCATATTGCACATTATTTTTTGTAAAAGCATGTGATTTCCAGGAATCTCACCCCAGCACAGCTGAGCATAGTCTAAACTTGATTCTAGACAACAGTGAAATTACAAAAAAATTGCTAAGGCACATATATTTATTTTCTGTAGCTTAGGCTTCTCTTGCTTTTCTCTCCTTTCGTCTTCCAACCCACTCTCCCTCCTTGCTAGAACACCACCAGCCCCATCCCACCCCCTGAGAAAATGAAAAGATACAATTTTAAAACAAATTTCTCAGCAGGGCTTTTCTGCTTCCCAAATGGAAAAAGGCTCCCCTAAGGTCATGTAGCACATGCTGGTATCTCCACTCCCTTACACAAACAGAAATCATCGATGACCGTAATCATTTGGCATTAGCCACAAGTTTACTGTTTGTCTTCAAAACACCAAGATCAGTGGAGCCCTGTGAACTCTCTGCCAATCCACCTGCAGGGTCATAAGGAAATTTCCTTAATCACCTCCAGTGCATCTGAGGAGGGAGCCAGGTGGGACCCCAAAGGCCTGGGGCAAGGTACAGATGCACCCAGCACGTACAAGCTCCATCCCTTCTGCCTGCTGCACTTCTACCACAGTACCTGCAACTGGGTCTTGACTGAACGTGGATTTCCTTTAAGTCCTCTATGACTGTGCTGAGATACCTGTGCTGCTGCCAGTCTAGGGAACAGAGAGGGCCACACATACACCTCCCCTGAACGTATGTATCAAAAGGAAAACGGTGCCCTCCTACGAAATTAAGACTGATTTGTCTGGTTTTATCTCAGTCTTGCATATTAACAGGTTTATTTAATTTGATACGTACTGTCTTTTAAGCACAACACCACAACAAAATAGGCTGGGAGTTATTTATTTGTTTCATATAGGTTTAGGTCTGCATGGCATACAAAACCTTGGAGCAAGGACCAATTTTTCCCAGCCCTCCAAAAAGGATCAGACACAATCATCACTCATTTTTTTCAGCACCTGTATGCTCCAGAGACAAAATAATCTGAAACTACAGTAAAATAAAATATCTAATGAAAAGAAAAGAAACAAGAAAGGGACTGAGAAAGATATAAAGTTTAAGAACAGAGACATATCACAGCCTCATTCTAGGAATTTGTAGACCTAGATACGCCGTAGACTCCTAAGACCAGTGCTTTCCAACATCATGGCTTCTAAAGTATCACATTTCCTTTAGGACTATACTTCCACAGCTGTGAACTTTGACTTTTCACCTCAACAAGTCAACAACTAAAAGTCAGAATTTTTTCCTAAATTCTTAAGTAGTTTTGAAAAATATTAAACACCACACAAGAAGATATAACCCAAATGCAGTATTAACCAGGAAAATGAAAAAAAGAACAAAATTCAGATTCAAATAATGGAGAATTTCAGGCCAAAGTAATAATCTTATCAGTACCAGAGGGCAAAAAAATCAACTGAGAAATGATACAGACAATTATTTGTTACTTGAAGACTTTCAGGTTCTGAGATTAAGGTACGCTGAAAACAGACAAGACCTAGCACCTATTTTCACATAAAGATTTAAATATGCCAAGAGAATAAAACCAAGAGACATTCGATAACTCACATTTTTCCCCCGTTCTCTGCTTAGAAAAACAAGCCCTCTCCAAATGGTGAGTGGTATATTCTCCCTTTCAAAGTGAGGTAGGTCACCTCAGCTTCCCAGAGAACACAGGCACTTGGATGATCCATATTTCATTAACGCTTTGTAGAGACTGATGACAAAATGCAGACCTGCAGTTCTACACACACATGAAATAAAGGCAGTGAGTGCCCGCTCTTCTCATCTTCAACAGACCGACAGATGGCACAAGGAGATGATTCACCTTCTTCAGACAGCATTAACTGGGCTGTGAGATAACACTGAATCACTATATCCTTCTCAATTTTAAAAATAAAGAAGTAAAAGTATCTCTCTCTCTCTCCCCGACCTTTGCGTCTCTCTCCTCTGACCTCATATATGCTATCTATACTGCAAACATATTAACCAACAGATGGATTTCCTGTAGATTCTCCTCTGTAACATTTGGCAAAAATACTGATATTGCGAAAGGGTCTGACTTTCACCATACTCCAAGCTGACTCCCTGTGGCCCACTCTACTTCTCTACAGTCATGTCCCTCCCTTCCTTCCCATAAACACACTGCCAAAGACACACAGAACCCAGTATTTCTTTTCTGACATGGAAACATGCATCCTTAACTATACGCTTGTATTTCTCTCTTCTTGTGCATTGTGTTTCTCACCTCTTCAGCCTTCTTTTGCCTAGCCTTATTGTCTGAGTGTTCATGCACAAAATCATGCTCTTAAAGTACTTTTTAAAGAAATTTGATGAAGACTCAGTCCTCAGTATTTTAATTTGTAAGCGTGCTGAAGACGTGCAAGAACGTTCAAAGTTCACGTGGCAGCCTCCTAACAGGTTAACATTATCCACAGTCCATTAACATAAATACAAACAAGACAGCTCTCCAGTCAGAAACTGTTTGCTATTCAAGTTGCAAGTGACACCTCATGAAGCTTAAGTAAAGACTTGTAAACTCCTCTTCTCTGAAATCAGTAAATAAATCTAAGAACAAAGTAACTTAGAAAGTTGTAGAGAAGCCATTTTTCTGGCCTCATAAATGCCTATCTGGAAACACAGATACCATGACCCCAGTTTGGGATTTTCTCTGGTGATGATATACTGATTTTCTTTCCCTTCTGAGGAGAGAAAGCAAAATTAACTTTTTGCTAAGGATAATTGTATAGCTGAGAAATAAATAAATCAATTTATCTTATTTTCAAATGGAACTTTAATCCAGATGTTTTGGCTTTAATTGCTTAGGTCAGAGGCTCAGCAGGTTACAGGCACTCAGCTGTGAGTTGTTGCACTTGGAATTTTAAATAATTAATGAGTAACAGCAGCTGAAATCTGCATGAGAAACATCACCCTGACATAATTATTGTACTTGTGTGCTTCTTTAAATATGCTTTCAAGAACTCGTGCCTTGTACTTGAGCATTGTCTCATTTTATCTAAATCTTAAATGTCATGTGCTAATGTTGTTTTCCCAATCTTTATCAGGGGTATATTCAAAGCCAATATAGAAACAGTCATTACTGAATAACTATTGAAGAGAACAATGACAGACCCAGGGGAAAATTTTCATTTGAACATGAGAATGTTCTAAATGTACACAAGACCATTATCTCCCCTTCTTTCATTAAAAAGAAAACCAGACTGTTTATTTCATGTTAAAAGGAAGACAAAAGCATGTGACAGGCCAAACACTCATTTTGTCAGCACGGTTTTCCAATGCAGTTCACCATTTATCAGTGTACAAAAGAAATATTTCTAAATCTGGCAACATATCAAAATAAAGGAGCAAGAAAATATATTTCAATAAGGAGAGTAGCAGTGTATTCACTTTCAATCATGATTACCAAAATGTATCTCAAATCCACTATATGATTAAAAGTTAAGTAAGCTTGTATAAATATTTGTGGCACTCATCACAAGAATATCTTGCTCTTGAACAAACTGCACTTGTAAACTATTTTATTGTTAACTAAATGTTTTTTTAAAAAATAAAATGTTTCAAATGCCATCATTTTTGTGACAGGGTCCACAGCCTCCAGCCAAGAGGGGATTTCCAGACAGTATGCAAAGATAGCGAGGAAGTTCCTTCCCTAAAGGTCTTGCAACATAAGTAGACAAAACACATGACCAGAAGGTAAACCTTTCTCCCATATTACAGATAGAGAGCAAAGGCGGAGATAAGTTAAGGACAACACATAAAAATTACTTACAACCCACGTGAGAAGCTTTGGCAGACATTAGAAAATTAAACACAGAGTTGTAATTCTGAAAACCCGTTCTCAGCTACTACATAATGGCAGGGTCTGTAATCACAACACGCACCTCATTTCTTATTTTACGTGCGCTTCACGGTCTTCAAGTTCTGCCATCAGCCATGCAAAATAACACCCCAGCTACGATGACACAGCCAAGCAGTTTCACATGATTTTACACCAGAACCCCAGCAACATACAATGAGGTTATTTCTCTGACATCCTAGGTCTTCATTCAGCCAACTTTGTCTCAAACACAGAAAATGTGAACTATCAGGCTCAAGATTATCACAAGACAGAGTGGAAACCACTGCAACAACCCACTCCCCGCCTTTTGTTTTTCTAAACAGCTATAGCAGAAGGTCACCCATACCATGTGATAATAAGCTTGTGATTGGCACACTCACACAGGATGTGGGAAACCAGGGATCGTTTTAGACGATACTGAAGGGAAAGATCAGTCTGGCTTGATCACAGGGTAACTGTGAGTCACCAATGTGATCTGGCAAGGGAAAAATAGATTAGAAAAAAGACAGAGAAACAGACCTACATTGTATCATGAAAGAATATTTCCAGCCAAGACAGGGAAGAATTAAAGTCATCACACAAGCCACTAGCATAACACCAGCTGAATAGAAGGTACGATTCTGGTCAGCCGTATTTAACAACATGAATTTTTTACTAGAACAGATGCAAAGATGAGGGGAGCAACAGGAATCTATTAGGCAGAGATAAGACTAAAAGCTCATGACGTGTCAAGCCTAAGTAAAGCAAAGCTAAATGAGCGTTGGGGGAGGAGAAAATAGACACTGCCCACATATAAACCTAAACTAAAAGTCATAATATTTCTAAACATCAGGAGAGCAGGGCTCTGGGAGAACCAGAGGAGAATAGAAAACCTAGATGTGTTCAAGATAGAAGGCAAGAGTCTGACCACTGTATTTCAGGGACTGCATGAATGGTGAGGTTCTTACCGTGGCAGAACAAGCCCAAATGACACAGGCCACTCCTTTTGCCTGGGGATATTTCAATCCGTATTTCTAAACAATGTACCTGGAGCACTGAGGTGGGAAGGGGCGGGGGGGCAGAGAGGGCCTACTTTTTTTTAATCTGTTCATTCACTCACAACTGACTTTTAAAAAGGATAAAATAATCAAAGCCCCAAACAAAACGAAATCACAAACCCAGCAATACTCTGGAAAGGGGGAACAGAAATGAAATACGATAGCTTTTAGCCAGCTGGATTTCACTGGCATGTAGGATACCAGACAAACAGACTTTATTCCTCACTCTGAGCTCATCCACTTCATCCTGTAAGGGATCAGTGTAAGTATGGGAAAACCACAACTCTCTCTGCACAAAGACACGCATTTACTGAAGAAAGGGCGCATGACTCCTGCTCTACAGCCTCCACCTTGGCAGCCTGCTCCTTGCAGTAGGAAACACAGGTCTGAACCCTTTGAGAAAGAGCTGGAGCTGATCTCCATCCCAACCACAGCACGGCAGGATCTTGTCCAACCAGCTCTTCTGCAAGTTTGTGAGCACTGGCCCTCAGGAAACAGGTGTGAGACACACATAAAACCCACTTGTGCCCTCCACAGCTCCAGAAACCAGAACAGCAGTGAAACACATTTTGTTTGGATGGATATTGAATTTCAGGAGCATATTGGGTACGTTGGGTAATATTCTGAGACACCTAATTCTCAGTACTAGACAGATTAGGGGCTTCATACAAGGCTCTTCAAGTCTCTTTCACCGCTATTTCCCAAACTATTTACAAACCGACTGCTCTGTTCGTAACATTCCTCGAAGACTGTATTCCAAAAGAATCCTTAAAATCCCCTCCTCAAACATTCTGCAGTAAACACTCCTCCATGGAAACACAATAATGAGGAGTATTTCCACAGTCTATGACTGAAACCTTTTATCACAGATACATAGAACAAATTACATAACAAACTCTTCCAGCAATCTGTGTGTGCATCACATCACTGATTCAAGTGATAATGGTGCTTCTCACCCCACACCTTAAGAGAGTTAAAACCTTTCAGAAAAGAGATACTGAGCTGCTGGTTTGGCTGAATTCTTTACTTCTCACTGCAAACAGTATCTCTACCCAACCTACTACAATCCAACTCTTAATTCACCTACACCACTTTCAAACAACAACTACTCATGGCATAAATACAGTCATTAATACAAGTTACTATACCTGAATCAAAACCTGTCATTTAGCACTCACATGAGTTAGCTATGAGTGAAAGCAATGGGTCTTCTATTTAATCTAGCATCATACTTAAACCAGCTTTTATAGAATTACAAGCAATTAAGTCATACTATTAAGTTTTAGTTAGTTTATAATACATTTTTAAAGTGGAAATTCAGCTATTTAAGTCAGCAGTTATGATGGGTTTGAGATGTTGTAGCTGGAGTCTTTCACTCCCACATGAATAATCCCTTCTTTATTTCAACATTTCCCCACTGTGGTCTCTAATATTTAGTATGTGGCATTTTAAGACCTTAGAATAGTTCTGAATGACCAAACTTGCCTTTACTAAGCTCATTGTTTTCATCGCTACCTTCTTTCGGTGCATCCAGTAACACTAATGCATTACTGTTTATGGGTAAGTATCCATTAGTAAATCCATTCTCGATTTTGTATTTGAGCATCTGCCAAAATTAACACCAATGTCCAAAACAAAAATACAGCAATGCTAGGGACAAAAAAAAAAAAAGTGTTTTCCCCATTCACAATCTTGAAGCACACAATATTCACTCAGAAAAAAACCCAACCTGATCAAAAACACAGCTCCACCCCCAAAACCACAGGCTTCATAGTATCTAGCAAGGATGTTTGAAAACACAAGCTAAAAGCACTCCAGACTCTGTATGTTTGAAGCTAAGCAAAGTGGAAAGCAATTATCACCAGAACCGTTTTGAGTTTTTTTAACAGAATTGCATGTAAACATTTAATCAGTTTGGATACATCAGAGTACACTTTTTTCACTCCTAAATTCAATTAGTCATGCACATAAGTTTCCCTTATCTTGCCACCTACATAATATAAACAGCCAAAATGTCACCAGATATTGGTGGTCTGCTAAAATGGAGGAGGATTGCAGATCATACCACAATGCTCTCTCAAATCCCACATAGAGAAAAGGCATCAGCAGATGATAACAGAATCAGATGCATAGTGATGCCAGGTCCAGTGGGACTGGACCATGCACAAGTTGATGAACAAGTGGTGTCACAACATCACAGAAACAAGGGCACCTAATAATTTGGGTACTGATTACAATTTTGTTCATTTCACGTCGTAACACTCCAGCAATACAATTATCTTGCCCATCACTTGCTTACCATCTGCCCAGTGCAAATTGTCCATATCCAAACATAATCCAGAATATATAACTTTTCACAAAGGAGTTTCTTTCATGCTCCACTCCCACAACCTGCCTGATTTATATTGTAAATACAGAATTTGCAAGCAGAAAGAAATCTTCTCTCTTGGCCAGAAACTCACCATGTATGTCTCTCAGCAATGCTACTCAGCATTCTCTTCAATCTGAACTGTAATTCCTTGCCTCAGCTTCCACTAAACAGAGTTTTTTATTTTCTGTTTCATGTGAACTGACACTACTCTTGTGACTCGCCTACTTCTGGCTCTTTGTTATGAACTTCTCTTAGGACAGCAGTCACAAGAATCTCTCTAACGAGGAGTTAGTCTTGCTCTTTGTGACAGGTTGAAGTGAAAAATTTAAGTGGATCTTTTAGTTTCTAATGATAGCCTAATTTTACTATAATTGTGCGATACCAGACATCATAAACATTGGTATTCCATGTAAAGTCAGATCACTAGGTCATAAACCATTACTATAAAAATATACTCTCTTAAGAGTGGCAATTTTTAGTTACAAGGATTAAAATCTGTTCAGCAACTTCAAACCAGAGGGTTCCCAACAAAATACAAGTAACTTCAAACATTTCTGAACTGCAGCAATCTTTAAATAGAGAAAACTTAAAATGCTTAAGAAATTATTTGACAGGCAACTTATTTAACTGACACTACAGGTACAAACAAAATGTGATTACAAGCTGGAATTGAGTCAACATCCTCTAAGTCAACGCCTCCTTCAATCAAAAAAAAAAAATCACAAAATGACTTAATATCACAAAAGGACATGTACAGAATAACTTTTTTATCTGTTTATTACCTAGTTGAAGTCAGTGTGCCAACAAACCCCAATGTCTTAAAATCTTGTTTTCATCTGACCTTACTTACTAGACTAGGCAGTCTTTCCTTGTACAAGAAAGCCCACTGAAGATTATCGTATTTGTTTGTATCAGGAAGACACTGCAAAACCAGTTTTTATGCTTGTGTGTGCCAGTATTATTGCTGTAATGCATGAATGATTATGAAATCACTTAACTGCCTTCTTTCCAAAGGCCTGGTTATTCCTCTCAGGTTAAAGTACAGAGCTGGCTGATTGTGAAATACATTTAGTCATCTGTCCATCTCCAGATGTAATATTCTACAAATACTGTATTTGCACGTTAATCTTTTATTTGCAAAAATAAAATATTTACTAAACTGAACAAGAGAAAAATGCGGTTTTACACTTCACAAGTAAAGCATAAAACCAGATTCCTAAAATGTGACAGACATTACAGATAAAAGTAAGAACAAATTTCTTTGCTTCTTACTATGTGCAAATCAAGCAAGTCTCAGTTTTACTGTGGATCTTACTGCATTTGACAGTTGCTGGTGTTTTCTAAAGACCACCTAAAATTATGACTAATAAGAAAATATCAAAATAGTGATTAGGAGAAAAAAAGCCACGACATAACTAGAGAAGTTGTAAAAGCAGAATAACAGCAGCAACAAAACAAAAAAAAAGCAAACAACTACCAAAAAAAGAAGCTTTAAATGCATATCAGAAGGCAAATACAGATTTTTCACATACTCTCACTGACACCTGCATATGCATTACTTGTTACTGTCAAGCTAATGGCAAGATTATGGAATTAAATCAATACAAAAGAGAACCCAGGGAAAAGCTATAAGCAGATCACCAATGTAATCATTAACATGCATTAGATCAAGCCAATAGAATTATTAAACTTACTGTCACTTTTGCTGTCACCTTCTTATCTTGCGCATTCCTCACACACACACACAGGGGCAAGAATCACTCTAGAAGTGACATCCTGTTCCTAACAAACTTGTTCCCCCAGGTCACATGAAGTCCCAGCTTATTCATCACCACATGCCCAAGATGCAGGTGCTCCATCCCATGACTGGCATGCACTCATCACCTACAGATGGACAGCAACTGGGCATCCAGAAAAGAAGAGCAGGAGAGAGATTATGCACAGGTTACCAGTTACCAAGTCTGATGGATCACTAGGAAAGAAAGCATCACAGTCCAGCCTATTTTCACTGTTTGTTAGTCTACTTACACAGTATGTTCACACCTATGCCTACCTGGATGTCACTTCTGGGCATATGAAGGAGAAGATGGTGATCGGGAATCACCAGGATGGATTTACAGAGCTTAGATCATGCCTGACCAATATGATTGCCTTCTGTCATAAAATGACAGGATTTGTGTACGAGAGATCATTGGGGTCATCCACCTTGATTTTAGGAATACTCAACAATCTCTCCTGCAGCATCTTTGCACCTAACCTGATCTAAGTTACAGTGTAGGTGGGTAAACTACTAGCTGATTAAAAAACCCAAACACCTCTATCATTACGTTCAAACAGCAGGTCTCAATGGTTCACAATCTGCCCATAGTGATAAGTGAATAGGTTAAGGACCCAATATTGTTTAATTTCTTTCACAGTGGCCTGGCAGAGCACACAGTGTACTCAGTAAGTCTGCAAACACTACACTTACAGGTGCAGAAGACACGCTGGAGGCCAGGGCTGCCATTCAGAACAACTTAAATAGGGCCAACAAAAATGTCACAAGAGCACAGCCTGAAGACCAACCTACTGGGGAGCAGCCCCCCCCCGAAAACAAGCTGGAGGTCCTGGCAAGACACGAATCAGCCATCCACCTGGCAGCAAGGGGAGCCAACAGCTTCCCAGGCTTTGGAAACAGAAGCACAGCCAGCGGACCGAGGGAAGCGATTGTTCTGCGCCATGCACAATCCATTACTGCAGTATCTGCACGACCAGCTCTATGAAGTGTCAACAGAAGCAAGTTCAGTGGAAGGCCACAGAGACAGCTGTCAGCTGGAACACGTCCTGTGACGAGAGGCTGAAGACACTGAGTTTGTTCAGCCTGGAGAAAGCTTTGAAACACCTAGTATCAAATTTTCAATATCTAAAACTAAATCATACAAATGATGGGGCCAGGCTCTTCACCAAGGTGCATGAGGGCAGAGAAACACCAACTGTGATCTGGGAAGTTGTAAATACGTGTTATATAAGGGGGAAAGAAACACAGTCCCTAATGGCAGAATATAAACTGCAGTCAGTAATTCTGAGTATCATGCTACTCAGTGCTTTACCACATAACTCCATTAAGACAAGGAGCATACTTTTGTTGTTGCTATATGCTGTTTGTGGCCTCGCTACGGCCTAATGGACAAAATACCACTCCCAGGGATGAAACATGCAAACCATTTATAATAAAAGGCCAATTATGTTGCAAAGTAGTTTTCATTACCTCTTTCTCACTCTTTCCAGGGGCACAAAAAATTATGACTCGTGGCTATAATTTCAGCCTTCAGTTGGAACCAAATATCTTCCTGCAGTGCTTTTATTAATAAAGAAGGTTGTGGCATTCAGGAGTTAGAATTAAGAGGAGAAATAAAAACAACCAACCAAAAAAAAAACCCAAACCCAATAACCAAACCACATACAAAGTTTTTTACCACTGGAGGAGGAGAAGAATAGAGTATTTCACAACCCACTCTACAAGTCGGCCAAAGTTTAAGATTAGCTTCTCAACACCAACAGCCCTCCACTCAGTTGAAAAGCGCCTACTAAAATTTCCATTAAAGCAACAATTTTTCCATGTGAGCCTATTATGGGTTATTTCCCATTTGACAAGAGTATCTTTCTGAAGAACAAGAACAAAGCCAAATTACTGCCTATCTTCCAAGTGAACAGCGCTGAGTCAGACTATGCTGATGAAAGCTGTGCAGAAACTTATGTGCATCTCTTTTCAAGGAACAAGTCAGGGCAAAGTAATAATACAGATAAAGATAACACAAAATACAAGTCAGGGAGTTTCTATTTGTAGAAGCTACGCACTTGAGTGAGAAGTCCCTCAATATAGTAACTTCCAGCATTTGAGGAAAGAATCTAATAGTAAAAGACTCAACAAGAGCCAAAGCACAAGATGATTGCAATTGCTCTCCTTTAAGTCAGTTCCAATTATTGGAGCATGTATATTAAGCTAAAAAACAACTATGAAAAAAATTTCTCTTTCTACTTTCAGAAAAATAAAAGGAGAGTTAACACCAAGGCTGACTTAAGAAACGTGGAAAGGTTCTACTCATATCACAAATTTTGTTAAAACATGAAGTACAACAGGCAACCATTTTCAAAACAGTTTGCCACTGTCTTTTAGTCAGGCATTGAGGTTTTTTCTTTTAACCTAAGCAATGTAGAGATGATGCCTGGAATTGAATTGCTGACTATTTTTCAGTGACCACTTCACTGAAGAGACAAATTAAAATGGGGTCACTGTGTAATTTGACAGTGGATTTTAGTAATTCATGGGATTATGAGTTTTACTCCAATTTTAGCCCTCTAGAATGGCGTGAGCTATCAAAACATTACAAATGCAACACAGTAGGGGTCAGAAAGTTTCCTATTACAATGATTGTATCACACTCTATGGATAAAGCTCCGAGGCACACGCTAATCCCTAAAGTTACTGTTTTGTGTTGTTTCATCAGTATTTTATCCCACACCACAGAACTACTGGAAACATCGGCCAGTCATTTTCCTTCCTCAGGTTTCAGCCTTTGCTGTCATAATTTTGAGTGTAAGGTCCTTTCTGGACACAAACTTGTCCAGCCATCCTCCACAAAAAAAACCCCAGTGTATGCACAAATCTGCCATAATTTCTTCTGTATCTTCTTAACACTCTAAGGGACAAGCATAGTATTTTATTTTCATCACTCTAAGTTCTGTCAGATAATACTCCAACACTACTTTTCAGCCAGAGAACTAACAAGCTCTGACAAGAGAGTTTAACTAAGGACTGATGTTTTTAGAATTAGAAGAGAAGAGCAATGCTGACATCCAGGAAACAACAATGTTGGAGACAGATAATTGAAAAGCATTACAGTACATTAGACAACATCACAAAGCAATGTTTTGCTGTTAACCATGAGATGATGTGGATGATATGGAACTGCCACCCCAGAAGATGATGAGTCTTTTCCAAGATGAACTGGAAGTCTAGGTTAATTAAGGAATTTGTCACAAACTGCAGGAACACTTCTTGGGAGTGGGTACTGTAGGAAGCCAACAGAAGTTCTAAATATATAGATATATTATAATATATATATTAGTCAGGAGAAAATGGTAACAAGCTAGGGAAAATGTTGATGCCACTCAAGTGTAGGTACAGATCTGAAGGGCAGAGGACAGTAACAGCTGTCACTGGGAACTGCAGAATTGCTGCATTAAAAACATAAAAAAAAGGGGAAAAAAGCCTAGGCTTTATCTTCAAGGCACTAATCTGGCCTGAAGAATGAGAGATTTGGCCAACTGTGTGGACAAGGTGAAAGTGATACTGTAAGGCTGGTGAGGAAGAAGACCTGAGGAGACAGCAAAGACCACCTTTACCACTTAATCCACCTAACCTGAAGCCACCCTACCTCACTTCAGTTTGTCCATCTGAAATCTATCAAGGAAAACAAGGAATGTCAATACTCACCAGAAATTACAGGACAACTGTCCTTAGGGCTCCAAGGCGATTGTTAATATTGGAGTCTATGACTTTACTGTGGCAGTTTTGCCAATGAAACACCTTCTGTCCAAAAATGAACAAACCTCATGATTGGCTTCTTACCCTCATACCACACTTCATCAAGACCATGCCCAGAACAGATGAAGCAGCTGTACACTGTCCTCCAAAGGATCCTTGGATAACCAGAATACACAACTGCCTCGTAATCTGGAAACTGTCATGGCACAATTTGTAACCGAAAAGGAAAAAAAGCAAAATTGGCAGGGCACTGACGACTACAGAACAGCTGTATTTCAGAGCTTTTCCAATACTTGGAAGACAAACATATTCCCACTGAGATGACAGGCTGCTGTTGCACTATACAAGTCCTTGATCTAACCTAATCCATCACATATAACCATTACTTTTCATGGTCTTTCATGTATTCACAAGACCAATCGGAAGAACTGATTCAAAAATGCAGCCAGAACAGCTTTACGTGTGTCTGGTAGTAATGACCTCTAACGCTGTCAAACCTCTTTTGTAAGTGTCTGATTCCAGGGATAGTTATGAATTGTCCAACTGCATTGTTTTACCTGGATTTTGTGACCTCCAAGTAAGAAGTAAGGTAAGAACAGATTTTCACTTGTGATCCAGCGATTTCAACTCTTCAGCAGTCCCTCTCACTTTCCAATCATAATAGTTAGACACTAGATCCCCTCAGTTCTTAACTTCACCAGTCTGGAAAGACTTGAATTTAAACATTCACAAATATTTAAAACTTCCCCACATCCACAAACGTTTAAATGTTTCCCAAGTGTTTAAAAAAATAAATACTAAGAATTTCAATTACACACTAAGAAATTTTACAAGTGTTTGAATGAAATACAAAAAAGTCAGTTTTAAACACATCTTTCCTTCCAATGTGCAAAATAAACCTAGAACAGCTGACATATTGATCAAAAACTGCTCAAATTTTAAGAAAAATTAATATAAACCCCACTATTTTACCTTCAGCTATTGTATATTTTAAAAAAAAAAATCTCTGATTAGATCAGTCTTTTCAGATTTATGAACTTCCTTGTTTCTCCCCTTTGAAAGGCCTTCCAAAAGCTCCAGGAGAAAAAAAAAGTAAAATAAAAAGCAATTTTAAAGTAAGTATTTAGAAAACTAACTTCCTCATTGAGTTATTTCAAAATCACTTCAAGACAGAAGCAAAAAAAAAAACTGTATGAAAATTTCCATGTTATTTCTTGTTTTTCTCTCACGTGCCTTTTGTGTGGGCTTTCCTGGGCTATGTCCAAGATTTACAGCTATTCCAAGCAACAGAACTGGGATTTCACAGTTACTGCAACTGATCCAAGAAGCCTCATAGGAATTATCTCACTCTGTATTAACCAAAGCGTCTGCAACTTATTTTTAACAGAGCATTTTGAGAAGCATAAAGCTTCTTTCAGAATACGAAAGCCCAAAAACGTTAAAATCTGAATACTCTTGTCAGGAACTGTTTTAAGTGTCTGCTATTTAGAAATTCTTTAGCTCCTAATAAATGTTCATAATAGATTCTGAATACTTTAAAGAAAACAGTAGTAAGCTGCGTGACAATCTCTACAAAAAAAAGTTAAACCCAGGATGATCAACCTTTTACAGAAGGGTCAGTCTATGCAAATATCTCAGGTAAGAAGAAGAGGTGTAAAAAATTGCACAGACTGACTGATGTTATTTCCCAAACATCTAGGAAAAGTGTTTTTAAAAACCCAGAGGCTAAACTCTGAAAACAGCTGGCAAAGCAAGAAAACATGAGTACAATTTGTTGTTTAAATAAGTTAGTGAGATTGTTGTTTAAATAAGTTAGTGAGATTGTTAACCATAAACATGACTAACATCAAAATTATTTACTACTATACCCAAAAGCCAATGTGACACGAGAATTCAAACAGGAGTACATTTGATATGTGTGGTGATTAGATCAAAGAAGACATTTTTTCATGTGCTACTAATACAAGAAAACAACCAGAAAAATGAACATAGAAAATCCATAGTCAACTGAATGAAATTATTAAGTAAAGAAAATCTGAAACTGTGACATAGCCTTTATTTAGGGCCACCAAATATGTAAGATTAGGCACTATCACTGTCTCCCTGGGGGAAAGCCATCCATGAAGTTTTGTGCAACTCTTTCCAACCACAGTTTAGCATAACTAAAAATATTTTGTCTAAATTCTCATGTTGGCACAACCCTTAGAGAACTATGCTTCCATTGGGGCATCTTAAGTCACGGCTTAGTCAGTGCCAGCAGGTTGTGCTCCTTTAGCTCGAATGCAGCACTCACAAGTTGCCTCCTCGGGCTGAGAACAACCTGCCTGCAGAATGATAACACAGCAAGAGCCAGAACCATGACTGAAGGCTACTGAAGCTCTAATGTCATCTCCACTGAAGTCAGCCATTGCCTTGGGCAACTGGATTGGTATCTCAAACTTGTTCATTTTATATCGATTATCTAATTAGGTCCAAATCAAGCACTTTGTGCAGAAGGCTGGGGGCCCTAGAAAATGGATATTAACACAAGAAATATGCAAATAAAGTACTGGAGCCTAGTGCTATCTGTCTGAAATTCCCGTTGTACAAGTGATTTGAGCAGTCGAGCTCTAAAGCCTATATCCTTTTTCTGATTCTTCTCCCATTAGCTGCTGACTGTTTTTTAATACATATAAATCCAGGCTTCTTCAGAAATTACAGTGTCCCACTGATTTTTCTCTTGGAAGCATCTATCAATTCTGGACACCTTTCCGTCTTCAACAGAGTATTTTAAAGAATCCAGAAAAACTCTTGGATTATAAAAGATTATCAGCTGCCTGTATTTAAAACAGCAGTTCCTGACCAGGTGCTCTTCATCACTGCTGTCCTTTATTTAAGAGCTTCACCTCAGGAAACACAGGTAACAGTTTCAACCTGACATCTTGCCTGAAAGAAAAATTATTCAGGTAATCAAATACCACAGAACAGAGCACTTTACCAATGATCCAGAAGACTCTGCTGCATTTTAATCCATGACAGGGTTTATGCTTTAAACCTGTATGCAAAATCAGAGTCCCAGACTGCAAACCTTCCAGCATTCTCCTCATTAAACACTAGTTATGCTTTTAGTGGTTTAGCAAAAAAATATAAGATTTCATCCACATTAGTCTAATAACAACGGTGACTATCAAAAATTGTTATGTTCTCATGAAAATTAAATTAATTTAGTTCTGGTAAGTAAAAGTTTGAACCAAATGGCCCAGGTTCTAATATATGAACACCAACGTATTTTCATAGCTCTCCCTTCTGGCAGGTAAGAAGCTAACAGAAAACAGGTAGCGTTTGAACACCGAACAACTTCTGGTACTTATGCTTCAAGTAAGTATGAGATGTATATTTCAGCTTATTCGGCCTTCTCTCAACAGTTTGTAACATGTTTCCTTAGTCACAACAATCACGTAGCAGAGCAATTAGAGCCTAAACTATAAATATATGTTCTATTTGATGGAATAAATAACTGAAGTGGCTATTTCAACCATATGGGTAATTTATATCAAGTACTGAATAAACCATCACAAAAAGAACAAACAAGGAATTTTTGGATACACAACAGTAGCGACACTCACTCGGGATGCTCTCTTGCCGCATCCCACTATAACCAGTCCACGTACCTTCATTCGTAATCTAACACACCACTAACACTCATCTTCTCAAACTTTCAGAACTGAAAAGAACTGGATGCATGTCCCAGTCATGCTATCGATTCGTGGGGTGACAAATGTCATCTTGGTTGTTCTCAAGCCCTGAAAACAGAAATAAGCCTGCTCTGCATGTGCAGGATATTTTGAGCTGATGACTTCCAGAATTCTGACAAGCTTGTCTTTAAAGAGGATGTGGGGCTCTACGTATCATATGGAAGCCAGTGTCACGAGAAACAAATCCCAATGCAAGAACATTTCTGTGATGAAGATTTTCACAAACGCACAAAATCAAGCAATTACAAATATGAAACTATTTTTAAGTAATATGCTGCAATTTCTACTATTAAGAGTCTGTGGTGAGGTAAAATTTATCACCACAATAGTGACTGTAACATTCATTACCTTACTTACATTAACTATCGTGACAGAACAGGGGCTTTGAAAGCCTGTGAACATTCTTCAGCTGTACAGAATGGCATAAACTCAATTTTTGTTCTTAATTCTCTATTTAAAAATCCAGTGAAACTGACAATACATTGTATTCATGGCTTTCTCCCAACTCAGTGAAAATTAATTCCAATCCATTTCATTAAGATACCACACTTTGTCTTTTTCTTTTCATTATAAATATTGAGCTTTATTTTAAATGTGTTATCTCAGAGCCTAATGCATGAACACCACTTGGAAAATTAATATCCCTCAATATAACTCCTACGCATGGGCCTTTGCAAACAAGAACTTGCCCTATGACCACCTTATCAGTGATTAATAATGCCTGTAGAATGCTTTATCTGGTTACCTAGTTCCTCAGAGACTGAAAAAAGCTACTGAATAAGATCAAAGAAAGAACAACAAACTTAGTGTTGGTCAAGAACAAAGGCAACACTTCTGCCCACAGGAATCCCTGAGCCACAGCTACCTGGAAAGAGTATACCAGGGAAGTATCCCTGCAAGCTTTCCCTGTCCTGGTCCTCTCTAGGCACTTATCAGTAGAAACTTCGGTACAGCCTGGTATGGCATTTGTAATATTCTCTTTGGTGCTCTTTAGAATGATTCAGAACGGAATCTGTGACAGACAGAGCCAATGCAACCCACAATCCATGATGCTCAAGAGCTCTGATGGACCCATACCAGTTATTACTAACTGCCCTAAGACCATTTAAAGGTTTTAGAGAACTGTTTCCTACTTGACTGCCAACAGCAATCAAATAATTAACGTAAACCAAGACTGTTCTCTTACTCTGGTATTATTTACCTTGAACAACAGGGAGCACGTCACCATCCTTCCAGCCACGTATTTCAAGCCTTTACACACAATCACCCACAATCTACAGGCTAACCTGTTTGTATCTGTGAACTGGCAGTACTCCACACCAACAAAATTATATTAGTCTCAGCCCTTTACAGAAGATTAGTGGATATAACAGAAATGAAACAGTGCAATATACATGCTATCACTCCTGATCACCTGAGACTCAATTCTGGCTCCACCGAAGAGGGGGAAAACTTCAATTTCTCCACAAGAAATTGTTATTTTCCCAGTTTCTTCATATTATTTCAATCAACTTTACTCCAATCACAGCATCTGATATACTGAAGGGCAAAGGCGGTGCACACAGGAAATGCTATCAGGATGGACCTACTTAGAATTTTAAAAATACATGTTTACATTCCTCCCAAGGCAAATCATGCAGCGACTTTTAAAAGTCCCTACAAGCGTATGAAGACACTAAAAGTACAGCCTTTGCTATCGCCACAGCTCATCACACAAGCACACACGGAAACACTGTTACCTTGAACACCGCCAAACCCTCCCCAGCAGGCGCGCAGCCCCAGCACAGCCTACCACGGCTCACAAGTACGGCAACTTCGAGCCGAGCCGAGCCGGTGAGGGCGGAGAAGGTGGCGGGGCCCGGGGGCGCCTGACAGCAGCGTCCCAGCGGCCCCTCGGAGGCGCGGCAGCCCCGCGCACACCGTCCGCGTAGAGACTTAAGGAAATCCCCGCAAGCGCCGGTGAGTGCCCAGCCGCGCAGGGGGGCAGCGCTGGGATCGCGGCGAGGACAGCACCTGCCCCGCTCCTCAGCGCTCCGCCAGCGCCTGTCGTGCGCCTTGGCCCCGTGAAGTGGGGGCGGAAAAAAAAAAAAACAACAAACCACAACAAAACAAAACAAAAAGGAGAAGTTGTCCGTGTCGGAGTAAGGCTCTGGGCACGGCCGCGATGTGAAACCGGAAGGCACGGTACCGACTGCGGGCCTCCCGCCCGGTTATGTAACGCACGGCTGCCCCGACGGTGGGGGAGCCTCGTGCCCCTCGCAGACACCGCCGGGGCCGAGCAGCTGCGCCTGCCCTCCCCGCCCTCCCCAGCCCATCGCTGGGCCGCCCCCAGCACCGCTCGCCCGCTCCGCAGGTACCTGTCCCGCGGGCGGAACCCTGCCCGGAGGGCGCCCGGGGCCACCTACCGCTGCCCGCGCTGCCACCTGCCCCAGGTGTCCCGCAGCGCCGCACGTCCTCAGCCGAGCCCCCCGCGGCTGCCCCGCCAAGGAGGATGGGACGCGGGCTCAC